>CM023103.1:29222095-29822095 GCA_013103745.1 Gardenia jasminoides
TTGTTTTCACAGTACAATATCAACATAACCTGAGATCTATCCTTACTACCCCACAAGGCTTTTTCTGGTAGCTTACCTTTCCCTTACAGTAAAAGGGCCTAAATATTCCCTCTTTTACGTATGATTAGCAGTACATATTTTACAGCCTATACTAGTGCTAGGAGGACCAATAATATTCAGTTTTAATGGTAGAAATTTATGTTCAGTGTGTTCTGATTACCAATTTTTTGTCTGTGTTTTTTTTCTTCTTTCATTAGGAATTCAGAAAGTTCTCTGGCTATGAGGGGACAAAGCAACGGGGTGAGGGGTTTGGCTTCCCCGGACAGAGTAGTGGCTGGTGGCCATGACAGGAAAGGGTAGCAATAACCTTCATCACCACAGCAATGGTACCAAGAACAACAGCAACAACAATAATGATACCAGCAATAATATCAATGGGTCGGCATCATCGGATAGCAAGAAAGGAGGGGGGACGTCATCTGGGAGTGATGCGATCCCTGCTGTTTGGCCCCTAAGTTTGTGATCGCCACGAATAAAGAGAAGGAAGAAGATTTTATGGCCATCAGGGCTCCAAACTTCCTCAAAGACGAAAAGAGCCAAGTTCATCCAACGCTCCCTCAATGTAAGTTCTCCTTTCTCTGATTATCTTTTGCTTTATATGGTTTATATTTTGTGATCAACTGCTCTGTTTTGAACTTTCAACTAATCTCGGCTGCGTGTTTCGTCCATTACCCCTTTTAGACTCATCCGTGGAGAGTGTAGAATTTGTTGTCTACGGCAAAATACAGTTGCTGCTTGAGCAGTTTTCTAGCCAAATCAAGTATACTACTTTTTTGATTATTGAGTCAACTTGGTTGTTTAATTTCTTGTTGATCAAGTGTTTACTGAATTATCGCCTCTGAACAGAAGGTAGCTTGTTTGTTTGCTAAGATGATCTTTAGAAAATCAGTAGGTTAGTTTCACTTTAATGTCCAGATAATAGTAGCTGTTTTTAGGTACAAAAAGCATTGCAAAAGCAATGGTGAAAACAACACCATGCTTTTTGGTAAAGGTTTTCTCCTCCTCCGTGACTTAGGACCTTGGTGGGCTTTTGGCCCTTTTCACAAAGGGCTACAAAACATGAAGAACGAATTGCTTATGTATGTGTGCAAGAGGGATGACATCTGGGAGATGCAGGACACGTGTCAGATGTAGCATGGATACAGATTAACCTAGCAATTGCTGATCATTATAGACGTAGTAGCCGGTTGAACTGAAGGTGTACAGGTGCCACGAGGCCTGGGAGAGCGATGAGAGCCCAATTTGTTTATTTGGCTAGACAAGTTGATTAGCTAAGTGATTACACGTTATTTGCTGTATACGTATGTGTATTAGTAATCGGACAATTTTTCTAATTGTGCCCTTCAAGGAAGAAAAGTAAAAAAAGCACTGAATGATGCCTGCTCCATTTAACAAATTGTGTCGTGGTTTGGATCGTAGCCCCGGCAATCAAATGTCTTTGGACCATGGAGACAGAGCTGGATATGATTCTAATTCTTGGCCAAGTGGTTTTGATCATATTGTGGATGACAATGGAAGAGCATTATACCCATGAAAGTGTCATTTTCTTTAATGGGTACTATTAGTTGGTGGAATTCATCTCTTTGGACAACCTGGCCAACTGACAAAGGCAGAAGGGACAAAGGACAGCCGCATAAAAGAGACAGGAGGCGTGATTATTTTTATAGGTGCTTGGTTTTGCTGTCTAAAACTGGTTTGTTTACTTGAGTGCTTTAATTAATTACTATTCAAAAGCAGTTATGCAGCAGTCGTTAGCAATTAATCTAATCTGCTTTATTACTTGCTTTCTACCTAACTTACAAAGTAGTGTGGTTGGTGACTAGTTTTGTCTGTCCTTCTAAGTTCTAATCGTTCATGTACTGATTGCCTTGCCTAACCTGTGGGATTTTTGATCATGTCTTGATTTCTTTTTTTTTTTTTTTTAAACAAATACAAAACCCTGTGGCTGTGTGTGATGTGTTCTTGTTTCTTTAGAAATTGGTTTTTATCATTTTTGGGGGAAAAAAATATAAGTTGTGATATTGTTAATTCGTGTGGGTGCAGTTGGTGAGTCCGGGGGCATGGCTATGTGATCTTTCGCTAGAGCGGTACGAGGTTAGGGAGAAAAAGGTGTCAAAAAAGGTATGCTGCTTATTATATCTGTCACACTTCTGATTAAAATACTTAAATCTGGTTGTGTAATTGAACATGTTAGGGAGATTTCAACTGTGGCCTCATAATAAGTTTGCATTGCAGAGACCGCGAGGACTAAGGGCTATGGGAAACGTGGATTCTGATTCCGAGTAGAACCACCTCTTTGGTAGGTTTTGTTGTGCTCGGAGGGTGAGGTGCTGCTGATGATCAATGGTGGTGAAGAAGGTTATAAGCTCTTTGTCATGTGGGAGTATACCAGCGTACATTTGGCAAAGATTAATGTGCTCTGTGTTTGATCAAGTATACTTGGAGAAGAATGAAAAGCAAATTTAGTTGCATCTATCGCCTTTCTTTTCCAACTCTTGGATTTTATTTATTTATTTTTTCCTGATTAGAAATCATTAATCGCAAGAAGTTCCTATCCAAATACATCCTATCCCATGGAACCATCATTTAAGCTAAAGCGCTAATCACCTAATCGGACAAGTTTTTAGGTAGATGGTAGAATTAATAAAACTTCCAATTTTTTTTCCTTTTTTTTTTTTTGGGGGGGGAAGGGGTTTGTGGTTAGTTTGGAGGAGATGCGGGTTTTGAACGCATGGAAGTTCCGGTGGCAGAAGGGATTTGTTGTTCCAAGGTTTCAACAATCTGTCTCCATCAAACTCACAAAAAAACCAGCATACTGAAATTATGGGGAAATGATTACAAGAATCAATTAATTCCAATGGAAATCCAACAAATACTAGAAGGTGAGAGTAAAATTAAATTATTTACATTTAAGATCACTCTTTACTCTTTATTTGGAGTTTGGTTTTAACTCTACTACGAAGTCTACTTATCTCCAGATGAAAAAGCATATTTGCACTAATTCCATTTTTCTTAATTCTCTTCCTTCCAATAACCCCAAAACGAAAATTCTAGTTAGGGAAATTCGTTCATATTTAGTGACCTGCAGAAGATGTCACATTGGCAAATATTGTGGTCTTGCTTGCTCGATAGACGGTAGTGCCATTATCATGATGCTGGCCGCTGGGTGTCGGTGGTGGGTGAGAGGACTGATATCAAAAAAATGCTGGATTTTAGTGGCTTTTACAAAAATTCCACTCCTCACACAAACTGGAACATTTATTATTGTATTATCACCATTTTTTGACTTCGTTTGACCTATGTCATCTTGATTATGCATATTTTTTCTTATTCGAATTTCTACTAAATGCGAGACTACTATTTTTTTTAGGACTACTAATAATTATTGGTACACAGAAAATTGGTCTACTACCAAGGGGGGTAAAAGAAAAATTGTAGCATAGTAGGAATTCTTTTCCGGTGGTTTTGCTCACCCCCACAAAAAATTAAAAAATAATAACGGTGGAATGAGACAATTAACATATTTTGACGAAAAAATTAAGGAAGAGAAATTTAAAATAAAGTGCAACTCAATAACATATAGAACAAGCCCCTCGAAGAAACTCACCACAACTAAAAAAAAAAAAAATGGAAAAGGAAAAAAAAATGCAGCACCGGCTACTAAACTACACTAGTATCATACTAGCAAGTAGTAATATATAGTCAAAAATACATATACATATCCTCCTCAAGAGAACAAATAAATATCTCGTGCAAATCTGATAACCGTACTACTTCAAACTCTGAATGCAGATCCGAAGATGAAAGAAGCAACAGCAACGGCGACTCCGGCGATCAATGACGGCGAAACGGACACGGCGGAAGAGGCGGGAGCCGGTGCAGGAGACTCTGCAGCGGCGAACGAGCCTCCGACCAGTGAGAAAAACATGGCCACCACGACCAACAATGGTACAACCGAAGCAGCGGAGCGAGACGGCTGCCATTGATCCCAAGGTACAAGTACTGAATATGGAGAGATCGGGCACGATATCTCTAGATCTCGGTGGTGGAGGGTAGATCGAGATGGAATGGTGGCAGCAGAGCTTGAGAGTGATGGAGGCGGGATTTATAGAGAGGTTAGGGCGGGCAAGAGATTCGGGCAGCGGGCTAGGTTGTCCGGGCAGCAAGCTGGCGGAATTCTACAGGCTGGCTATTGGTTGATGGACAGCTGGTAAGTTGGGCCCACGAGCGGGTTTGAGCTGTTGCGAATCTAATAATTCAACAAGGAATAAAGAGCGGGGATTGGGCGTTATTGATGGGCTTGGGAGATTAATCATTCAAAAAGAATGATGGGATTGGGAGAAATTGATGGGCTTGGCTTGGGACATTATTATTAGTAGGAGTATAACTACTATGTTTTTTTTTTTTTTTTCTTTTCCCATACGACAACCTCGAAAAGGTTTCTTGTTGTTTGATGGCATCTAGCGGAAACACACAGTTTAAGCTTATCTAAGCACACAGTTTAAGCTTATCTATCCCTGTGTAAGATGGTTGCTAACAAAACCAAGTTGCCAAATGTCACCTTTAATTGCTTCCGCTCCCTGGAGTAGGAGTTCAAATTTTGACCTAAATAGGTTGCTTAGTTTAGTTATTTTTTTTCCATCACCATTTGTATAGATTGATTTTAAGATTAATTTATTCATACGCCATTAATATATAGATTAGCGAGTCTGGATGTATGTCATGTGCAAAAACTTGACATTCAAATCTAAAGTAAAATTCTGTGGCATGTACCAAGAGTTGTCAGTATATACACTAATAGTGCATAAAAGATTAATCTTGAATTATAATGATTAATGAGTGTGTTTGGATAGAGTGTTATTTGAAATATTATTTAGAATAATTACTGTAATATAGACGCGAGATAAAATGGTGATTGAAAAATACAAAAAAGCTATTAAAAAAAATGTGTTTTTAGTGCGGGCAAAATAATAGTTTAAGTATCCAAATGTTAAAAAATTATAATTTGCTTATACCTATCTCCTAATGTATTATAATCTGTTTATCTTGATCTTGCTAAAGTATTTTAAGTAATAATATTGGTAGTATCAGAAGACAAAAGGGTTCTTGTTGTTGTTGTCGTTGATAAGGTCAAATTTCCTTCAGTTTCTGAAAAGAAGTTTGACAGTTTATCATAGAATATTGATCTTACTAATGTAGGTAGGTTGAGTAAGAATGATATTGGCAGGAAGAGACAAAGGGATCAATGATGTTAGAGTGGACATGGCCATGCCTACTTGTTGCTGATCTGCGGATTAGTTAGACTACATAATTTGAAACAATTGGATGAATTATCTCAAATCTCTCCTCCCTTGGACGGCTGTTGTCATTTCCAAACTCTCTGGAGTCATTTGACAAAATTATGAGTATTGGTCCTATCGAAAGCTATTTGTAGTCACTAAACACACTGGCTTTTGCGTACCATTTAAGAAACTTTTGTTCTGATTTCGATCGGGATCTACGAATTTTTTTTTTTTTTTTTATCCCGTTAACACAACAATGTAATGTACAAAAACTACAGAAATGGAAAAGCTTTGTACAAATGAATATCAGCCCAAATTGCATTGTCATCGGTCCTTTACTGAAGCAAGAAGATACATTGGTATAAAATTCTTGATTTTCTCTATTTCTTCTCTTCACTTGGCCAATTTTCTACACAGGGTGCATTAGCACAATTTATCTACCTCCACTGCACCCGAGAATCTTGAGTTTGATCTTCTTCAGGGTTTCAAGAACCCCTTTCATACTAAGTCTCTCCTTGGGAGAATCATGACCCCAATTTGAGCCTAATTTCATCAGTGATCATATACATTCCAACTTTTACTCGAAATGTCCATCTTTCGTCTTCAACAAATTGGGGTCTATAACTTCAAGAATTGCGTCAGGCATGGAACCATTTACCCAGCTTTTCAAGTTTAACTGTCCTGCAAAAATCTCATCACTCGGCCTTCTTCTTGTAAAAACTTTCATTCACATACCAATCCTTCAAATCAATACTCTACACTCACACAAAAAAAGAAAAAAAAGGACAAATTAAAGAAGGAAAAAGGAAAAAGAAAAAGCAGCTAAAGAATGTGTACTAGAACTAGGAATTATTACCTGGTGCAATATAATCAATGGGAGCAAAAGTCTTGGTTCATGCAAAGCTTTCTTCCTCTCCCAACAATTTTGAAGTAGTTCATAGTATGAAACACCATCTTGTGTTGATACTCCTATCGTGTTTGTTCCCCCTGAAGCCACTTCTTTGTTCCTATATCTTCCGAATAGAAATGCCGAAACCATGGCGATCACAATAACAGTTCCCAGTAAAATAACACACGATTAGAAGTATCTTCTCTGTTCTTGACCAAGGGTTCGAAGTATCATGTTGGCATTTTGCGATGTGAAACTTTGAATCTCCACGCAACGCATCATTGGAAATGAAGGATTTACTTGTGAAGTTCTTGAAAGGACCCTTGAAAGGAATTTCACCACTTAAATGGTTGTAAGAAACATTAAAGAAGCTGAGGGATTGAAGTGCCTCCAGTGACTTTGGGATCGTATCTGAAAGATTGTTATGTGACAGGTCAATGGATTCCAAGCTCACCATCTTGCCAATTGATTCTGGAATAGATCCTACTAAATTGTTGTGTGCTAAAGAACGGTTAAGCAAGTTTTTCAAGTCACCACAGCCTTTAGATTTCCAACTTCTTTGGGCAAAGAACCGATGAAAATATTTGAGGATACGTTTAGGTGCAAAAGGTCTTTGAGGTTGTAAAATCTTCCAGGTATAGCAGAAGCTAATAGGTTGTTTGTTAGGTCAAGGATCCTAAGAGAAGTCAGAGTGCGAAAACATTCTGGTATTGACCCTGTAATTTGGTTTTGGGATGGCTATAATTCAGTCAGGCTTTGCAAAGAAAAATGGTCAAGAGTGCCACTGATGTTGTTTCTTGAAAGAGATAACCCTTGCAGGTTTTGCAGATTCTTGGCTGTTGTTGGAAGCCCTCCAGTCAATTTATTGTCTCCTAGAGCAGGTAGTAATAAATTGGTCAAGTTGCCAATTTCACTAGGGATAGTACCCTAGCTTCCACAACTTCCTGCATAAAATTTCTGAAGGGAAGCAGAGAGGCTTCCAATAGAAGCTGGAAGAGCCCCATCGAATGGATTCTCATCCAATGCTAAATATGTTTAGTATTGCATTTTGTCAGGGAGGAGATGAAGCCCAGCTCAGAAGGCCAAATTGTTCTGGAATAGAACTAAGTATTCTACGAGTCTAAGATCCCCAGTGGAGATAGGAATGAAGCCACTGAATCGGTTGGCTGCAAGAGACTATAAAGTCAATTTGGAGCAATTTGCAATAGACGCTAGTATTAATCCACCAAGATCGTTTCCATTGACCTGTATTTGCTCTAAATTGGGCAACTTGTATCCCAAATTAGATGGAAGATTGCCTGTGAATAGATTTGAGGTACTGCATAAACGTAAATTTGCTAGGATACTTTTTCTTGTCTTTTATATTTGGTTCAAACATCATGAGGTGGAACGCGATTAAGGGATCGAGAATGGACATAATTTATAGAGCCAGAAACATTTGTTTCATTCACAAGATTAAATTCTCTTAGTTTGGCATCTTAAAATTCATAGTTGCTCCTAATTCGCAATTTCTCCAAACTCCAAACCACAAAAGACCATATTATGGTTTTTCATTCTGCATCCCAACATGGTCCATTTAACAGAAACTGGTGAATAAATATTTCACCTGCAATGTCATCAAATGTAAATGAATGGACAATCTTTCATGGCTCCTGAAATAATTTTTGAAGCATTTACCAATAATAGATTAGGAAAAACTGTATAGAATTGCACTCAGAGGATTATTTGGAGAAATGTTACAACTTCAATCAAGATCTCCCACTTTTATGAGGTATCTGCGTTATGGACCCATGTACCCTTGAAAGAGAAATAGCATGCCTAATTGCTCTAGGTTCCCAAATTCTCTTTGGCAAAGAAACTTTTGAATCAAAGGGTATTCCAGTTCTGAACTGAATTGAGTAATGTACTTTGGCTAATGTTGTAAGTGTTGCTCATTGAATATTGAATCCCTCTGCTTTTTCACATGGCAATCTTTAAGTCCAATGATTACCATGCCCAAGTATTTGTATGGATGGTAGAACACGGCTTCTTAGAAAACACTATGTAGAACCACACGGGGTTAATAGTAAATTAGCTTGAACTAAACAATGTGGAATTTTCAGATTTATTTCTGTCTAAGCACAGGTGAATTGTTAAATGCTTTTTGTTTCTTTGCTTTTTTTTTTTTTTCCTTTTGGGCTAAGAATACAGCTAAGCCATAAATTGCATATCAGTTTGCCAGTATTGGGCTAGAAAAGCAGATTGATCAATGCTGAATTATGAAACTAGTTCTCATTGTATAGTAGTGCACACAAAGGATTTCAAGAATGGTGGTAGCAGAATCCCTTTCTCTCTTTGACCACATGTTCATTCGACTGGAAAAGTCATCCAATTGTGAACCAGAAAAAAATCTATGGAATAATCTAAGTCAGAAGCAACGGATATGAGAAATTCTGGGGACTAGGCTACAGCCTACAGGTTGCCAAAATTGTTGGATGAAATTAGAAATAGTCTTTTCTGGGAATTGTTCTATAATCTAAGCCAGAAGCAAGGGATATGGTTTTCATTGGTCTTTATGATTCCTCCGTCTAAGAAACTGGCAAAGAATTGAAGCGGATATCATCAGTGAAAGCAACTACAACGTTATGACATTCAGGAGGTTGTTTTTGAACATAGAGCTTTCCTGCCCCTTCCCCTGCGTCTCTCTGCATTCAGAAGTTCCAAATTTTAATCATATAATTTGATCTGCAGTAACACAATGTCTTTCAAAGCTCATATGCTTTGGTTTATTCATGACAACAAAGATTGGCTTTTTCCCCGCTAACACTTTGGATGATTATGAAAGATGCTACATATTCGATCCTAACTATTCATCAACCTACATGACCTGCAAGAATTTGAGTTTGATCTTCTTCAGTGTTTCCAGAATAACTTTCATACTAAGTCTCTCAGTTGGAGATTCACGGGCACATTTTAAGGCCAATTCCATGATGGATGAAAAACCCTCCAACTTCTCAGTGAAATTTTCATCCTCATGCTTCAACAACCTAGCATCAATAACTTGAAGAACCGCAGTAGGTAGAGAATCATTTACCCAATTCTTCAAGCTCAAATTTCCAGCAAACATTTCATCATTGGGCCTTCTTCTTGAAAAAACTTCCATCAGCATGATTCCATAGCTATAAACGTCGCACTTTGCTGATACCAACCCCTCAGATCCATACTCTACAACCAGCATTCAAATGAACAAGTATCACATAAAAGAAGGCAAATAGAAACTAAATATCATACAGACTTTTAGGATTAAGACTGAAGAATCAGTACCTGGAGCAATGTAGCCAATTGTAGCTAAGGTCTTGGTCCATGCAAAGCTTTCCTCCTTTCCCAATAGTTTTGCAATGCCAAAGTCACTGACGTGGGCAACCATATCTTCATCAAGCAAGACATTAGTGGGCTTCAAATCACAGTGAATCACAGGAGTTGAATACTCTTCGTGGAGATATTGCACTGCACTTGCCACATCTATCATTATATCCAATCTCTGTAGAGCATCTATGAAACAGCTGTCAGAATACAGCCATTTCTCAAGGCTTCCATTGCACATGTACTCGAGCACCAGGGCCCTAAGACCTTGGTTCCAACAACCGCTGATGACCTTCACAAGATTCCGATGGCGAAGGTTCTTCAACACTTCACACTCTACACCAAAGCTCTTGAGCGCTCCTTCCAATTCCAAATTGAAAACCTTTACAGCAATAGACCTTCCATCATTGAGAATCCCCTTGTAAACAGATCCGAAACTCCCAATGCCAATCAAATTGCTTTCACTGTACCCATCAGTTGCTCGAAGAAGTTCATAGTACGAAATTCTTTCTTGTGTTGGCACTAAAACCATGTTTATTCCTTTAGAATCCTGATACTTCTTCCAGTATCTTCTAGAGACAAATGCTAAGGCTGCGACAACCACAGTAGCGATTGCCAGAGGAGCAAATACAAATAGAAGCACCTTTTTGGTTCTCGACCTGTGAATTGAATTAATTCTTGGGCAAGGTGGCACATGAAACTTGGAATCTCCGCACAAGGCCTCATTGAATAGAAAGGATTCAGCAGTAAAGTTCCTAAAGCGACCACCAGAAGGAATTTCACCACTTAAGTGGTTATAAGAAACATCAAGCTGTTCGAGGTCCCAAAGTGCCTCCAATGACTTTGGTATGAAGCCAGAAAGATTGTTGTGCGATAAGTAAAGTCCTTGTAAGCTGAGCATGTTTCCAAATGAATTAGGGATAGATCCATGAAATTGGTTCTCAGATAAATTTAAAGTGAACAGGTTTTGGAAATCACCTATTGTGCTAGGAATGTCACCAGAGAATTGGTTCGCTGACAAGTCTATATATGTAATAGCTTTCAAATTTTCAACTTCAGGAGGCAAGGAACCACTGAGGGAGTTTGAGGATAAGTCCAACAGAAAGAGATCTTTGAGGTTCCAGAAACTATTAGGTATGGCAGAGATTAATATGTTGTTTCCCAGCTCAAGATGCCGAAGAGAAGTCATATTGCCGAAGCATTCTGGTATAGACCCGGAAAACTGGTTTGCGGTCAGATCTACTAAAGTCAAGCTACGTAAATTGCAAAGGTTATCTAAGGTGCCGTTTAGATTATTATCTTCCATAAACAAACCTTGCAGGTTTTGTAGATCTCTGAATGTTGTTGGAATGCCTCCAGTCAACTGATTCGATTGTAGAGCAAGCAATATCAAATTGGTCAAGTTGCCTATTTGACTTGGTATGGTGCCCTTGATTTTACAATTGTCTAAATACAACTTCTGTAGAGAAGCAGAGAGATTCCCAATGGAAGCTGGAAGAAGCCCATTCAACGGATTATTGTCCAGCACTAAAGTTTCCAAGTTTGTGCATTTTGTCAATGAAGTGATGATGCTCAGCTCCGTAGATGTAGGATCACTTGTTAAATTGTTGTACTCCAGATTTAGAAAATTCAGGAGTCTAAGGTCCCCAAGGGAGTTGGGAATGGTACCAATGAATCGGTTCTGTACAAATTCTAGAACTCGTAATTCAGAACAATTTGCAACGGACGCTGGTATAACTCCACCGAGGTTATTCGCAGTAAGACTTATGGTAATTAAGTTGGGCAGTCTGTGTCCTAGATCCGGCGGAAGATTTCCTGATAGAAGATTAAATTCAAGTACAATTGTCCTCAATGCTGAGAGGTTGAAGATGCCACGGGGAATTGTACCTATGTACGGGATTCATTATCAAAGGAAGCGTGTTTATGATTAGGTTGTAAAATTCTCTGTCACCAATTATAAATTTAGAAAATAACAAAAAAGATTGGACGAACAAGTTTAATAAACCGATTTCGATGTGCTTCGAGATTGATGTATTTACCTGTCAAGGAGTTGTTGGCGAAGTAGATATCAGTAAGCATCGTCAAATTCCCAATTTCTTTTGGGATGCTTCCCGTGATTTGATTGAATTCCAGGACGAGGGTCTCCAGATTATGAAGATTGCCGATCTCTCGTGGGATTGTACCTGCCAGTTAAAAGAAGTCGACCACCAACAGTATATGTGTGAAATGCATACAATGTACACAGAGGGTGCTTTATTGTTTTCTAAAGAATTTTGGGAGCTAAAAGCCTGGGTTTCCCTTTGAGGCAAAATCATCCTCAAAAGATTCTTATTGTATTATTAATTCTCTAAGCACCGTTTTTATTCATTTTATAAAAAAAAAAAAAAACTACTGGCATTTCAATTTTTACATAACGAGCATCACAAATACCAAAAAAGTAGTAGAGCAAATAATATAAAAAGTTTCTCCAAATAATAATCATTCTAATGCAAGAGGAAAGGGGGAAAATAAAAAGACAGTGGGTACTTTTCCATGGCCTTGACAAACTAAAAGAAAAAAAAGATGATTACTCACTGGATTTATGCTTGTCTAAGGTAAGTAAATGTTGCATCAAACTTTTTATTTAATTACGTGGAAGGAATATATAGCTCTTCAAGAACTTCTACTCCTTTTTTTTTTTATTATTGTTTTTCACAGTGAGTAGGAAGTATCTGAAGTGTATGGACGTTCAAATAGACATGACATGAATTCATTTCACCCAAAACTTACTCCAAATATTTGCTAATTGCATGATTAATGTAAGCAGACTGTCAATAGTGGAGCTATACTGTACATAGACCTGATTACCTGTCAAGTTGTTACGCCCCAACACGAGAACCTTCAAACCATGCAGATTGCCAATCTCTCGGGGAATTGCACCTAACAATTTTACAATAAATATAAAATTAATCGCATTCATTTCAGATATATATTGAGAATTGTCTTGCTTAGTCGAATGTAACTAGCAGGTGGCAATTTGGGCTGGTGTTTATTTTTTTATACTTTTAATATAAAGAAGATGAGGGAGGGATGAAGTCAAGAATTCAGTGGAATGGTTCATATTAAAGTTCCCAAATCTCCATGTAAAAAGAAGAAAAAAAGAAAAAGAAAGGGAGGGAGTATGGAGGGAGGCAGCGGAACGGGGTGGATGTAGAGACTATGGGCTACCCAAAAAAATTAAATTTTATATTAGTATGTATAACTTCCCTTTGTAGCTTACTAGATTTCGACATATATCCTTATAGTATTATAACTCTCCACCATAGAAGTCTAAAAATAATGTGATTTTCCCAACAAAACGCAAACACAGATTTACTTGAAATAAATGTGCATTTATAATTTTTTGTGTAAAGTTACAATAGTAATTTTTTTTTCAAATCCAAACCATGCTGGTAAAACAGTAAATGGTATTGAATCCCCATGCCAAACGGGGGAAAATAACCATTAATTGCGGTTTGGCCTTATTCGTCATATACAAAAGGCAAAGCAAAAGAGTACCTGTAAGGTTGTTAATCCCGAGGTTTAACTCCTTAAGCTTCTCCAGATTTCCAATTTCTTTAGGTATGTGCCCAGTAAAACTGTTGAATGACAGGTCCAGCACTTGAAGTTGCGAAAAGTTGCATAAACTCAATGGTATTTGACCAACTAACTCATTCGCAGATAGATACAGCTCGTTCAGAACTGAAAGATTTCCCATCGCCTCTGGAATACTACCTCCCAGGAAATTTTCTTTTAGATCTAAGGTTTCCACTTTTGACAAGTTGGAAATAGGAGGAGGAATAAAACCACTAAAACCGTTGCTGTCCAGAAACAAGAACTGGAGTTCTGGAAAGTGACCAAACCATGTTGGAATCTCTCCAGCGAAGCTGTTATTGGAAAACCGGATGAACCTCAGGCGGCGCAGGTGCGACAACTCTCTGGGGAGATTTCCGTGGAAGTAGTTATTACTCACATCAAGAGAAACAAGAAAGGAGAGGTTTCCCAAATCAGGAGGTATTGTGCCGGTAAGACCCATGTTTGACATATTTAAAGCAGTCACTCTTTGGTGTCTAGAGCTACATTGGACTCCTATCCAGTCGCAAACAGAGGATCCAGCAGCCGTAGAAGACCAATTTTTTGACAAAAATTCGTGTTGGTCTGAAGTGATATGGGCTTTCAGGGCTAAAAGAGCAGATTGATCTGTGCCTATGTTTAATTTTTTCATGGCTGCGCTGCAACTGGTCATTAGTAGATAGTGCAGCAAAACAATTACTGCAAGAGCGTAGAAAGAAAAGTTTTTCTTCATGTCGACCTTTATGATCAACAGTCCAAATTGGTGATGGAAAACAGGAAATTAGACGCCAATGTGTGGAGCGCACATATGTTTTAAATGTGGGGATTTTATAGACAGCATTTTTGTGTGGACAAATCTCAAAAATTGGTTAAGAATAAATTCGCTGGGAATTGGGATTAGAGATATAAATGAACCCAATTAACCTCAACACTCTAGTACTCAAACCTTGTTATTTATCGTATCAAACTTAAATAAGTTTTCGTCAAATTGAGGTTTAAGCTTTTTATGAAATTGCGCTTGACCCCAGTATGAGTAGGTTAATTTACGTATTCTACTGATTGATTCAAAGTTAATGTGGGTTAAAATTTTATTGAATACATCATCCTTCTCGTGTTTGGTTTAATTAATTAGCAAACTTAACTCAAGAATGCAACCGTAAAAGACCAGTGGAGATTTTGTTAACCATTCTGTATCGGACCGTCTGCTATTGTGGAACTTTTCTTCCATAACTTTTGAGTGGGTCAGGGTGTAAAGGCAAATACTAAAGTTAAATACTTTACATTTGACTCCTATGATAGAAGAAGAACCAGATTTTCTTTTCCTCTCAACATGGCCGACAACGGGACTTCGTGCATGGGACTCGGATTTTCCAATTGAAGTTTAATTGACTTCATTAGTTGATCGTGGCACATGCTGCTAAGCAGTTTTTGGAGGGGTATCCTGCAGCCAAAGATTTTTCATGTGTTTTGTAATTAATAACCAAGAGAAAAGAAAAATAACAACAAATACTACATGTGTGTGTGTGTGTGTGTTTTTTTTTTTTTTTTATGTTTAGTTCTACTGTAGCTTACAAATGTTAATACGTATAATGCAACTAACAATAACTATGATTCCAACCTATTATTCTTCGGCCTGTTTTTCTTTAGTTGAGTGGTAAGTAAGAGAGTGCTGGATACGCTCCCACAAAGGCTCAACAATAATCACTCGGAATTGTCCTGAGGAAATTGCTCAACCAGCAGTAATTCAGAAATTATTTAATGAAATGCTAATGACTGGTGCCGAACCTGTGCAATAATAAATATTAAAATCCTAATTACCACCACAATTAATTACAGAATAATTCTGAGTACTGGAGCAGGGACTCCGGATGTGCAATGGGTTACTGGCTTCACCCTGATTCCAAGGAGTATGCTACACCCGATATACCAGAATTATCTCTGAGAAAATATTAACTTGCAGTAGTGGCAAGTAAGGTCGTCTCCTCAGGGAACGGGTAGAAAATTGTTTCTTTCTAAGTCACAGGAAAATGGGGGGTTGGATGTGATAGAACTGGAAATAAAATACACAAAATAAGGAAATGAAAAATGAAAATACCACTAAATAAATCACCAAAGAACGAGTAGAGAATAATTTAATAAAAATGCAAGTAATGAAATTCTACCCAAAGGAACAACTTCTTAGGCACAGTCCAATCAAATGATCATTGATGCAAAGATATTCCATTCATTTGTCACTAGGTTAGTTATAGCTACCAACAAGCTCTGACAGCCAGCTTTTCCTTACTTTTTCGACAGCCAAGGTACGACCGTTGACTGTTTCCCTAACCAGATAACAACCCTAGGTATGACCATAGGAGTTTAATTACCCAATTGCATTAAAAGCTAGAAAAACCCAACCCTAACCAATGAACACGCTAAGAGGGTTCATTTAAGCTAGATCATACGTTTCCCCAACATAAAACCAATTATGGTGGTTGCCACTAATTATTAACTAAATGAACGATTACGTATTCAATTAGTTAATTTGACAGTAGGCTATTAGGTTAATTTAAATACCCGGCCGTTGATACTCAATTAACAAAATAACCCTTAAACAATTAATTCAGGAAACGTACGAATAGTAACCAAATTAAAAGAAACAATACAATACAGATTCGGTTAGATCTCACAAATAGTATGGACTGCGCCTTTGAGTCGCCCTTTGAGTAGATGAGAAATTTAGCCGCTCCTCATAGAGAATCGCATCCCAGAATTGTTTGAGGAATTTTCAACAATGAAAATAACGAAAAAGGAAGAAGAAATAATGAAATGAAGTGTTAAGCTTCCAAGTCAACGAGAAGATGAAGTCAGCCGCCAAGATTCCTTCATTTTCTTTTGTTTGTATAGTGACTAATCACAAAGGGAATAACTTAAAGAAAACCTACGAAGGAAAAAGAAAGCAAATGGAACAAAGCTTCAAAAACAAAAGCAACGAAAAGACGTCTTCTCTAGTCCTCCCTAAGCCTCTCAAGTCGTCCAAATTCTTCCCCTCTTTTCCAACGACGGCTTGGCTAAATTTATTGAAAGGAAACCTAAGCTTTCCTCCTTAATTAGGACTCTCAAGAGTTCTAATTCTAATTGGAGTCTAACTTGCTAAAAAATAATAACAAAGTAAATAAGTAAACCAAATTACAACTTTCCTAAATAAAAGGATCTTTAACCAATTCCTAAAAGTAAAATAAAATCTTCAATCCCAAAGATGACAAATATCAGGCGTAGGATTTTTTTCACGAAATCCTTCTTCACATTCAAATGCAGCGCGCCCACGCCCTATCCTTGGAAGTCTTCTGGAATTTTCACCAAACTTGCACTTTTAAGCTCCAAAAAAATCCAATGACCTAAAATCAATGCCAAAACCAAACATAAGCAGAATCAAGCAATTAACACCATATTTAGGCCATAATTAAGGGGAAATATCCACAATTAATGTGTACAATTAAGGACTCAACAACTAAACTGAATTTCTTGCCCATCAACATTACTCACCTAATTTTGTGAGTGTTTACAATCTAGCAAGTATGTGTGGACCAGTTTGCAGTAACATACCACGATTTGAGTGCTAGCTTTTATAGTCCATTTTCCTTTACTTCTATTACGCTAAATAGCATCTTGTAAAATTGAAAGAAGAATTAAATACTAAGGAATGTGTTTCAAAGTTAACTAGTCTCCAAGTGTGGAAAGATGACGCAGAGCCAAGAGACTAGATAGTAGAGACCAAATTAAATTGTGTGTATCACGCTGGGGGTTTGGAATTGTTTCTGTTGACTCAGTGGACCAATTTAAATTAACTTCGCTTACCAAAAAATAAAATTTTTTTAACTTCAAAAATTGCTAGTTTACTCTTTTTCGTATTTCATATTGGCTTCAAAAGTTAGGATGCGGAAAACAAGCTTGGGGCATCATAATTTAGAATAATTAAGAGAGCTAGGAACTTTTTAATTTTATTTAGAATAATTTAATATCTTAGTTTGGTATCTTCAAATTCATATTTGCTCCTAATTAGCAATTTCTCCAAAATCCAATGTATAAACACCATGCTTGATTTTTCATTCTGCATGCCTACATGATATGATCCAGTTACCAGGCAACTTGTGGATAAATAATTTTCAATTTAAATTTCAAGAAACCTAAATCAATGGATTATTTTATGTGGCTTGAAAGTTTAGGCTTTGTTTGACTTGATAGTTTTCATACAAAAATCATTTTGACACATTTTCTAATTACTTTTTTACTTCACATACGTTACATTACTACAATATACTTTTCTACAAAAATTTCAAACATTTGCAATTCAAATAGAGCCTTAAGCCTTGTTTGGATCGCAATTTTCCACCAAAATTTTTTTACATTTTTTGTGATTACATTTCTCAAACACATTTTTACCTCACATACATCACATCGTTACAGTATATTTTTTCATGAAAAATTCAGAAAATGACAATCTAGACAATACCTTAGTTTTTCAAGTATTCAGAATAAAAGATTAGGAAAAACGGTGAAGTCACTTTCCAAGGAATTTTTGGAGTAACGTTACAGCATTTTTTTTTTTTTTTGAGGCAACAATAACGTTACAACTTCAATCAAGATGTCCTACCCATATAAGGAATCTGCGCAATGGACCCATGTAACCTTAAAGAGAGAAATGCTTGCTTTTGATTCCCATTCTCTTTGGCAAATAGTTATTGAAATCCAAGTTCTGAAGATAATTGAATAATGTACTTATTACTAATGAGTCTTTTAAATGAAAGGGCATTCTAGTTTTAAAGCTAATTGAATAATGTGCTTATTGCTAACGAGTGTTGTTCATTGATTATTGTATTCTAGTGTTTTTGCATACAATAACCTTTTAACAGGCAAACTGTAGGATTGAAGAAGCGGGATGATGAAAAAGGGATTTGAATTCAAGTATCTATTAGATTGGTTATAGAATTTCTCCAGTGACCTCGCTCGACCTAATCTGTCATACAACAGCCATGTCTTTTGCTTTAAGTGACTCTTTTTTTTTTTTTCCCGTTGGAAGGAAAGAATCTAAATCGCATGAGAGAGAAGATAAATGATGAGTGTTTGACAGTCAAACTAAGAACCTGTATTACTTAGTATACCTTCTAGTTAAGTTAATTTTTGAAAATAATTTTTGCAATTTGTTATATTCAAAGGTTGAACCACAACTGCATGTTAACCAAATCATGGCCATCAAATGTCTCAAATACTATCCATTGGTAACAAATGTTGAATCCCCAGTTCTCTCCCAACCAACACCTTCAATATTGAAAAACAATACACCATTTTTTAAATCTCTTTCTAACCCTGGAACTTATTCTAAAGTTGCAGGTTTAAGCTAAGTTTATTCCCAAAGTCCAAAGTTTCTAAGAAAAATTATGTTATACTGCCCATTCATGTCATATTAGTACCTGTTGTGTTCTCAATTAAAGAACAATTCTTGCATCTACATACGTTTGAAAGAAGCAAAAGTTAAGAAAATATAAAGGAACTAATCATATATATTCTCACATTTAATGGCGTTCTGTAATTGCAATTTCTGTATGTAATTGTACGCTAATCCAATCCATCGGAAAAATATCCAGCACACATTTCAGCAAAGGTTCACGGGTGTTTTTATGTGCAAAGGTCGATTTCAATATGATTCTCTCTAGTTTTTGGTCAATTCCCAAGTCTGCTTCTGATTATCGGAAGATGACTGAAGTCAAGAGGCGCCCCCAGAGCACCATTGGGTAGTTGGAGATTGGGGCAGTCTCAGTTGCCTCAGTGGACCAAATAAAAGCAACCTGATAAGGTGTGAATTTTAACAATGTCACGTATACAAATTATTGGTTAATTATGCTTGTTGGTGCTTTGATTAAGTGGGAATTGCCTAACTTTGTTGTGTTTTTGGTTTTAGCAAGGAGAAGTATTAGATTATGATTCGATGAAATTTACCTTGAAATTGCATAGGGATTGTGACGTGGAGGCTATATAGAAGACCAAACTTGGAGTTCCATTAAAAGAGACAATAGAATTGGTTTCATGCTTCATATGGAAGTCATCTGGGCATTTGAATGTGAACGTGGAATTGTGAATTGGTTTCATGCTTCACATGGCTATCATTTGGGCATTTGAATGTGAACGTGGAACTGCGAATTGGAAAGTTGCTTGCAAAAGTTAGACAACAACCGTGTTATTTCTGAGAAGTTCCCTTACGCCTTATTTCTACTTTGTATTAACTTCTTGGAATTGTGGATTTAATTTTTTCAATATGTTGAACTAATTTCCTTTCTAAGTTCAGGGTTTTTATGAAGGGGTTTTAATTAGTTTTTCCATTTAAATTCTTGTCTTTTGTTATGATTTATCTATTTTGATTTCAATTACATGTTTATGCCTGATCATTATGAACATAAACTGATTTAAAGAAGCGCTAAACTAACCTTCATGCCCCATCAAGATTAGTCACCTAATTTGGTGAGTGTTTACAATCTAGCAAGCATGTGTGAACCAGTTTGCAACAACGTAACATGATTTTATGGCCAGCTCTAGTCTGTTTTCCTTGACTTTTGTTACGCTAATTAGCATCTTATAAAATTCAAAGAAAAGCTAAATGATTGATATTTGGTTAGTGGGTTCAATACCAAGGAATGTGTTTCAAACCTAACTAGTCTTTAAGTGTGGAAAGATGACTCAAGTCAGTCAAGAGACCCCACATTTTGCGGATAGTAGTCTGTGGTCATGCTCCAGGAGTATGTGTGTGTGTCCGCACCGTATCAAGCTGGGGGCAGCCCAGTTAGTAGCCCCAGTTGACCTAGTGGACCAAATTAAATTAACTTTAAAAATTGCTGGTTTACTCTTTTTCGTATTTCATATTGACCTCGAAAATCATGCGGTGGAAAACACGATAACATAATTTAGAATAATTAAAAGATCTAGTTAGAAACTTTTTTTTTTTTAAATTTCAGAATAAATTAATCTCTTAGTTTGGTGTGTTCAAATTCGTATTTGCTCCTAATTAGCAATTTCTCCGAAATCCAAAGTATAAACACCATGCTTGATTTTTCATTCTACACACCGACATGATCCAGTTACAAGGCAACATGTGGATAAATAATTTTCAGTTGAAATGTTATCAAACCTAAATCAGTGGATTACTTTTTGCGGTTTGAAAGTTTAGGCCTTGTTTGAATTGATAGATTTGCAGAAAAGTTCTTTCGACATATTTTTTAATCACCTTTTTATCTCACATACAGCGCATTATTATATTTGGATGGGGGCATTTCTGACAAGTGTTTTGGTTCCCTGGGAATGTTTTAGGTATAGAACTATATACTTCTTCACAAAGATTACACAGCATACATAGACTAGTTTTCCTGATGTACACTAAAATATCGCCAGCAGGAGGACTCCATGCATGGGACTTTCCAGTTAGACAATGACGTCGAATGGAGTGTAATTCACGTCAGTGGTTGATCGTACAAGCAATTTGCAGGAGAGGGATCCTGCAGCCGAAGATTTTCTTTGATCAATGGGACCCAAATCGTGTTACATGCTTTAATAAAGTGATTATATCCTATTCACATTCACACTCACTCGCACAAGTGTGAATGCTTTAAGTTTTAAACACTTTTGAAGGGGTGGGTATGTCTAAAATTTAGAAATAAAGTCCGAATTAAATTGAGAGATTGATTTATATTAAGTGCTTTTTTCCATTTTTTTTCCCTTTTCCCCAACTCCATGATTGGCCATATGCCTCCAAAATTTTATGTACTACTTTACATAAAAATTGCTACTTGAATTAGGAAAAATATAAGCAAACAAACCCAAACACACGCACAATTGAAATAAAAAGAGCATGCGCATTATTCACAATATTATCTCTATCCTTTTATAGAATATTCAAACTACGCCAACTCACCATATTAAATCTTCCAAAGTTAATCACAACCAATTTTATAATCAATAACCAAGGGCCAAGAAAAATAACAACAAATATGTATTTTATGTTTAATAATAGTATTGTAGATTAGATATGCTAGCTAGCAAGTATAACGTAACTTGTAATATGATTAGTAAGAACTGTGTGTGATTCAATTCTCTTTGAATTTTCAACAAATTCATCAACCAAATATGGAGCACAACCACATATAAAATCGTGATATTACGTAGTCTAGAGAAAGTAACGAGTAACTATATAGTATAAAGTTCAAAAAGTTCAAAAATTGTTATTTGTTTGGTCTATATATATGTCAGTGGATCAAAGGTACTTTACTATAGCAGTTGTGTGGCTCCGCTAGTGGTATACCGGGGAAAGTTCACCTACCAATTCCGCTGGAGTTCGTTACGCTAATAACTGAAGAAATCTTGTTTCGAATGGTTAAGTAAAAACATAATGATTGGTAGGACGTGCTTTGATTTATTTTTTTACATGCTTAGGTAAATCAGAACATCAAATTACCCTCATGAGATTATTAGTACTAGTTCAGCAACTGACTCATTGCCGAAAGATACAAGTTTTTTTAGAATGGGGAGATTCCCAATTTGCTCCGGAATAGTCCCTTCCAGGAAATTACATGAAAGAGATGGAAGAAGGAATAAAACCGCTAAAACTTGTTGTAAAAGATGGAAGAATCCTTCGACAAATTTTTGATATTAGATTATCTTCCGTAGATAACTAGATATCAAATACATATATCTATCATAAAGAGTGAAATATATATTAAGCTTTTAGAACAATTTATAGGATCAAGATGCTGGTCTTTACAACCGGAGATTTGTGAAAAATTGAAGATTGTTGGATTGAGACTTGAAAGATATGCGAGAAATATTCTAGTTACTATGATATAAATTCCACTACTACTAAGAATACAGGACAATGCGTTTGCGATTTTTTAGCAGTCCAAGAAATGTCTTTGGTTAAAAAAAAAAAAAAAAGAGTCTTATGATTCTGCGGTTCAACCACAGCAGCTCCGCAAACCATTCAGTTCCTGAAAGCATTATACAGAATAGAAACAAAACAGGCCTAACTGAGTCGGGGAGTAGAACTGATGCAGTAAACACCACTGAAAAGTTCCCCGACAGTACTTTACAACAACGTAAGAAACAGGTAAAAACTGGGGAGATATATTAACTCGGCAATGACAGAAATTTCTCCTCCGCATTGCATGTCCAGTAATACTTGAGGCAACAATAGAGTCCCAAACGATACAAATGACATTGTGGGAGGGAGTGTCAGAGTCATCTTAAAGTTTAGAATCGTCTGTCACATAATTATTATTCAAAAAAGAATTTGCAAAACTTTATTTTGTTTGGCTTCTCATCGATAATTTGGAGGGTTCTTTCATTGAAAGTAGAGTTCACTTATGTGAGTCACAAAAGAATGATCGTTATTGAGAAATGGAGAAAAGAGAAATGGAGGTGTACAGACAAAGTACTACAATTAAATCAGAAGTGAAACACTGTCTTGAGTGTTCCATACATCAGGTCATGAAACAAGTATCGAATTGCTGTGTACCAAATACATTTCACAGTATCTTATTCTGAATAATTCTTTTTCCCAACATTTGAGGTAACATGTGATAAATGCTAGGCCATTGATCACTTGTAACTAAAACAATGCTCAACTAGAAAGTAGTTAATTGGAGTATATATTTGTATGAAAGTACATAATTCAATCATTCGTTTTTTCCTTTCTTAGATGGCATTTCTAATTGAAGAAAATTAATGGGAACCCATTTTTTCTGTCTAGCTTTCTTCCGGTCAATGTTGCTCATGTTTTCCTCTCTCTCTTCTAACAACTTCTATGCCTTTTAATAATTTTGAATTATTCCTTTATCTATATACGGCTGCTTTGTTTCATGTGAATTTAATTATTATATTCACAAATTTATTAACTTTGTTAGTAATTGAAAAATCATTCATGATAAAACAAATTGCTACTTTTTTTTTTTTGTCTTTAAGTGAAAATGAATACATAAACATAGGAGTATAATCATCATAAATTCTAATGGATAACTTTTTCATATACTGTCAGTGCATAATTTTTTAATACTTAGCAGGTTTGGATTATACCCATAATACAAATTTAAATTTGAAACTCAAATCATGCACATGTGGCATGCATTCAGAGTTCCTAGTATAAAAAAATTACTATGCTGTTAGTGTATATAAAGTTAATTCAATTCTAATTACTATCTTGAAGAATACATTTTTTATATACATTATAATAGTTGATGCATATTACCACAATACCGCAATTTTATGTATAAAAGTTTTTTGAACTTCATATGGTAATTGAACATTTGGACTACAATAATTTTCTGAATAAAATATTTATTTATATGTAAGAATACTATGGATAAAACTTGAATTTTCATTCTACATGCCCGACATGATCCAATTACCAGTAAAGCTGTATATAAAAGTTTCAGCTTAAATGTCATCAAACCTAGATCAATGGATTTCTTTGGTGGCTCATAAATTAAGATTTGTAGCATTTATCAATCAAAAAATTAGGAAAAACATTGTAGAGATACACAAGAGGATTATTTGGAGAATTGTTACAACTTCAACCAAGATCTCCCATTCATATGAGGTTCCTGTATACTGAAAAGAGAAATAGCATGCTTGCTTTTGGACTTGGTTCCCAAATTCTCTTTAGCAAATACGTCTTTTTTCACTCTGAGGGTATTCCTCTTCAGAGTCGAGTTGAATAATATGCCTTTTGCCTATATAAAGTGTTGCTCATTGAATATTGAATTCCTCTGTTTTTGTATATAGCATTCTGTTCAGGCCAATGATTAAAAATACCAGCGCAAGTGATTATATGAATAGTAGAACATGGCCTCTTTGGCTTCCTAGAGAAAAAGTATGCGAAATCACAGGGGATAATAGTAATTTACCCAGGAGCAAAAAATGTGGTATTTTTTTAAGATTAATTTTGCAGGACAATGATATTGTATGTATTGATTCATGTTGAACTTTTAAGATTCTGAAGGCTATTTTCCTACCTAAGCTTCCTTTTCAACGTGTGTTCTGCATTTATGCGTCAGAAATTGTGGTTAACAAACATTTGGGTGATTGACTTTAGTTGTTTGATACTATATAGAAATTAAAGTAATATAATTGATTCTGACAATACCGTAAATATTTTATGGGAAGGAGATAGGAACTGTCATCTGTAAAGGACTTAATACCCTTAGTTCAATACTGTACATGTATATGTTGTTCATCGGTTGATTACACCATGGCAAAATTTTGGATTGATCCAATCCTTTAAACCTAGTGAATAGTGATCCAAGTTTTGCCACATTTTCATTGTGTGAGTTGATGAGACAGTGTGGCAAATTTTGAACCACTAAATCTACACAGGCCGAGACTATCCTTGTGTGAGTTGATGAGATAGTATGGCAAATTTTGACCCATTAAATCTATACAGGCCGAGTCTACCTAAGTTTTTAGACCCAAGTTTTACCAACTTGCACAATAAAAATGTGGCAAAGTTTGGACCACTAAATCTACAAGACCAAGTTCACCCAAGTCTTGACCTTACACCATATATTCATACGTCCATTGTGCTGCAACTTCTACCTTTTATCATTCTTTTGGAAATCTCTTTTACATGTTCCAACGACAAGGTATAATGGATTTTAGTGTTTTACCTCTCTAGTTATCCAAACTTTGCCTTAAAAAACGTTTTCCGCTGAATTTTGATCAATTTCTGCTTTCTCTGTCTCTCTCTCTCCTCCCATTTTTTTTTTCGGAATAAATTTCCCTACCTCCAAGTTGAGTCCACTTGACTCCTCCTGCTCCCCGAACTTGGAATGATTAAGGAGCCGTTTGGTTCAAATTCCTCAATCACTATCACTATGAGTATCATTAACCCCACTATGAGTATAGGTTTTGATGATTCCCCCCAACATGTTTGGTTCAGCAATGGAATGGGTATCATTATAAAATTACTTGTTTGGTTTGCTTATGATCAGGAATGACTTTCAACTAAATTTTAAAATTTTTAAATCTTGTTTGTATAATATACAATCTTTTTATATTTCTTATTTTATATTTTCTTCAGAGAAATTGTTTAAAAGGTTTTCTTCAATTTTATATAAAGCCAACCTCTAATTTGAGCTATATGTTAAAAAAAATCATGATTCATTTCAATTGCATAAAATATAAAAAAGATATAATTCAATAATAATAAGTTAAACCAGTTGATTCATTTTAATTGTGTAAAATATAAAAAAAAATACAGTTCAATAATAACAAGTTAAACCAGTTGAGATATTCTCATGACTTCATTTGCTCTCCTTGTGAAAAGATGAGCAAAGTGCATTGGTGTTCGCCCTGGTGTCGACAAATTTGTTATCATAACAAAGATTCAATGAAACTGCATAAGAATCTGGGAATAGAAAACGGAGAAAATCACCATCAAAGTGTAAAAGTGCTAATGCATACTTAGGATGGCCGTATGGTTAGAGACACTTCATCTTTGTTTCAAATGAAAAAGTAAAACAGATACATTAACATACCCAGAATAATACAGCAACATGGCTGTCAAACTAGCAATTAAAGCACTAAACCTCGACTGTCATTCAACGTGCACCAATAACGAATCACATTTGCAATGCCTTGGACACTAGAAATACAGCAACATGGCTGTCAAACTATGAGTTCCTAACACAATAAAACTCAGCAGAAAGATTGTATCCAAGAAGTACCTCAATACACATGACAATACTTCCAAAGTTAATTCACTAATTCCCTTAGTAACTAGAACCTGAATAACTACTGGAATTAGGATAAAGTAAATTCATAATATATTGCCTCTTCGAAGGAGCTGAAAGTTGAAAGAATACAGTGATTTTGGTAGGTGTAGCAATTAAAATATCCGCTGCTCTTGAGCTTTCTATATCGAAAAGCCAAGTTTTAAATTTCGCCACCACAGAGTTACTCCCATCGAGATGCTAGTTGCTCTCTCTTGTCTTAGTTAGTTATAGCTGTTGCTATACTAGAAAAATGAGAAGAAATCCGATCAATCAAGCAACAAACTTATTGGTTACCATTTCAAAGTGCTTCCACTGGTGGGGCATGGATGTTTTCAGCTTCTTGGCTTCCTTTCTTGCTTGAAATCCCTGTTTCTTTTGCTTTCTTGAAGTGATTTCTTCATCAGTTTCAACATTAACAAATGCAACTTTAGCACTTTCTTCAGCCTCCAAACTATTAATAGCATCTTCAAAATCTTCCACTACTGCACCAATTGCTCTGTCTTTTCCATAAACAAATTCCAGATCATCCAAGTAGAGAAACTTCATGTTCCAAAGGCCTTTTGCATCCTTGCGTCTCTTTAAGAATTGAATTTAAAAAAATAAGTTAATTGTAGACACCGAATTTTGACTATTTCATTTGTTTTCCTATGTTTTTATCTATTAATGTTTAGTTATTTATCTTTGAATTTTCTAACACATTTTTTCTCATTTTTGTAGGTTTTTCTTAAAAAAAAAAAAAGAGAAAAGTCAAAAACGCGGACCAGTTACGCGGATAAGTCCGCGTAACTTGATCAGAAGCGAAAAAAAATGACGCACGCGTTTCTTCTAGCCTTTCCTTCCTCATTTCCAGCTGTATTTTTGTGTCTTTGGCATCAAGTAATCGTTTTAGTTAATGCCCAAATCACCCTTGATCCTTAAGACACAAATAAAACACATCTAATGATCAAAATTAACCCAAGAAAATCCTCAAAGTATCCAAGCCATTGGTTGTAGGTTTTAATGCCTATAAATCACCCATATTAGGGTTTTCTGGAGGGAGGGAGAAAATCTGAGAGAGAAAAGAGAGAAGAGGGAGGCTGAGAGAGAGAAAAAGGAGAGAAAAAACGATTGAAAATCAAAGAAAAAGAGAAAAAGAGAGAAAAGAAAGAACTAGGGTTTTTTTTAGTGAAGATTTTCTGGAATTTTGGTGATCCCTTATCGTTCTCCTCAATCTTCTGAATCAGGTAGTCTTTCTATACTCTATCTATTGTTTTTTCCTGGTCGAAAATTGCTAGAAATGTGGCCTTTTGGTGGAACCAAGGTCTTGACTATGTTTTATAATAGTTGATGATGTTTATTTGTTGTTATATGAGTATGTTACGTTTAGATAGCCTTGGTAAGGCTAATAGATTTGTTTTTACGTTTAAAATCAGACGTTTGATGCTTACGTGATGATCTTTGTTATGATTTCGAAATTTCTGGAAAAATGTTCTTCGTGTTTTGAAGATGTGAAGAAACGCGGACTACTTGCTGATTTCTCAGAACGTTTTCTTTTGAATGTTTGAAAATGTGAAGAAAGCGGGGTCCTTGCGACTTGGTTGTCGCCTCAGCGTTTCCTCTTGAATATTTGAAGATGTGAAGAAAGCGGGGATGTTCAGCCGGTCCAGCGTAACTACCCACTTCTAGCAGCTTCTTCCCTTCCTTTTTTTTTGTATCTATTTGATGATGTCGATGCTTAAGATTTGGCCTTTTCTCGTTTTAGCTTGTTCTTATGATCCGAATGATGATGTTTAATACTTTGAATATATCCCCTGCCTCAAGATTTTGTTTTGTGTTATTGTCAAAAGCTGGAAGCAATCTTCCGATATTTTGAAGATGGGAAGAGACGGACTGTTACGCTGCTTAGTCAGCGTTCTAGTCAGCGTTTCCTCGGACTTTGATTTTGCTTGTAACGCGGACCTAGTTGCGCGGCTCTGCCGGCATTTCTACTCCGCGTAACCTCTCTGTTTCTGTATTCTGTTGATATTTTCTGCTCTTTTGTTCCAGAATCTTACTCTATTTCCTAGTCTTGTCTATGTTGCTTGCAGAATCTGTTTAGATATCCTTTCTTTGAATTTTTGATTGATTTTTCCTTTAAATTGGTACCTTGATCCCTTTTGGTTGACATTGAGTCTTAGATAACCATTCCCCTCACTTAAGGATTCAGTTAAAGCATCACATCAAGGGATGGTAACTTCTTTCTCCTATTATGTGCTCTTATGTGTTTTTGAATGATCTTGCATGTTTTAAATTAAGTTTTTCCTTTGCTCTTATTCATGCCTAGTCTTTATTTATGTCATTTAATTTTTGGGTAAATCATTTGGAGGCCTTGGATGCCAAGTTGTAATAGATAGGTTTAATTTTGTAAAAAGTGTATATATTCTAGAAAATGTAATAGTTAGATTATTATTCCAAATTTTTCCCTTTAGAATGTATTTAGGTTCCCCTCAATGTAATAATTAGGTTTTATATGCTTATTTTGCATGCTTGCATGATTATGTGTTTACTTGCTTTCCTAGGGTCTTGCATCTAGATATTATGCCTATGTGTTATGTGTTTATGTGTTTTATGTGTTTATTTGCTTTATTATCATGTCTACATGTTTATTGTGTAAATATATTGACGTCACCACACTAATCCAACGCTAGTTGTGGCCTTTCCTTTCGATTTCTCACTAATCCAACGTTAGTGAGAACTTTAAAAAGAGGGCTAGTCCAATGCTAGACCCTTAAATGCCGTTCGTGCATTAGATACAAATTTCACACACTTTTCACTTTTAGAGTTTCTTTTCCATTCTTGCATGTTACTATTCCCCCATCCCGTATGCGAGACATCACATTTAGTTTTCTTTTTCGTCAAAAAATAGATTAGTGCATTTAGGGCATTACCCTTTGAATTAGGGAAAAGAGCGAGTATGGCTTCTTAGCCTTAGCACGCTTTCATTTCCTTCTATGAAAAGGAAGATGTAAAGTCACGAACTTAGTCCCCCGCACCCATTATATTGCATTATCCCTCTTTAGGACATACATATGCATTATTCCATCGAAATCATTCTTTCAAAGTCAAGTTTCTTCTTCATGTTTTAGCAATTCAAAGTCAACAAACCACTTTTTTTAAAATTGCATCTTTGGGAAATTCAAGTTCCTCTTTGCACTTAAAATTGATCTTTTCAAAATCCAATTTCTTGTCCCTCGAGATTTTATAACAATTGCATTTCTTTTGAAAAACTTAATTTTCTGTTCATTTCGAGTCTCATCATTTGCATTTTTCGTGACCTCCTCGAGGGATCAAACTTGGATGACACAACTAATGTGGTCAATTCCAATCAAACCTCAAGGAGACATTTTGCCCCCTCTCGATCCAACATTAGATTTAGGTTTTGCATCCATATAGATAACATCCAAATGTGATAAATTTAAAATTAGAATTAGGAAATTTTTTAACTAAATCTTGCAACTAGCTTTGGTTAGGTTAGAAGGGTGCCTTAGAGACGAGTAACATCGAATCTTTGCCTTCCTTTCTTTCAACTGTGACCCCCGAACCTTTTTCTCTAGTTTTTCAAAGACCTGGAGTCGTCTAAAAAGGGTTTTCTTAGTTTATTTTCATTAATTAAAAATTTTGGGTGACTTGGTACACCTAAACTCCATACCAAGTGGCGACTCCAAACTTTTCTAAAACCCTTTTCTAGACTTTTATTTTGGGTCCAAACCGTCGCATTTTTTTAATCCCATGACCCCTTTCCCTTTCTTTTTCAAAAATCAATCTTCCCTTTCCACAAAAAAATGGGGCGCGACATTAATCGCAAAAAAAAATACAGAATCAGCCTTCGAACACTATTATGTCAGTTTTTATACCTTTACAAAATTTCATCAAATAGTAATAAGGCATAACAGTTTGAGACATCTTATTATGTCAGTTTGCTCAACAAATCATTAAAGATATGCTGATTTATCAATTATATGATCTAAATCCAACAAATAAATAAAACTAAACATAATCCATATGATATAATCTACAAGATGGAAACTTTGACTTTCAACTATAAAAACATTCAACTTCTTATGTACGTTCAAAGTTTCCAATAAATCTGAGAAAAGATGGAGAAGAAAAAGCAGATTTCTGAAACACAACTACAACAATGAAAAGAGATTATTACCTTAATCCAGCTGTCATACCATTCCCTTTCACATCTAATCATCTTTTCAGTATCATCCCATTTGCAGCCACTTTCTTTCAACATTTCACAAATTGCATTGTACTTGCTTTTTAACCACTTCAATTTTGAGTCGATATGTGGATCCACTTGCTTCGAGAAATCAGGAATCTTTTTCTGAATCATCTTGCGCAACTCAGTCATGTACCCATTCTTGAAACCCTCATCAGTTTTCCATAAAGGGTCCGAAGCCATTTCTTGCAGGGCTTGGATAAGGGCATCGACCTCATTGTTAGTCCAAAAGCACTTATTTTTACCTCGGCCCCTTTGTGTCCCACTTGATTCATCAGCTATATCCATTCTAAAATGAAGATCAAGAATTAACATGCATGTAAATGCCATTGTAATCTTGACATTTCATCTTTTATTCACTGAATATTTATGCAAAGAAATTCAGAAAATGAGTGCAAAGAATCAGTTCCATTAGAAAAGACCAAATGTTATCTCATGCTGATTTTAAATGATGAGCAATTCAAGTGCAAAACCAAAGTTGTCATCCAAATACCCGTACTGCTATACTACACAGTATGCCAGCATCACAAATTCATGCATGGTAACAATCCAGCAGAGCACTACAAATATTTGAATCTGTATTTCCACACTATGTTGGAAAAGATTAGGTATCGTATTGTGTTTTTACATGGGTGGGACAAAAACACCTTATTCTCCCTTTAGAGGCTGACAACTCTCAGATTTTGAAATTTTAAACGAAAAAATCACAAATCAAATGGGCAAATGCAAAAGAAATCCAAATCCCAACTAGCAAGATCATTTCACGTATTACAGCATCTAGATTCAGATATCCATACAGCTCTAGTTATAATGAAGATCACACCTACTTAGCACCTTAGAAATAACAAGATAAATGGCCCAACAGCAACTTTTGCAAAGAAAATTCTCAATTAGAAAGAAATCCAACCCCAATTCAATGTAGCCCATTGAAACCAGGAATGCAGAATTCATGAGTAACTAAGAAGCAAGAGAAATGGTAATAAGTTTTCAAGTACGATTAGAATACAATCACAAAATCAGCCACCATCTTGATATAAGTGACCACACTGCAACAACATAAGCTTACCAAATACTAGATTTAACAAATAAATTATTAGAACCCAACTTGTTATCATTCATGTGCACGAGTATGATTCCGGACTGCAACTAAAATTCCCTAGAAAGTTCAAGCTTCAGACCAAGTCTCTACCTAAAAGAAACTAGCTGACTTACCACCAATTATCTTGAAAAGCACTCATCAATCTCTCTGTAGTCTTTAGCATGGTTTTTTTTTTTAAGGCAGTGTTAACTGAAACTTAACAAAGCTTGAACATCAGGATCAGAGTAGATTGCCTAAATATTTGCCAAATATTTGAGCAAAACTGTTTTCAACTTTAATGTTCCCCATACCAAGAAGTCCTTAATCTGAAATTTTGATTAACTGATAAGCATAGGCAACCTCTAATTTGAAGAATCCTAGACTTACCAAGCAAAATTATAGAGTCACCAACAACAAGTCTCTTTGTCCTCACAAACACACGCTAACCTCTTGAAAGCAAATTCCCCTTTGGCTACCCTGCAAATCAGAATAAAGAAATGAGCAAGTGGAAACTATGTATTTGAAATTAAGTATAATTTAAATTGACACAATAATTATAGCAAAGAAAACAACATTTCAGTTCAAGAACCACATTAAGCATCATGAAGCTCAACTAGTGCATTCATTTCTCAAAAAATAAAAATCAATCAAGCTCAAGAAGAGTTTAAATAGCAACATTACAACCAATATGAGAATGAAAATAGTCTCAAGTATATGAATGTCTATACAAAGTCCTCCCTCAAATTTCTCCAATTATTATATATTTGTTGTGCTAAATTATTTCTAAAATTTGTCCATTCATCACTAGACGCAACAACTGAAATATACTCTACTTCGGTCTCTTCTTCATCATCATCCTCATTTTGCTCATCAACCCAATCTTCATCTTCCCCATCTCCTCTCAGTTCTTGTGGATCGATAGACATTGTTCTTCTTATCAGATTTTGTAACAGGCAGCAAGCCAAGATGATTCTTCCTTGTGTCCGAATTGGAAAAAAAGTTGGTGATGCAAGAATTTTCCATCTTCCTTTAAGAAGCCCAAAGCACATTTCTATTACATTTCTAGCTTTACTGTGCTTCATATTAAAGTACTCTTCAGCACTTTCAGGTCTTCGTCCATGGATTTGATTGAGGTGATACCTTTGACCTCGATATGGGGCAAGGAAACCCTCTGAATTGCAATAACCAGCATCCACCAAATAATAGCAACCTTCAAGTAAATATTACACAATGATCTTAACTGTCATTCTTAAAAGTTCTAGAAATCTGAAAATTTAACATTCAAGATACATAAATTTTACCTTGAGGTACTTTAAGGCCATTAGGCCTAGAAATTGCATCTCGAAGCACGCGTCCATCGTGCGCAGAACCTTCCCAACCCGGTAATACGTATATAAATTGCATATTTGGTGCACAAACGCCTAATACATTGGTGGAAAGGTTTGATTTTCTACTTCGGTATCTGGATCTGTGCTCAGCCGGTGGTGTTACATTAATTAACGTCCCGTCTAATGCACCTAGGCAGTTCTATTTAGTAGCATAGGTACATACAAAAACAAGTAATTGATGTCATTACCTAATATCAGCTTCTTGAAAGAACTAAACACTAGAAAAGACTTCCAAAATACCTTGAAACATTTCCAACGATCATCTGTGCAGTCATCAGAAATTGGTACTGGTGTCTCAAGTAGTATAGAATGTAATTTCAGAATAGCTAGAAGGCATTGGTTGAAGTGACGGCTCACAGTTTCTCCACTCCTCAAGAACTTATGTGCGACAGTTCGGTTCTTCTTATGGTGGGCCAATATATATACAAATATTGCAACTATTTCTTGTAAGGTCATATTTCTATTATCTCTTAAACCGCCAACATCTCTTACCAATTCACATAATATGGAGAAAGTGTGTCTATCCATTCGAAGCTGACTAACACAGGCACTATCACTCTCACGAATTAGCCTAAACAAATATTGCATTCTTTCAACTCTTTTTTCCTCTTTAGTTAGTATACGTTTTCTATATTTCGAATACATCATTAGAATAGAGAGCCAATTCATAAACAACGTAATTAACACCATAACCATGGTGCAGAAAATACTATTTATTCGACGTCTTCGTCTCCTATTTGCAATGGGAAGACGTGCCATTTTTGTGCATATAGCAAAAGGAAATGAAAATCAGACTTTGTTTCAAAAATCATGATTTCATTTAATCAATTAAAAACTATCAAATGGGAAATTTTCTGTTAATCAGGTTCCACACATAAACGCGCAGAAATAATGGAATCATAAATGATTAGCTAAATGTTCGAGGATCAAAAAGAGGTAGCACTAGGTCATGCATGTTGCTGCAAGACTACTAGTATTATAAAACTTGAGTAGTTACTTCAGGTTTGCTTGGTCAGCATGTGCCCATTGCCCACTATTCTGTCAGGTGAAATTATTAACTCAAGTAACACATTTGTCCGGAAAGAAAGGAAAAGATTGGTTTATAAGCTTAAGCCTATTTTGTCAGGTGAAATTATAACCAGAACAATATGGCAGGGATTGGAGGAAACCTTAATGGCGCTCTAAATATAATTTCTTTATCATTTTAAAGAAACTAACATGTAGTCAAGACCATGTTATTAAGGAAATTTGCCAAGTACACTTAACTCATCTAGACAATGGAAAATCCAAATCCATAACACACATTCTACATTTATTTGGAGGAACATAATAAGAAGCTAAATTATTAACCCAGAAATAGTCTTACATCGTATTAGATTATCAAGACATACAAACGATTGCAATTCCTTAATGCAAATCTAAATATATGAACACACAGGACCCAACATAAAGCAATCCGAAAAAATCTGCATTATTCACTTGCATTAGTATAAAGTATAAACATCAGCTATGCATTCATAATGGCTGTTTGCACATATATAATTAACCCAACCCAGTGGATTGATAATTATGATGAAAAATCTTGGCTCATACACGCATTTCTGGGTGGTCGACATTTTAAGCTTGCGGTAAGAAGACAAGAGTAATCAATTACTGTGTATTAGGTAGTATTCAATTCAACAAAGTTGTTTTGGTTGCACGCAGTCAGAAGTGTGGAAGCAGAAGAATAATTAATTAATTAATTAAAAATGCTAGCAAACGAAAAGGGTTTTGATCACTTTCCACCCTACGCAGAACAATAGTAGTCGTCACTCACCATTTCATCAAGAAAGATAATATTAATGCTAGCCAAGTACTACTACTAATCAATTCCTCCAACCAACATAAATTCAACGAGTTAATAGAAACCAGATCAGATCAGATTTCAACTGAATATACTCAAATCTCAACTGCATAATCAAATACATAAAGCATATGGGATTAAAAAAAATAAACAGCCAGGGTAAAAATTCTTATATAACTTGCTATCCTAAATTTGATAGCAAAATTTGAGGACAAGAAATACAAAAATAGGATGAAAATACCGTGTGATTTTGCCAAAAAATTAGTACTGCCAATCTTTCATGCAAACTCCACAGATGTCCTGTGAATTGGAGAGCTGATGAAAATCATCAATAAGGCACAAAATATTTATAAAAAAAAGGAAAAAAGAGTTACGGGAAATAACATGGGTTGAGGATTTGTATGAATCACTGGATTTGGGATTGGATTTCTAAGGAAAATTAAATTAGGGAACCAAGAATTTGGGTGAGATGAAGAGAGAAGAGAGAGAGAGAGAGGGAGAGGAAAGAAGAAACTTCTTTTGAGGGTTTTAGATGAATTTGGGTGAGATGGAGAGAGAGGAGAGAGAGAGCGCATCGAGAGCTGAGAGGAAAGAGGAAGAGGCACCAGAGGGTTTGAATGAGTTAATGAGTTTGATAGTGTAGGAATTTGGGGGGTTTCATCCTATCACTTTCATTCCTATTGAAGCATAGTAATAGTGGTTTACCAAACTACAACAATGGGTGTCAGCAATAATGACACCCATTCCTGGCTTTGAATCCCCTAACCAAACACCTCCTAAGACGGTGGTCTAGACTTTAGAGGGAGATACCTCAAGTCCAGTGGCCAGCGCCAATTAATTTACACTGTCCAAAATTTTGGAAGTCCAAGTCCGGTTTTATGTTGCTGGCCCCATCTTAGTGGGACTGCAATTTGGAGCAGGGACTTTTCTGCCGTGGACAAGGTGAGAGGCCGGAAGCCCAAAGGAGACTCACACAAAATATCAGGCCAGCCATGTCAGAATCGGTCGGCTTCCCTCGCATTACTTCTACTTTTCAGGCAAATACTCTTCCTCCTTTCTATATATCTCTCTGTTTTTTTTTTTTGACTAGGTAGAAGGAATTTGTAAAAAGGTGTGCATGCACCCAGCATACATTAGGAAAACTATCTATATATGCTGTGTAATCTTTGTAAATTAGTACACTACAATTTTATATGTAAAACCTTCATCGGGGGACCAAAACACCTATGAGGAGTGTCCCATTCAAATTCAAATATCGAGATTTTATAGACAAATTTCAAAAGTTGGTTAAGATTAAATTAGTTGGAATTGAGATTAGAGGTGTAAATGAACTTAATCATTCTCGACACTCTAGTACTCAAACTTGTTATTCATCGTGTCAATTTTAAATAAGCTTTTGTCAAATTAAGGTTGAGCCTTTTGTCAAATTAAGCTTGAGGCCTTCATCAAAGTAAGCTTGAACCCAGCACGAGTAGGTTAATTACATATTATACTAATTGAGTCAAAGTTGATATGAGTTGAAACTTTATTGAATATATCATCCTTTTCATGTTTGGTTTAATTAGTTAGTAGATTTAACTCAATCAAGTTCTCACTGACTAGATTCGATTAAAATATCTAGTTGTCTTATCCATCTTATGGTCCGAGTTTAGAGTAATTAGTTTACCAGCATTTGACTCATAAATGACATTGAAATGTAAGAATAATAGAATTAAAAGTTTCACCCAAATTCATTTTGACCCGTCAGGATGAAGGGCTTCAAAAGTAATTGATTTTAATTGTTTGAGATTATACAGGAATTAAAGTAATTTCGGAGGACACTAATACATTAGCAAACAATTGATTTTGATGATATTGTAAGTATTTTGTAATGGAAAGATAGAAACGTTCATTCCTAAACAACTTAATACCGTTCAAAAATGATGTAACAGCCCCACCTCTCCCAAGAGCGAACCCAAGAATATCAGCAGACTGTCTGCCCAACTCTCGCCAAGACTCACTACAAACCCTCAATCATATTATAGATTTCAAATAATCACACTTCAAGATCTCTAAAATAATAATACATGCATTCGCTCTTAAAGCCTTAATTGAGGTCCAACAATAAATGATAGTTAACTTACAAAAGTAAATCCTCAATAATATCGATTAAAACTCTTCTAATATCAATTTCAGGTACAATAAATCTTTAACTTCGCCATTTAATATTAAGCCTATACTAAATTATGAAAATCCTACCAAAGCAACTAGATCCTCGATCTACGTTCCCCACTTCAGGACCTGTTAAGGAAAACAAACTGGGGTGAGCTAACGCTCAGTGAGGCCAAGGAGAAACATGCGAGCACGTAATCAAGTAAGTAAGAAAGCCAGTAAATTCAGATATAAAAGCGTGTAAATCAAACATTCACTTGTACTATTGCAATTTTCACCAGGAGATCGTATTCTCAAAGAATCACTACTCGAGGGCTCACATTAGACAAAAGTCTTGGAGCTGGGTTCGGAGAACCCTCTTCGAGCCTCTCTATCTACAGTGAATTTGCGCAAGTACCGTGAGCAGTTCATACAAAAAAATACACAATAACAGGTAAGGATACAGGCTCGTGAGCCAATTTCCACTGTTAAGGTTGAGTCCATTCCATCCCAAACGCTGACTCTCCAGTCAACTTAGCAGTAAAGTCCCAGAATCTCCACTTAGTACAACCTCCAATCCAAGGTTCACCCTCTGGGCCCGAAATCAAACAGGTAAGTAAAGGGTAAAGCTACAACGAGCAATACCGAGCAAGACCTCTCCAATAGATCAAGTTCAAAGAACACTACCTAAGGTTCACAAGTTTCCGACCAAGCTCCTTGCCGGCTCGGTCCCAAGGATCCCCAAGAGGTTCATGCCCCATTTATAACTTTTAAGTCGATGGATTATTCCAATCGACATTCAGTTACAGTCAAGTCAAGTACAATTCCAGTCAAGTCAAATAACAATCACGTACATGCAAGACAAGTAAAAGAGGACGAGCGCAATAAAGTACACTCTCGCCTCAACAGTTTTCATTCAAATAAACATATCAGGTAATTCAACAACTCATGCACTTGACACTCACCGAAATCAAGAGTCTAAGGCAAAAGCACGCAAGATCAATCGAGTTCTCCGGGATCTTCTCGATCACCTGAGACAAATACGAGTATTTTAATTCAAATCACTAAAGAAATATTTGATAGATGTCTTTAAAAATGTCTCAATGAGACTCAAGTCAAGTTCAATGAAATTCCCTTTTGAGATGAAATCTTTGAAAAATCGTAACTTGAGTTATAAAAGTCCAAATTTTGCAAGCTTGGTACCGTTGGAAACCTCTTTTAAACTTCTAAAACTTTGTAGAAGACACCCAGTTAAAATTCTGGACAGAATTAGCCCAGATTTTAATTTAACGAACTGCTACAGTAACAAAACAGGGCATAGCAGGCTGTCCGACCAGACCACTTCGAAAATTTACCAAAAATTACAGAAAATGAATTGGCCTCTTAAATTTTCATGGTTTATATACCTATGTAAGAAGTTTCAAACGCCACCGACAGAACTCAATTCTGATACTTGAGCAAGAAATTAAAGCAGTTCAAACAGGGCAGGTTCACAAATCTGAAATTTCTGTTTTCCAGTTTTGCAGGGCATACTTCTAGGCTCTTATTGAGTGACGAATTCTTGGTCAAAAACCACCAAATTTGGTACACTAATACTTCCATATATCAACTATATTCATAACCAAATTCAACTTAAAATTAGAATGGGAAGGCAGTTTTCTATGCGCCTAAAGTGGACTGGTTCGCATATGATCAAACCTGCAAATTTTACTTCCTTTTCTTATCCTCATTTTTAACACATCTAAACACTTCCGTTTGGCCTCAAATTCGAACCTAGGCTGGTATTGATCTTTCTTAACCTAATGATGATAAAAAATGATCACAACTTTCATCAAAAATTAACACAAAACATTTCCATGAATTCGGGCAGCATGCTGCCCCATTTTCCAGTTTTGCCCTAATTCCAATGATCATCAATTTTGTTCCATCTTTAAGGAAATTGGTGTGAGACAATCCAACACCCTAGCCTTCAACATTTAAGCCTCAAATTAGGTCTTTAAACTTGCCAAATATCAGCCATAAAAATTAAGAAGAAAAACAGAAAATTTCACCTCCAAATTTCTTCTTCCTCTAGCCGGTTTTTCCTTGAGGTTTTCTTCCAACTTTTAGCAACCAAAATCAAACATAATGCACATATATAACACCATTAACCAACTCATGAACAAATACACATATATAGTGGGAATTCCAAGAGCCCACAAATTCTCCATAATCATCAAATTACACAATAATAAAGCTTAGCACTTCAAACAACATAATCATCATCCATTCAAGGTTCTAAGAACCTATCAACCACCCAAACCTAACTTTTCATGCTTGAGATTGTAATCAATAGACAAAAATGGAAGCTTTAGAACCTTACCTCTTCTAAGAAGCTTAACAAATTTCTCCAAGAAGGCTTGCCTCAATCCTACCAAGAGTTCCTCCTTGATGCTCCTCACCACAAGCCCAAACTTAGGCCAAGATTAATTGGAAGTTTGTAGGTGATTTTAGAGAGGATTTGGAAGAAGAAATTGATGAAAACTCAAGGGAAGAGAAGGAGAGGGAGTTCGGGTGAGAGGAAGGAAGAAATGGGGCAATTTTTGGTCAATTTTCTTTAAAGAGTAAATGGAAAAGGAAGACAAGACACAAGTCTTGTCTTATGCCCCAAAGTCAAACCTTGCTTAGTAAGCTTAATTAGCTATTTGAAGGGTAAATAATTATTCCACTTAGCTAAGGATAAAAGGGTTAATCTTGATTAGGAGGGAGAAATGAGAAAGAATAAATTGAGAATGAATTAGGGTGAATTAAGTGGATGAAACAATGGCTAAACAAAATTCTAACTCGAGAGGGTTAAAACAACTTAAACTAAAAATCACAAATCCCTAATTATAATTACTCTTTTTAATTCACCTCTAATCACTGAATAATATTTCTAACCTACGGGTGATCATCCTTACATTCCAGTACAACTTAACTCATGGCCCGAATTTCCACCTCGAAAAACGTGTTTTTATCATTTTCTGTATAATTGATACAAAAAGAGCAAATTTTAAAATAAGATGAGTGGAATGTTGAAAATCTCCTTGAAAAATTAATATAGAGCTAAATTAAGTTTTTCTCAAAATGAAATAAATTAAACAAATAAATAAATAAATAAATTGAATTTTCATTTAAAATTTTCTAAAAATTCGTTTAAATGTAATTTTAAAATAATTGAACGAATTAATAACAATAATATCATTATTTAAAATAATAGATATTAACAATATTTAAAATAAATTTTGGGGCCCTTACAAATGATATGATTCATGATAATTTATTTATTTAAAGTTTTAAAAAAGATGTTATACTCAATTACCGTTGACATAGATGAATGCATATTCATAAAGTTATAGAGTTACGAAATATTCTTTCGACCTTTCAATTTAAATTTGTGTCTTGTTGGCATTTTTTAAGTCGTGAATATTTTTGAGACGGTTGAGAATTGACAACTGTTAGTTTGATACTATGCGTGTATATGTCGGTCCAGTCCAGCGCCAATTAATGTTCGCTGTCCAAAATTTGGGAAGTCCAAGTCCGGTTTTATCTCGCCAGCCCCACCCAAGTGGAACTGCAATTTGGAGCACAAAATTATTTGCTAGAAGTTGATAGACGGGAAGCCCAAAGGATCTGACACGGAATTCAGGCCATGCATATGAGAATGGGTTCACTTCCCTAACACTTGTTAAGCAAATATCAGCATATTCGTTGATTTTTTCTTCCTTCCTTTTTTTATAAGCAGGCATCTTCATTGATTAGCTAGAAGGAAATTTGAACCAACAGGGGTTGGTCCGAGTGGTAAGCGGTTTGGATTCGCTTAAGCAGGTCTCGTGTTCGAGTCCTAGTGTATGCAGACACCTCTGTTGGGAGACTCACCCACCATTGTTAGGTGCGCGACTCGGGTCGGGTCCGGATTAGTCGGGGCAAAGCCTCGAAAACTATCCAAGCATACATCAGGAAAACCATCACCAGGTAACCATCACCAGGGTACCCAAATACCAATCAGAAATGCCGATTCAACTGTCAAATTCAATTTTGTTGTTGTAAGATGGATCTTTCTCCTAAAAGCTATAACATATCCAACCTTCTTCATGAATTACTAATTCATGTTTGGTGCTTATATGGGATTCGATTTGTCTTTACCTTTTCCAACTGATGCTTCCGTAATTTGCTTCCTATCATTGACATAATTTTGCCTCTTTAACTCTAAAGTGGGAGAGGGAAGGAGAGATTAGAATTTAGGATTTCTAAATTTTGAAATCTCAACCTTAACCATTAGTAAACAAATCTAGCTACATGCACATACAAATCAAAATGAGCATGCACATTATTAAATCTAGCTACTGCATATGTTTTTTATGCTTAGTAACATAACTAATACGATTAGTAAGAACTCTGATTCAATTTCTTTGAATTTTCAATAAATTCATCAACATTCGGTAGTTACTAGAACTTGTTTGCAATTTATAAATAAAAATTGTTTACACTATTAATCACCAAGATTCACTATTTTTTTTTGTAATTTATAAATAAAATTTGTTATTCTTTTTTCAATTTAATTCACCATAACTTGAGAGATTGTTTTTCATTCTTGTAATTATTGGCATAATTGATATTAATTATTAAGGAAATCCAATGAATTGGTGTTGTTTTTTAATTTAATTCACCATAACTCAAAAAAATATTTTTTATTGTTGTAACTATTGATATAATGTATATCAATTATTGAGGAAATGCAATGAATTGGTTCTTCTTCTTTTTTTTTTCCTCTAAAGTTTAATTCGCCGCAACTCAAGGAATGTTTCTTTTCTTTTCTTTTTTTTTTGGCATTACAAAATGGCTTAATGTACATGTTTCGAAAGAAAAGGAGTCGTGGTGCTTTTTAACAAGTTCAAATATATTACCAATTTATTATTTTTGTTTCTTATTTGAAGTTATCTTTAAATTTGGATATTTTGTAAATAAAATTTGTTCTTCTTTCTTTTGGTAAATAAAAAGTAAGAATCTTTCATTTTTTGTAACTGCTAGCATATTTGATATTATTTATTAATGAAATGTAATGGAATTTGTCCATTTATTAGAGAGAAGTATAATTTTGCCATCACCAAACTAATATCATTTTTTGTACACTATTAACTATCAAGATTAACTATATTTTTTATAATTTATAGATAAAATTTGTTCATTTTTTTCAATTTAATTCATCATAACTCAAGGAAACATTTTTCATTCTTGTAATTGTTGACTTAATTTATATCAATTATTGAGGAAATACATTGAATTGGTTGTTCTCTTTTTTTTTTTAGGTTAAATTATCACAACTCAAGGTATGTTTCTTCATAATGTTATATAATTCTTATAAATATTAAGAAAATACAATGCAATTTGTCCATTTATTGGTGTTAAGAATAATTTTGGTATTACAAAAAATAAGATCAACTTTTGTTTATACCTACACTACTACTTATCATACTCTTGGCATCCAAAACTAATATCATTTTTTACTTACACTATTAGCCACCAAGATTCACTATTTTGTTATAATTTATAAATAAAATTTTTTCTTCCTTTTTCAATTTAATTCACCATAACTTAAGGAAATGTTTTTCATTCTTGTAACTATTGGCATAATTGGTATTAATTATTAAGGAAATCTAATGAATTGGTTGTTATTTTTTTCGATTTAATTCATCATAATTCAAGGAAATGTTTTTCATTCTTGTAACTGTTGACATAATCTATATCAATTATTGAGGAAATACAATGAATTGGTTCTTCTTCTTCTTCTTCATTTTTTTTAAAGTTTAACTCACCATAACTCAGGGAATGTTTCTTTGTAACTGTTAGCATCATTCTTAATAATTATTAAGAAAATATAATGCAATTTGTCTATTTATTGGTGTCAAGGGTAATTTTGGTATCACAAAAAATAAGATCAACTTTTGCTTACACTACCCACCAAAATTCATCATACTTTTTATATAGTAATAATAATAGATAATAGATAATAGATTTGTATCTGATAAGGCCAATGATTAAAACACTAGCTCAAGTGTTTATACGGACAGTAGAAGATTGCTTCATTGGCTTCTTAGGCAAAAAGTATGCAAAACCATTGGGGATAGTAGTAATTTACCCAGTAAGAAACAATGTTGTATTTTTTTCAGATTAATTTTGCAGGACAACGATACTGCACGTATTGATTCATGTTGAAGTTTTAAGATTCTGAAGGCTATTTTCCTGTCTATGCTTCCTTTTCAACAAGTGTTCTGCATTTAGATGTTAGAAATTGTGGTTAACAAACATTTTGACTGATTGATCAAAGCTGAATTATGAAACTAGTCAGTCCTCATTATAAAGTAGTGCAGAGTGCAGACAAAGAATTTCAAGAAAATGGTAGTAGCAGAATCACCCACTCTCTCTCCTGAGTCCTGACCATATATTCATATAACTGCAAACGTCCTTCGGTCAGCTAATTGTCAACCCGAATCAAATCTATGGAGTAAATATGCAGTGATTCAAGGTATGAGAAATTTCTGGGGACTATGCTACAGTTTGCCATAATTGTTGGATGAAATAGAAAGAGATTCTTTATCCAATTGTTTCATAATCTAATCCAGAAGGAAGGGTATGGTTCTTCGGGAAAATACTCAAGTAACGATAGTTATAGTAACGAAACAAAGTTTACCTAATATTACAGGTAAAAACACTTTTAGTGACCATTTGGTTACCTGTTAAACCGGTCATTTAGATAAGATAATGTCTAAAAATTAGCCTAAAAATTTGGAAGACCAGTCATTTAGATAAGATAATGCCTAAAAATTAGCCTAAAAATTTGGAAGTAAGTTTTGCATCAAAAAGAGTAAGTTAATTTAATAAATTAGTAACTTTTATGTCTCAAAAGGTAAATTGGAAATAATATGAAACTTACCTTTTCTTGAAAATAAATTACTATTTTAAATCTCAAACTTACTTTTAATGAGAAGTAAGTTTTGCATCTAAAAGAGTAAGTTAGTTGAATAAATCAGTAACTTTTATGTCTCAAAAGGTAAATCGGATGAAACTTACCTTTTCTTGAAAATAAATTACTATTTTATATCTCAAACTTACTTTTAAAGATAAGTAAGTTTTGCATCTAAAACAGTAAGTTAAATCAATAAATTAGTTACTTTTATGTCTCAAAAGGTAAATCGTAAAAATTATATGAAACTTACATTTTTTTAAAAATAAATTACTATTTTACATCTTAAACTTACTTTTTAAGAGTAGTAAGTTTTGCACGTAAAAGAGTAATTTAACTTAATAAATTAGTAACTTTTATATCTCAAAAGGTAAATCAGAAATAATATGAAAATGATCTTTTTTTGAAAATAAATTACTATTTTACATCTCAAACTTACTTTTAAAGAGTAAGTTTAGTTGAAGTAATAGTGAATTTTTATACAATATTAGTAAATTTTATGATAACATAGTAAATTTGATTAATGATCAAAATTTACTTGTTTGTGGTATTAATTTACTATTTTGCTTTAAAAACTTATAAGAGTAAGTTTAGTGTAAATAATAGTAAACTATATAATAATATAGTAAATTTGATTACTGATCAAAACTTACTAGTTTGTGGTAAAAATTTACGATTTTACTTTAAAAACTTGTATGAAACTACTATTAGGAAGTTTACTTGAAATAGTGCTAAAATTTTTTATTAATGATTGAAATTTAACTTAATAAATTTGTAACTTTTATGTCTAAAATATTAAATCAAAATATATATGAAAGTTATTTTTTTTCTTGGAATAAATGAATTAGAACTTTATATCCCAAAGTTAGTTTTTAGAGAGTAAGTTTAATTCAACTACTAATAAATTTCTATAGAATCATAGTAATTTTTATGATAACATGGTAAATTTGACTAGTGATCCAAATTTACTACTTTGTGGGATAAATTTACTAATTTACTTTAAAAACTTATATGAAACTAGCATTAGGAAATTTAATTGAAATAATGCCAAGAATACTATAAAAAAAATTACTATTCACATGACCTTATAAAATGTGTAATAAAATTTGTCTGATTATAAATTTTGAATTATTTTTTAATTTTTGAAAAGATTGAAAGTTTGGTTTACAATAATAATAAATCATCCCAAGCCGAGTTATACATATAATGGTAGTTGTCTATTCATCACAATTTCTATAAATTAATCCATATGAATACAATAAAATGATAAAATTTTAATAAATTGATTATCAAGATCATACGTATAAAAGTTGAAATTATATTAATATAGCATAATCTTTGAAAATTATAATAAATTCGTCTATATATTAAGTTGCGTAACTTTCAGAAATCTCTAGTGAAAATTATGCATACAGCACAATTTTCATGCAATGTTTACAGAAACGCATGCACTATGTCGATTTTCAAACCATAACCATCAAATTAATGTAAATAGTTAACAAATTTCAGATTTTATTTCAAATTGTACGCATACCCCAATCTCTATCTCCAAGTACCGAAAGCAATTGATAATAGTACAATTTTTTTTAATATCTTTGAGGGAATTCTCTCAATCGCAACCCATTAGGAGATCATTAATCAATTCCACTTTAGCGTGGTCAATCAATCATACAAATAGGTTGAGGGGGCAATTGTGTTTTAGTCGAACTTAATAATTAGTAATTTGCCATTCGAGATGGATTTATTGACGTTGGGATCGGTACTACTGAAGAGTCCCGTGATGATCAAGAATTTAAGAAATAGACAAAATTTACCTTTAACATAGTATATTAACTAGTAAGTTGAATTCAAAAAATGGTAAATTTTATTAAAAAATAAGTAAATTTGTTTGTTGAAAACGTAAATTTTCATTAATGGTTGTAGCTTACTACTTTATGAGATATACTTACTAAATTTCTTAGTAAACTTATTAGTAAGTTGAATTTAAAAAAAGGTAAATTTTATTAAAGAATAGGGATAATATCAGAAAGCTCCCCTGAGATTTCTCTTAATATCACCTAGAACCCCTAAGGTTTTGAGAATATCACTTACCTCCCTTATTTTTTGTTATCTGTGAAAAAAATTTATAAAAACCCCAAACTATCCTTTTGCTCATTTTGCTAAATAAAAATACTCTTAAACCGCTTTGTTTGCTCCAAAAAAAAAACCACTTAAAAAATAATTTCTACTTATACCACTATATCACAAATCAATAATCCATAAAAATATAAATTTGAAAAATAAAAAAGATATTTTTAAAGAAATATACTAGTATCAATTCAACTATATATATTTAAAACTAATTTTTATGAAATTTTTTTTTCCTAACATCTTCACAACTTCGGACCCAAGTCATTAAGTTGTACTAATTGATTATAAAAGTCAACTCAAAATAAATAAAAAAATGATACATTCATACTCCACATTATCACAATTAGAAAATAATAAAATTTAATTTATTACAATTTATAAATAAAAAATGGTACAGCCATCCAAAAAAATGAGTAAAAGAGAATGTTGGATAAAGAAAATATAGAAGAAAGTGACTTTTGATTCTTTTCTTTAATTTTTTGACATCCATTTATTTGATATGTGAATTATGTACCAAGTCAGGGTTAATATGGTTATTTACAATTACTAGGCGAGGTGAGTGATAATTTTAAAACCATAGGGGTGCCAGGTGATATTAAGAGAAACCTCAGGGGAGGTATCTGATATTATCCCTGACAGGTGTCGAGCCTGTACAATAATAATTAATAGACCTAACGCCAATAAAAATAACCAAAAGCTAATCCCAGGTACTGGAGCAGGGACTCCGGATGTGCAATGGGTTACTGGCTTCATCCTGATTCCAAGGAGTATACTTGATCCGATATACCGTAATTAGTTAATTTGTATACAATGGCAAATAGGGTCGCCTCTCCAGGGGACGGGAAAATTAACTCCTTTTTCAAGTTACAGGAAACGGGGGGATTTTAGGAATTGAATGCTAACAAAATATTAACTAATTGACCAACTAGGAAAAATAATTAAAAGAGAGAATTAATGAGAAAAACTCTAACCAAGGATACACTTCAGAATTGGTTCAAATAACTGATCATTGATGCAAATATGATTCCAACATTCATTGATAAACAGGTTTTTCACCTCCGATACGATCGGCCTCTCTCCTTAATGTTTCGATAGCCAAGGTGCGACCATTGACTATTTCCCTAATTAGAATAACCCTAGGTACGACCATAGGATTTAATTCCTAATTGCATTAAAAATTAGAGAAACCCTGTTTTAATTAACAAACACGCTACGAGGGTTCATTTAAATTAAATTGTATATTTTCCTGACACAAAACCAATTATGCCAGTTGCTACCAGGATTAGAGTAATCAAACAATTACGGATTCAACTACTCTAATTAGCAAATAGATTATGTGAATAATCAAATATTGCGCATCTATTCAATCACACGCAATAATCACCACCAATAAAAGTAGAAAATATACAAATACCAATGAATAAGAGAAATAAATAAAATCGATTAGATCTCACAGTAAAAGTTGAACCAAATCCTCAGTTGTTCCCTTGACTAGAAATAAGAAATTAGCCCTCCATTAATGGAGAACAAATCATGAAGAAAATCCGTTGGAAGCTTTGTAATTGTTTTCCTAATTGCCGACAAAACAAAGAAAAGAAGACAATTGATTGTCTTTCGTTTCTTCCGTTCCCGGGCCGCACCAAAGCAGAAGAAAAATGATAGTCACAACGAAGACGTCCACTCCGAGGCAACGACAAGAGAATCAAAAGGGAAGGAAGAAAAAGTCTTGTCTTCCTACTCCTTGAAAGAAACGAAAAGAAAAACCTAAAGTACTAATTGCCCCCTTGTCCGTTGTTCTTTTTTTTTCCTTTTATACTACTAACTCTAATTTCCAAAATAACAATCCTAATCTAACTACTACTAGCCTTCTCAAAAAAAGGCCAAAAGCTTTTTTACAAAGTGAAATTTTCCTAATTTAAATAGTTCTTGGACTTCAACTCGATTTAGGAAACTTCCTTGTATCCACCCCGAATCTTCTTCAAAATCACCAATTAAGCCTATTTTGCTCCAGTTCCTGAAATTAACACAAAATACCAAATATAAGTAGAATCGATTAATTAAAACAGTATTTGGCATAAATAGAAAGGAAATTAGGAACAAATATACCGACAAAATACACCTTATCAACTCCCCCACACCTAATTCATGCTTGTCCTCAAGCATAGCCAAGCTCAGAAAGACAATCAAGAATTCAAGTCTTTTGCAGTAACCCAAATTAGCATAAATAACTTATACTCCTAACAACTTAGGTTGAAAGGCCATTTATAATTTTTGAAATTATCAGTCTAAACAAGAAATTAAAAAAAAGGTTACAATTAGAACATTTTCCACTTTGAAAATACCTCAAATAAGTTTTCAAATGCATCGTTAATTATTTATCTTTCTCTTTTTCTAAGTCATCAATTTAGAAAGAAAGTTAGGACATTAAAAATATTCTAAACAATTTCAAACTTTTAAATTCATCCAAAAATATTCTGTAATAAAGAAAATTACTTTTATGTTTTTGAAAATGCCTCAATTGAGTTTATAAACATAATTTAGATATTGTGTTTATTTCTAATATTCAAGTCATCAATCTATAGAAAAAATACAAAAAGTTTAAAATTCTTAATTTTTAAGCTCCTCAAATTAATGAAAGTACTTTACAATGAATAAAAATTTTTTCCAACTTCAAGCATCTTAAACATACTTTTAAATAAAAATCTTTTATACCTTAAAAAAACCTACTGATATAATTTATTCTATTACAACTATACTTTCACTTTGTTTGTCTTTATTTTCAGGCTTTTAAAAATGCATCTTCACTCTTGGAAAAATAGTAGGATAACATAAGGATAATTTTGGCATGAAAACATTTGTTTTCTCCAAATATGAGTTTCTTAATACTATTTTTTGAAATGGGTTAATAATGTTACAAAAAGTTGAAATAAGGGAAGTAGATAAGATTTTTTAAAGTTGAGGGGTACCAAGTGATATTACTATGAACCTCAGGGGAGGTTTCTAAAATTATCCCTTATCTTATCCTTTTCGTTTAGACTTACACTAGTGTAAACACAACCAATAAATTTGATCATATTAGAACTCACCTGGAAGTACTTAGCCCTCCTTTGATATACTGGAAAGGTCTAAAATTGAAAAATCTTTCCAATTTCTTGATCTCATTCCAATGTTTGGTATGAACTTTTTTTATTATTGAAAAGCCCTTTCCCCTGAAAAGACTATTCCAATTTTTTCCTGAAATTTTATTTCTCGCCAAAATCTAGGTTTACTCCCTCTTTATCCAGGAATAACTAAATTATAGAAGTCAAAATTATCCTTCTATATTCTATATCTCTATCTACTGTGTACATATTTATCTTTAAAATATATTATACAACTCTTCATTTTTTCCATCATTTATCCATTTTTTCTCTTTATAAACATCATCTCCCTCGTCATCTCACTTGCAAATATTTAGAAAAAGTACGACAATTTCTTCTTGATTTAGATATGTTTATGTCTAGAACTGATATTTGATCACTTCATATGAAGTTTAAAAATTGTTAAAAAAAAAGGGAGAAAACCTACTAAACCAGGTGATTAAGAACTAAATTGGAATGTTTGCCGGTGGAATGTTTAGGAAAAGTTGTTTCTGGGGAATAATGGTAGCTAAATTGGACACCACGTAGCTGGTGTTTCTCGAGCTGGAGAAGCTTCAAATTAAGCAGATTGCCAATCTAACTTGGAATTACACCTAACAATTCCACTGGGGTCCATTATACTAATAACTGAAGAAATCTTGTTCCGAATGGTTAAGTAAAAGCATAACGATTGGTAAGACGTGCTTTGTTTTATTTTTACATGTGTAGGTAAATCAGAGCCTGTTTAAGTTCATAATTTCTCCAGGTTTGTGACTGCTGAATTTGTTGGATGACAAGTTTAGTGATCGAAGTTTATATTTAGAAACATAAACTTGATGGCATATGGCCAACTTACTCATTGCCCGAAAGATACTGATTTTTTAGAATGAGGAAGATTCCCAATCTGCTCCGGATTAGTCCCTTGTTCCAGGAAACTACATGAAAGATCCATGGTTTCTAAATTAATTCGCCAAGTTAGAGATGGAAGAAAGAATAAAACCCCTAGAACTTGTTACAAAAAGTGGAAGAATCCTTAGATAAGTTTTTGATATTAGATTATCTTCCGTAGATAACTACATATCAGACACATATATTTATCATAAAGAGTGAAATATATTAAGCATTTAGAATAATTTATGGAATCAAGATGCTGGTCTTTACGCTTTACTGCTAGAGATTTGTGAAAAATGGAGATTGTTGGACTGAAACTTGAAAGATGTTGGGAGAAATATTCAAATGACTATGATACAAATAATACTATTGCTGAGAATACAACACAATGTGTTTGATTTTAGCAATCCAAGAAACGTCTTTGGTTTAAAAAAAAAAAAAAAAAAAGTGTCTTGCTCAACTAGAAAGTAGTCAATTCAAGTATATATATGTTCATGAAAGTGCAAATTCAATCATTTGTTTTTCCTTTCTTAGATGATATGTCTAATTGAAAAAAAAATTAATGGGAACCCATTTTTGTATCTAATTTTCTTTCGGTCAATGTTGCTTATGTTTTCCTCTCTCTCTTCTAACAACTTCTTTACCTTTTAATTATTTTTGAATTATTCTTTTATCTATATAAATGAATTACTTTGTTAGTTACTGGAAAATCATTCATGATAAAACAAATTGCTGCCTTTTTTTTGGCTTTAATTGAAAATCAATACATAAATATAGGAGTATAATCATTTTAAATTCTAATTACTATCTTGAAGAATACTTTTTTTTTATGTACATTATGATAGTTGATGCATAATATCACATACAAAAAAATTTATGTATAAAAGTTTTTCAGACTTGATATGGTAATTGAACATTTGGAATACAATAATTTTCTGAATAAATATGTATTTATATGTAAGAATACTATGGACAAAACTTGAATTTTCATTCTATGTGCCTGACATGATCCAATTACTAAGAAAGTTGTATATAAAAATTTCAGCTAAAATGTCATCAAACCTAGATCAACAGATATTTTTTGGTGGCTCATAAATCAAAATTTGAAGCATTTATCAATAAAATATTAGAAACAACTGTATAGAGTTACACACAGGATTATTTGGAGAATTGTTACAACTTTAACCAAGATCTCCCGTTCGTATGAGGTTCCTGTGTACTGAAAAGAGAAGTAGCTTGCTTGCTTTTGGAGTTTGTTCCTAAATTCGCTTTAGCAAATACGTCTTTTTTGCCCATGTAAAGTGCTGCTCATTGAATATTGAGTTTTTATTGGATAGTAGAAAATGGCTACTTTGACTTCTTAGAAAAAGAGTATGCAAAATCACAGGGGATGATAGTAATTTACCCAGGAACAAACAATTTGGTATTTTTTCCCTGATTAATTTTGCAGGAACAATGATATTGTACGTATTAATTCATGTTGAACTTTTAAGATTCTGAAGGCTATTTATACGTTAGAAATTGTGGTTAACAAACATTTTGACTGATTGATCAAAGCTGGATTATGAAACTAGTCCTCATTAGACAGCCAAGGGTGCAAAAATTGTTGGATGAATTAGAAATAATTTTTTCTGGGAATTGTTTTATAATCTAAGCCAGAAGCAAGGGATATGGTTTCCACTGATCTTTATGATTCCAACGTCTGAGTGAAACTGGCAAAGAATTGAACATTCAGGAGGTTGTTTTTTAACATAGAGGTTTCCTGCCCCTTCCCCTGCTTCTCTCTGCATTCAGAAATTTCAATTTTTAATTACACAATTTGATTTGCAGTAACACAATGTCTTTCAAAGCTCATGTGTTTTGGTTTATTCATGACAACAAAGATTGGCTTTTTCTCCCCTAACACTTTCGATGATTACAAAAGATGCTACATATTCGATCCGAACTATTCATCAACCTACATGACCTGTAGAGCTGGCAAATGGGCGGGATTTGGGCGGGATTTATTTGGAATTGAAAAATATGGGTTATACCCAAACAGTCCCATATTAGCCTTGGGACTAATATGGGCGGGACTAAAATGGGCTACACCCATTTGATCCCGCCCAAGTACCCAATTAATCCCATTTTAATTTTTTTTTAAAAAACACTCTTTTTTTTTCTCAATCAAATATTTCAATAGTATCTTTTCTTTTTATATTATTTGGTTTGTTTATTTAACTTTGTAAAAGTTCTACACTCTTCTTTATAAATTATGCGATAAATTCCCAAACTAAATAAATTTTTCTAAATACGAAATTTATAAAAGACCAACTTTATATAAGTGGACGATTCTTTTTGGGAATTCTTGTTGATTAAATAAAAAAATCTATTGATCACCAAAATTTAATTGTCTCCAAAATCTATCTACTCATCTACGTTATTTTATTTCTTAACTTTCAAGACCCAGTCTAAAAATTTTTTCAATTCTACGGCCATTCCAATTCAATAAAATTCTATCAAGAATAGAATTTTGTAATGATGGAATTTTGTAGTTATTAGAGAACACATGATGCATAAGTGCTAATCTACTACAATCTTATTATATTAATTTATTAATTTTGAGAAAAAAATAAAAAGAAAGATTGTTTGTCATTTTAATATTATTTTAATAAAATACCCATGGGAGTCCCAAATAAATCCCATACATACCCATATTTTAAATGGGTATTATTGGGTATATCCCAATAAGGCCCAAATCCCATATTCTAGATACCCATCCCGCCCAAATTAAATTTGGGTATGAGATCCCAATGTGTTTTGGGTAGTTTTGCCACCTCTAATGACCTGTAAGAATTTGAACTTGATCTTCTTCATTGTTTCAAGAACAACTTTCATACTAAGTCTCTCCTTTGGAGATTCATGAACACATTTTAAGGCCAATTCCATGATGGATGAAAAACCCTCCAACTTCCCAGTGAAATTTTGATCCTCATGCTTCAACAACCTAGCATCAATAACTTGAAGAACCGAATTAGGTAGAGAATCATTTACCCAACTCTTCAAACTCAAATTTCCAGCAAACATTTCATCATTAGGGGTTCTTCCTGAAAAAACTTCCATCAGCATGATTCCGTAGCTATAAACATTGCATTTTGCTGATATCAACCCCTCAGATCCATACTCTACAACCAACATTCAAATTGAACAATTGTCACTTAAAAGAAGGCAAAAAGAAACTAAATATTGTACAAACTTTTAGGATTAAGATTGAAGAATCATTACCTGGAGCAATGTAGCCAATTGTAGCTAAGGTCTTGCTCCATGCAAAGCTTTCCTCCTTTCCCAGCATTTTTGCAATGCCAAAGTCACTGACGTGGGCAACCATATCTTCATCAAGCAAGACATTAGTGGGCTTCAAATCACAGTGAATCACAGGAGTTGAATACTCTTCGTGGAGATATTGCACTGCACTTGCCACATCTATCATTATATCCAATCTCTGTAGAGTATCTACGAAATAGCTGTCAGAATACAGCCATTTCTCAAGGCTTCCATTGCACATGTACTCAAGCACCAGTGCCTAAAAATCCAGGTTCCAACAACCACTGATGACCTTCACAAGATTCCGATGGCGAAGGTTCTTTAGCACTTCACACTCTACATCAAAGCTCTTGAGCACTCCTTCCAATTCCAAATTGAAAACCTTTACAGCAATAGACCTCCATCATTGAGAATCCCTTTGAAAACAGATCCAAAGCTCCCAATGCCAATCAAATTGCTTTCACTGTACCCATTAGTTGCTCGAAGAAGTTCATAGTATGAAACTCTTTCTTGCATTGGCACTAATACCATGTTTGCTCCTTTAGAATCCCGATACTTATTCCAATATCTTCTGAAGACAAGTGCTAAGGCTGCAACAACCATAGTAGCAATTCCCAGAGGAACAAATACAAATAGAAGCACCTTTTCGGTTCTTGACTTGTGAATTGAATTAGTTCTTGGGCAAGGTGGCACATGAAACCTGGAATCTCCGCACAACGCATCATTGAACAGAAAGGATTCAGCGGTAAAGTTCCTAAAGTGACCACCAAAAGGAATTTCACCACTTAAGTGGTTATAAGAAACATCAAGCTGTTTGAGGTCCCGAAGTGCCTCCAATGACTTTGGAATGAATCCAGAAAGATTGTTATGTGATAAGTAAAGTCCTTGTAAGCAGAGCATGTTTCCAAATGACTCTGGGATAGATCCATGAAATTGGTTTTGGGATAAATTTAAAGTGATCAGGTACTGCAAATCCCCTGTTGTGCTAGGAATGTCACCAGAGAATTGATTGGCTGATAAGTCTATAGATATAATAGCTTTCAAATTTCCAACTTCAAGAGGCAAGGAACCATTGAGGGAGTTTGAGGGTAAGCCTAACAGAAAGAGATCTTTGAGGTTCCAAAGACTGTTAGGTATGGCAGAGACTAAAAAGTTGTTCCCTAAGTCAACCTTCCGAAGAGAAGTCATATTGCCAAAGCATTCTGGTATAGACCCAGAAAATTGGTTTGCCTTCAAGTATACAAAAGCCAAGCTCTGCAAATTGCAAAGGTTATCTAAAGTGCCATTTAGATTACTATCTTGCATGTCCAAAGCTTGCAGGTTTTGTAGATCTCTGAATGTTGTTGGAATGCCTCCAGTCAACTGATTCGATCGTAAATTAAGCAATATCAAATTGGTCAAGTTTCCAGTTTGACTTGGTATGGTGCCCTTGATTTCACAAGTGTATAAATACAACCTCTGTAGAGAAGCAGAGAGATTCCCAATGGAAGCTGGAAAAAGCCCATTTAACGGATTATTGTTCAGGGCTAAAAAATCCAAGTTTCTGCATTTTGTCAATGAAGTGATGATGCTCAGCTCCGTAGATGTAGGATCACTTGTTAAATTGTTGTCAAACAGAGATAGATATCGCAGGAGTCTAAGGTCCCCAAGGGAGTCGGGAATGGTACCAATGAATCGGTTTGCTGAAAAGTCTAGAACTCTTAATTCAGAACAATTTGCAACGGATGCTGGTATAACTCCACCGATGTTATTCACAGCAAGATATATGGCAACTAACTTGGGCAGTCTGTATCCTAGATCCGGCGGAAGATTTCCTGATAGAAGATTAAATGCAAGTGCAATAGTACTCAATGCTGAGAGGTTGAAGATGCCACGGGGAATTGTACCTACGTACCAGATTCATTTTCAAAGGAAGCGTGTATATGATTAGGTTGTAAAATTCTCTGTCGAAACCAATTATAAGTTTAAAAAATAACAAAAAAGATTGGACAAACGAGTTTAATAAACCGATTTCGATTTACTTCACCAAAAAGGGTACTTCGAGATTGATGTATTTACCTGTTAAGGAGTTGTTTTCGGAGTAGAGATCAGTAAGCATCGTCAAATTCCCAATTTCTTTTGGGATGCTTCCCCTGATTTGATTCAATTCCAAATCGAGGTACTCCAGGTTATGAAGATTGCCGATCTCTCGTGGGATTGTACCTGCCAATTAAAAGAAGTCGACCAGCAGCAGTGTATGTGTGAAATGCATACAATGTACACAAAGGGTGCTTTATTGTTTTCTAAAGAATTTTGGGAGCTAAAAGCCTGGTTTCCCTTTGAGGCAAAATCATCCTCAAAAGATTCTTATTGTATTATTAATTCTCTAAGCCCCGTTTTTATTCGTTTTATAAAAAAAAAATAATAATACTACTAGCATTTCAATTCTTACATAACGTACATCACAAATACCAAAAGAGTGGTAGAGCAAATAATATAAAAAGTTTCTCCAAATAATAATCATTCCAATGCAAGAAGAAAAGGGGAAAATAAAAAGACTGTGGGTACTTTTCCATGGCCTTGACAAACTAAAAGGAAAAAAAGATGATTGCTCACTGGATTTATGCTTGTCTAAAGTAAGTAAATGTTGTAACAAACTTTTTATTTAATTACTTGGAAGGAATATATAGCTCTTCAAGAACTTCTACTCCTTCTTTTTTTTTTTTTAATGTTTTTCACAGTAAGTAGGAAGTATCTGAAGTGTATCGACGTCCAAATAGACATGACATGAATTCATTTCACCCAAAACTTACTCCAAATATTTGCTACTCGCATGAATATTGTAAGGAAACTATCAATGGTGGAGCTATACTATATATAAACCTGATTACCTGTCAAGTTGTTCCAACCCAATACGAGAACCTTCAAATCATGCAAATTGCCAATCTCTCGGGGAATTGCACCTAACAATTTTACAATAAATATAAAATTAATCGTATTCATTTCAGAGAAATATTGAGAACTGTCTTGCTTAGTCGAAATGTAACTAGCAGGTGGCAATTTGGGCTGGTATTTATGTTTTTATACTTTTAAAATAAAGAAGATGAGGGAGGGATGAAGTCAAGAATTCAGTGGAATGGTTCAGATTAAAGTTCCCAATTCTCCATGTAAAAAGAAAAAAAAAATAAAAAGAAAAGGAGGGAGAATGGAGGGAGGCAGTTGAAGGGGGTGGATGTAGAGACTATGGACAACTCAAAGAAATTAAATTTTATATTACTATTTATAACTTCCCTTTGTAGCTTACTAGACTTTGACATATATCCTTATAGTATTATAACTCTCCACCATAGAAGTCTAAAAATAATGTGATTTTCCCAACAAAACGCAAACACAAATTTACTTGAAATAAATGTGCATTTCTAATTTTTTTGTGTAAAGTTACAATAGTAATTTTTTTTTAAGACCACCCATCCAAACCATGCTGGTAAAACAGTAAATGGTGTTGAATTCCCATGCCAAATGGGGGAAAATAACCATTAATTGCGGTTTGGCCTTATTCGTCACTAGGGGTGTGCATCGAATTCGGCATACATCAGGAAAACTATCTATATATGCTGTATAATCTTTGTGAATAAGTATACTACAATTTTATATGTAAAACCTTCACCAGGGGATCAAAACACTTATGAGAAGCGTCCCATTCAAGTTCAAATGTCGAGATTTTATAGACACCATTACTGTGTGGACAAATTTCAAAAGTTGGTTAAGATTAAATTAGTTGGAACTGAGATTAGAGGTGTAAATGAACTTAATCAATCTCGACACTCTAGTACTCAAACTTGTTATTCATCGTGTCAAATTTAAATAAGCTTTTGTCAAATTAAGCTTGAGGCCTTCATCAAATTAAGCTTGAACCCAGCACGAGTAGGTTAATTACATATTATACTAATTGAGTCAAAGTTAATATGAGTTGAAACTTTATTGAATATATCATCTTTTTCATGTTTGGTTTAATTTGTTAGCAAATTTAACTCAATCAAGTTCTCACTGACTAGATTCGATTAAAATATCTAGTTGTCTTATCCATCTTATGGTCCGAGTTTAGAGTAATTAGTTTACCAGTATTTGACTCATAAATGACATTGAAATGTAAGAATAATAGAACTAAAAGTTTCACCTAAATTTATTTTGACCCGTCAGGATGAAAGGCTTCAAAAATAATTGATTTTAATTTTTTGAGATTGTACAGGAATTAAAGTAATTTGGGAGGACACTAATACATTATCAAACAATTGATTTGATGATATTGTAAGTATTTTGTAATGGAAAGATAGAAAAGGTCATTCCTAAACGGCTTAATACTGTTCGAAAATGATATGATTCATGATAATTTATTTATTTAAAGTTTTAAAAAAGATGTTATACTCAATTACTGTTGACATAGATGAATACATATTCATAAAGTCACAGAGTTACGAAATATTCTTTTGACCTTTTATTTTTAAATTTGTGTCTTGTTGGCATTTTTTAAGTCATGAACAGTTTTGAGACGGTTGAGAGTTGACAACTGTTAGTTTGAAACTATGCGTGTATATGTTGGTCCAGTCCAGCGCCAATTAATGTTCGCTGTCCAAAATTTGGGAAGTCCAAGTCCGGTTTTATCTCCCCGGCCGCACCCAAGTGGAACTGCAATTTGGAGCACAAAATTATTTGCGTTGGATGAAGTTGATAGACCGGAAGCCCAAAGGAAGCTCACACGGAATTCAGGCCAACCATATGAGAATGGGTTGACTTCCTTCACATTTTTTAAGCAAATATCAGCATCTTCGTTGATTTTTTCATCCTTTCTTTTTGTTTTTTGTTTTTTTCTTAAGCAGGCATCTTTATTGACAAGGTAGAAGGAAGTTTGTAAAAGGGTGTACACCAAGCATACATCAGGAAAACTATCTATATATGCTGTATGTGAAGAACTATACTACGATTCTATATGTAAAACCATCAGCAGGGACCCAAACACCAATTAGAAATGCCCTGTGTAGTTGCCAAATTCTATTTTATCATTGTAGGATTGGATCTTTCTCCTAGAAGCTATAACATATCCAACCTTCTTCATGAATCACTAATTCATGTTAGGTGCTTATATAGGATTCGATTTTTCTTTACCTTTTCCAACTGATACTTCCGTAATTTGCTTCCTATTATTGACATAATTTTGCCTCTTTAACTCTAAAGTGGGGAGAGGAAGGAGATATCAGAACTCAGGATTTCTAAATTTTGAAATCTCAATCTTAACCATCAGTAAACAAATCTAGCTACATGCGCATACAAATCAAAATGAGCATGCACATTATTAAATCTTCAAACTATGCCTGCACACCGCATTAATTTTTCAAAGCTAATTATAACTAATTTTATAATTAACAATCAACAGAAAGAAAAATAAAAACAAATATTGCATATGTTTTTTATGCTTAGTAGTATTGTAGATTAGACATGCTAGCACGTATAACATAACTAATATGATTAGTAAGAACTATGATTCAATTATCTTTGAATTTTCAATAAATTCATCAACATTCAGTAGTTATTAGAACTTGTTTGTAATTTATAAATAAAATTTGTTTACACTATTAATCACCAAGATTTACTATTTTTTTGTAATTTATAAATAAAATTTGTTATTCTTTTTTCAATTTAATTCACCATACCTTAAGAGATTTTTTTCATTCTTGTAACTATTGGCATAATTGATATTAATTATTAAGGAAATCCAATGAATTGATTCTTTTTTTCGATTTAATTCACCATAACTCAAAAAAATAATTTTTTATTCTTGTAACTATTGATATAATGTATATCAATTATTGAGGAAATGCAATGAATTGGCTCTTCTTCTTCTTCTTTTTTTTTTTTTCTAAAGTTTAATTCGCCACAACTTAAGGGATGTTTCCTTTTTTCTTTTTTTTTTGGCATTACAAAATGGCTTAATTTACATGTTTTGAAAAAAAAGGACTCGTGGTGCTTTTTAAGAAGTTCAAATATATTACTAGTTTATTATATTTTGTTTCTTGTTTGAAGTTATCTTTAAATTTGGATATTTTGTAAATAAAATTTGTTCTTCTTCTTTTGGTAAATAAAAAGTAAGGAATCTTTCATTTTTTATAAATGCTAGCATATTTGATATTATTTATTAATGAAATGTAATGCAATTTGTCCATTTATTAGAGAGAAGTGTACTATAACTATATTTTTTTTGTACACTATTAACTACCAAGATTAACTATATTTTTTATAATTTATAAATAAAATTTGTTCATTTTTTTTTCAATTTAATTCATCATAACTCAAGGAAATATTTTTCATTCTTGTAATTGTTGACTTAATTTATATCAGTTGTTGAGGAAATACATTGAATTGGTTGTTCTCTCTCTCTCTCTTTTAGGTTAAATTATCACAATTCAAGGTATGTTTCTTTGTAATGTTAGCATAATTCTTATAAATATTAAGAAAATACAATGCAATTTATCCATTTATTGGTGTTAAGAATAATTTTGGTATTACAAAAAATAAGATCAACTTTTGTTTACCGCTACACTAACACTCATCATACTCTTGGCATCCAAAACTAATATCATTTTCTATTTACACTATTAGCCACCACGATTCGCTATTTTTTATAATTTATAAATAAAATTTGTTCTTCTTTTTTCAATTTAATTCACCATAACTTAAGGAAATGTTTTTCATTCTTGTAACTATTGGCATAATTGATATTAATTATTAAGGAAATCCAGTGACTTGGTTGTTATTTTTTTGATTTAATTCACCATAATTCAAGGAAATATTTTTCATTCTTGTAACTGTTGACATAATCTATATCAATTATTGAGGAAATACAATAAATTGCTTCTTCTTCTTCTTCTTCATTTTAACTCACCACAACTCAAGGAATGTTTCTTTGTAATTGTTAGCATAATTCCTGATAATTATTAAGAAAATATATGCAATTTGTATATTTATTGGTGTCAAGGGTAATTTTGGTATCACACACCAAAACTCATCATACTTTTTATATAGTAATAATAATAGATAATAGCTAATAGATTTGTATCTGATAAGGCCAATGATTAAAACACCAGCTCAAGTGTTTATACGGACAGTAGAAGATTGCTTCTTTGGCTTCTTAGGAAAAAAGTATGCGAAACCACTGGGGATAATAGTAATTTACCCAGGAACAAACAATCTTGTATTTTTTTTCAGATTAATTTTGCAGGACAACGATATTACACGTATTGATTTATGTTGAAGTTTTTAAGATTCTGAAGGCTATTTTCCTGTCTATGCTTCCTTTTCAACAAGTGTTCTGCATTTATATGTTAGAAATTGTGGTTAACAAACATTTTGACTGATTGATCAAAGCTGAATTATGAAACTAGTCAGTCCTCATTATACAGTAGTGCAGACAAAGAATTTCAAGAAATGGTAGTAGCAGAATCCCCCACTTTCTCTCTCCTGAGTCCTGACCATACATTCATATAATTGCAAACGTCCTTCGGTCAGCTAATTGTCAACCCAAATAAAATATATGGAGTAAATATGCAGTGATTCAAGGTATGAGAAATTTTTGGGGACTATGCTACAGTTTGCCATAAAATATATGGAGTAAATATGCAGTGATTCAAGGTATGAGAAATTTTTGGGGACTATGCTACAGTTTGCCATAATTGTTGGATGAAATAGAAATAGATTTTTTGTCGAATTGTTTCATAATCCAGTCCAGAAGGAAGGGTATGGTTTTTCAGCATTGCACACAAAGAATTTCAAGAAAATGGTTCAAGCAAAATCTCTCTCTCTTCCCTGACCATGCAGTTTATTTGACTGGAAAAGCACTTCGGTCAGCCAAACGAGAATTGAATAAAATCTATGGGTGAGCAAGCAGTGATTGAATATACGAGAAATTATGGGGATTAGGCTACAGATTCTCTGGGAATTGTTTTATAATCTAAGCTGGAAGCAAAGGATATGGTTTTCATTGATCTTTATGATTCCTACGTCTGAGAAAAATTGGCAAAGAATTGAAGAGGATATCATTAGTGAAAACAACTACAGAATTATGACATTCAAGAGGTTGTTTTTGTACGTAGCGGTTTCCTGCACCTTCCCCTGATTCTCTCTACATTTAGAAATTCGAAATTTTTAATCATACAATTTGATTTGCAGTAACACAACATCTTCCAAAGCTCCTGCGCTTTGGTTTGTTTGAGAAAAAACAAATTGGCCATTTTTACCCTAACATTTCACATTATTATAAAAGATGCAACACATTCGACACATTCAACCTACATGACCTGCAAGAATTTGAGTTTGATCTTCTTCAGTGTTTCAAGAACAGCTTTCATACTAAGTCTCTCATTTGGAGATTCACGAACACATTTTAAGGCCAATTCCATGATGGATGAAAAACCCTCCAGCTTCTCAGTGAAATCTTCATCCTCATGCTTCAACAACCTAGCATCAATAATTTGAAGAATTGAATTAGGTAGAGAATCATTTACCCAACTCTTCAAGTTCAAGTTTCCAACAAACATTTCATCATTTGGCCTCCTTGCAGAAAAAACTTCCATCAGCATGATTCCGTAGCTATAAACATCACATTTTGCAGATATCAGCCCCTCAGATCCATACTCTACAACAAACATTCAAATTGAACAATTGTCACATAAAAGAAGGCAACAAGAAACTAAATGCTATACAAACTTTTAGGATTAAGAGTCATCACCTGGAGCAATGTAGCCAATTGTAGCTAAGGTCTTGGTCCATGCAAAGCTTTCCTCCTTTCCCAACATTTTTGCAATACCAAAATCACTAACATGGGCAACCATATCCTCATCAAGTAAGACATTACTTGGCTTCAAATCACAGTGAATCACTGGTGTTGAATAGTCTTCATGGAGATATTGTACTGCGCTTGCGACATCTATCATTAAATCCAATCTCTGTAAAGTATCTATGAAATAGATGTCAGAATACAGCCATTTCTCAAGGCTTCCATTGCACATGTACTCGAGCACCAAGGCCCTAAAATCCTGGTTCCAACAACCGCTGATGACCTTCACAAGATTCCGATGGCGAAGGTTCTTCAGCACTTCACACTCTACACCAAAGCTCTTGAGTACTCCTTCCAATTCCAAATTGAAAACCTTTACGGCAATAGGCCTTCCATCATAGAGAATCCCTTTGTAAACAGATCCGAAGCTCCCAATGCCAATCAAATTGCTTTCACTGTACCTATCAGTTGCTCGTAGAAGTTCATAGTACGAAACTCTTACTTGTGTTGGCACTAATACCATGTTTGATCCTTTAGAATCTTGATGTTTCTTCCGACATCTTCTGAAGACAAATGCTAAGGCTGCGACAACCATAGTAGCAATTCCCAGAGGGGCAAATACAAATAGAAACACCCTTTTGGTTCTCGACCTGTGAATTGAATTAATTCTTGGGCAAGGTGGCACATGAAACCTGGAATCTCCGCACAATGCATCATTGAACAGAAAGGATTCAGCGGTAAAGTTCTTAAAGCGACCACCAGAAGGAATTTCACCACTTAAGTGGTTATAAGAAACGTCAACCTCTTCGAGGTCCTGAAGTGCCTCCAATGTCTTTGGAATGAAGCCAGAAAGATTGTTGTGCGATAAGTGTATTCTCCGTAAGCTAAGCATTTTGCCAAATGACTCAGGGATAGATCCCTGAAATTGGTTTCGGGATAAATCTAAACTCAACAGGTTTTGCAAATCACCTATTGTGCTAGGAATGGCACCGGAGAATTGATTTGCTGATATGTCTATAGATGTTACAGCTTTCAGAGTTCCAAGTTCAAGAGGCAAGGAACCATTCAGGGAGTTTGAGGATAAGTTCAACTGGAAGATATCTTTGAGGTTCCAGAAGCTATTAGGTATGGTAGAGACTAAAGAGTTGTTTCCTAAATCAAGAATCCGAAGAGAAGTCATGTTGCTAAAACATTCTGGTATAGCCCCGGAAAACTGGTTTATGTTCAAGTCTACAAAAGCCAAGCTGTGCAGATTGCAAAGGTTATCTAAGGTGCCGTTTAGATTATTATCTCCCACAGCCAAACCTTGCAGATTTTGTAGATCTTTAAATGCTGTTGGAATACCTCCAGTCAACTGATTCGATAGTAAATTAAGCAATATTAAATTGGTCAAGTTGATAGTTTGACTTGGTATGGTGCCCTTGATTTCACTAGTTCCTATAAACAGTCTCTGTAGAGTAGAAGAGAGATTCCCAATGGAAGCTGGAAGAAGCCCATCGAATGGGTTTGGGCCTAGGGCTAAATAAACCAAGTCTTTGCATTTTGTCAATGAAGTGATGAAACTCAGCTCCAAAGATGTAGGATCACTTGTCAAATAGTTGTAAGACAGCAATAGATGTGTCAGGAGTCTAAGGTCCCCCAGGGAATCAGGAATGGTACCAATGAATCGGTTTCTTGCAATAGATAGCAACCTCAATTTAGAACAATTTGTAATGGACGCTGGTATAACTCCACCAAGGTTATTCTGATATAGATCTATGGCAGTTAATTTGGGTAGTCGGGATCCTAGATCCGGCGGAAGATTTCCTGATAGAAGATTATTGTAAAGTGCAAAATGCCTCAACGCTGAGAGGTTGAAGATCTCTTGCGGTATTGTACCTACGTACCAGATTCATTCTCAAAGGAAGCCTATCATTAGGTTGTAAAACCCTCTGAAGAAATCAACTATGGTAAGAAACTAAGAATGCTTGGTCGTAAAAGCTCAGTAATACGATTTCTACTTACTTCAGCAATAAAGGGTACCTATAGAGGTATTTACCTGTCAAGAAATTATCGGAGGAGTAGAGCCCAGTAAGCATAGTCAAATTCCCAATTTCTTTTGGTATACTTCCTGTGATTTGATTCATCTCCAGACTGAGCTCCTTCAGGTTATGAAGATTGCCTATATCTCGTGGAATTATACCTGCCAGTTAAAGATGTCGGCCTGCAGTAGACGTGTGAAATGTATGCATAGGGTGCTTTTCTTGTTTTCTAGAGAACTGTATTTAGCTAAAAAAATTTTGCTTACATCATCGACACAAATTCCAATTACCTTTTTATCTCAGATACATCACATCAAAAAAGTGCTACAGTGTTCTTTTCAACAAATTATCCCAAAAAATCTACTATCCAAACGCACTGGAGCTAAAAGCCTTGGTTCCCTTTGGAGGCAAAATGATCATCCTCCAAGGATTCTTCTGTGTTATTCTCCGAGCACGGGTTTTAATCTTTTCTTTTATTTTTACAATTACCATTTTCTTTCTTACAATATTACTTCATAGAAAGTGTATTACAGCAACTAATTAACAGAAAAAAAGTTTCTCCACATAATCATTATTCCAACGTACAAAAATAAAAATAAAAATAAAAAAATAGGTTGTACTTTTCCATGGCCTTGACAAACTAAAAGGAGCGGAAAAAAAAAGAAAAAGAAAATGATTACTTTCTGGATTTGTATTTGTCTAAACAGTAAAAAGAAACCTTCTAAGTATTTATGTCGAACAAATATATACCTCTTCAAGAACTTCTGAGTTCCAACAATTCTTTTACCGTTTATTTTTGATACGTTAAAAGTTATTATCAGAGTAAGTCGGAGTATCTAAAGTTTATGGACATTCAAATAGACATGACATGAATTCTTTTCACCCAAAACTTATTCCAAATATTTGCTAGTTACATATTGTAAACAGACTACTAGTGTGTGAAGCTATACATTTACCTGTCAAGTTGTTACTCGCCAATACGAGAAGCTCTAAACCATACAAATTGCCAATCTCTTGGGGAATTACACCTAGCAATTTTATGCAAGGACAAAATTAATCATATTCATTTCAGATATATATTGGAAATTGTCTTATTTGATCCAAATCTAACTAGCAAGCGGCAATTTGTGTTGGCAATTATGTTTTAAACTTTTGGAGTAAAGAATTAGAGAGGGACGTTGCCCAAAGAAATTAAAATTTCCATTACTAATTATTAATCCCTTTGTAGCTTCTCAAACTTTCCCTTATACACAATTTTTTTAATTTTATATTATAGCATTTGAGGGATTTAAAAAAGTAGTGAGGGAGAAAGGAGATCTGAATCTAAAACTTCTAGTTTTTTGAAATTTCAACTTTAGCCATTTATAATGTTAGTACTCTCCATCACAAAAGCTAAAAAATAATCTGATTTTTCCTCGTATTCACATCCATACATGTCTTGCCCTTTCAAGTTTAAAATTCTTAGTTTCTTACATCTCCATCTGACAGAATTCAAACATGGATTTGCTTAAAACAAAGGAACAGTTTCGCAAACTTTCTCTGAGTTTTATGAAAATTGCAAGCAATACCCTCTAAGTTTGAAAAATTACAAAAACCTCTCTTAAAAATTTGTTTGGGACTGATGTAAGCAAATTATTGCTATTGAGAATCCTAAATCACCCTTGATTTTTTTTTCCCACAAATATAAAGTTCCTTAATAATTTTGAACTAAAAATACTACTCACATACTTTAAGAAAATTATCTACCAAATCCATTCCTCTTCCCTCAAAATAAATAATTATTCATACCCATAGACTTATAAAAAAAAAAAATCTTGGATACTAGTTTACTAAGACTTTATTGTTTATAGGAATCTAAATTCTTTTCCCTCCCAAATTACCACCATATTGAGAAAGATTTAGGTGAGTTCGGTGGCTAAGACGAGATAGAATCTATTACTCTTGCTTTTTTTTTTTTTCTCTTTTACATTTTTTTTTTAAAATTTAATTTAAATACATTATTTCCCTTCATGGAGATGTTTGTATTTTGTAGTTCATAAAGGTTATTTTTGTTATTTTATACCATGAGGAGATGTAGATGTAATTTTTCAAACTTGGAGGGTACTACATACAATTGTCATAAATGTTAGGGGAGTTATGTTAAATTATCCCTAAAACAAAAGTCAAGTTATAATTTGTCTAATTGATGACAATTTTGAGCACGTTTTGAAAATGTCAATTGAACTAAGACAAGTTATCTCAATTACTATTCAAAAAAGATAGTCGTGCATTTAGTGTTAAAAAATATTTTTTATCATTTGAGGAAAGAAGTTGACGTTTACCTCCATTTGCTCAATAAGTTTCTTAAAAACACTTTTTTAACAGAAAAAGAAACATTTTACACGTCATCCAATCAGTTCTTCTTCTTCTTCTTCTTCTTTTTTTGTTTTTTTGTTTTTTTGGAATTAGTGTCAAACCACTTTTGTGTGTCACATACAATTCGAAAACAGTGTAAATGGTGTTGAAAAAAATGCTTTTCTAATTCTCGTGTCAAACAGGGAAAAAAAACTATGAAATAGCGTTTGACCTTGCGAGTATGCAAAGGCAGAGCAAAATCATTACCTGTTAAGCTGTTACTGTTGAGGTATAACTCAATAAGCTTCACCAGATTTCCAATCTCTTTAGGTATGTGCCCCCTAAACCTGTTGTTAGACAAGTCTAGCACTTGAAGATGAGAAAAATTGCATGCACTCAACGGTACTTGACCAACTAACTCATTCCCAGAAAGATACAGCTCTTTGAGGACTGAAAGATTTCCCATCTGTTCTGGAATATTACCTCCCAGGAAATTGTCTCTTAGATCTAAGGTTTCCAGTGTTGACAAATTGGAGATGGGAGGAGGAATAAAACCACTAAAACCATTGCTGCCCAGAAATAAGAACTGGAGTTCTGGAAAGTGACCAAACCACATTGGAATCTCTCCAGTGAAGTTGTTAGAGGTTAACCTGATGAACCTCAGGCGGTGCAGATTCGACAACTCTTTGGGCAGATTTCCGTGGAAGTAGTTATTTCTCAAATCAAGAGAAACAAGAAAGGAGAGGTTTCCCAAATCCGGAGATATTGTGCCAGTGAGACCCATGTTTGAAATATTCAAAGCAGTCACTCTTTGATGTCGAGAGCTGCAGTAGACTCCTATCCAGTCACAAGGACTGTTTGCAGCAGCTCTGGAAGACCAGTTCTTTGACAAGAATTCGTGTTGTTCTGAAGTGATATGGGCTTTCAGGGCTAAAAGAGCAGATTGATCAGTCCCTATATTTGATTTTTTCATGGCTGTACTGCAACTGGTCATCGTTAGATAGTGCAGCAAAACAAGTACTGCAAGAGTGTGGTAGTAAAAGTGTTTCTTCATATCGACCTATATGATCAATGGTCCAAATTGACGATGGAAAATAGGAAATTAGACGCCAATGTGTGGAGCGTATATATGTTTTAAATGTGGGGATTTTATAGACAGCATTATTATGTGGACAAATTATATATATATATATATATATATATATATATATATATATATATATGTTTTAAGTGTTTTAAGATATTTTAGCCTTTGACTTTTGAAAAATGTGTGAGAATTTTTTGAATCTTATCAAAATAAAAAAAAAGATTAAAAACAAATTATAATTGTTTGACTTCATGTAATTTATATTTTATGTTGCTAATTATATTGTTAGTAAATGAAATTTTTTAATTTAAAAATCTATGTATTAGACTGAGTCAAGCATTACAATTGAAAATTTTTTATAGCAATCTTCATTTATTTTTAAAGTAAAAATATCAAAATTTTACATAAATTGACAAATATTATTTTAGAATAAATAAAAAAGTAATAAGACATATTATGTCCTATAAATTAATCCAGAACAATTAAGTTAAATTTGTATTTACTATATTTCATCCTAACATTGAAATATTGATTATGTCAAATATTGAAAATTGATTAAACATTCAATTCTGACTTATCTACCAAACCCTGGAGTAATAAATTTTTTTCTCCACCCACTCTAGATAGAAAGGTATTTTAGGAGGAAAGATTCTTTCGTTATGAGCATTCTTACATACCAAATGAGGCGTTAAAGAACTAGTTGCATGCAAAATGTAAGAATTTTTTGAATCGGCTATAATGCAAATTGAACTATTTGTACATACTTATTGTTGATGTGGGTCCATATATAATAATTACATTTCTGTTATGAAATTTTTACAAATAATTCAATTTAGATTACTGCATATTAAAAATTCTAGTATTCCGAACGATTGTCAATTACAACTCTACGTACCTTGTCCAGTTCAACGCCAATTAATTTACGCTGTCCAAAATTTGGGAAGTCCAAGTACGGTTTTATGTTGCGGGCCCCAACTAAGTGGGACTGCAACTTGGAGCAGGAAATTATTTGCCGCAGATAAAGTGATAGACCGGGAGCTCAAAGGAGACTCACATCGGGCCAGCCATGTGGGAACCGGTCAACTTCCCTCACATTTCTTTTACCTTTCAAAGCAAATTAAATATCAGCATCTTCGTTGATTTTTTTGGTTTTTTTTTTTTAAATAGGCATCGTCATTCATTAGGTGAAAGGAAGTCTGCAAAAGGGCTAATTTCTAAGAAAGGGGTCAAAAATCAAAATTGTTCGGAAATTGGTGCTCCAGGATATTGGGGTATAAAAGTAGGGTCACCGAAATTGACAAATGCGGTTTCTCGTTAATTTTATTTTTGTTTCCAATTTTTTTTTGTTGTCAGATGGGGGTTTAAATTTTATAGAGAAACTGCATGGCAGAATTGCGGTTTCTCAACCATGCGGTTTTTCTAAACATCGAAAATTGTTCAGCCAAATTTTAAAAAAAAAAAATTTGGAAAGGTGAAACCGCAAAGCTGAAATGCGGTTTCATCATGAAAATAGAAACCACATTTCAGCTTTGCGGTTTCTTCAATTTTGTTTAAAAAAAAATTTGGAAAGTACGTTGAGCAGTTTAATATCAAGCATCCTAATTGAGGTGGATTTTCAGTGACAACTGACACTGGAAATCACATAGATGCTGATTCCCTTAAACAGAAGGTGGATGAAGCGCTTGGATCATTCGATAAACAGCACAAATCATCGTCAGGCAAGAACAGAAAACGGAATGGAAGCAAAAAACACATCAATGAAACAGATGGTCTTGCTAATCAGGATGTTGAAAATATATCCACAACTAAAACTGAAGGAGAAAAGAGAACTCGAGTGCGATGTTTTCCGAGTCTCTTATGAAGGATGCGATTCAGATTCCGAATGATTGACACGAGCCAAAGCACTGGAGAATATCAGGAGTATATGACCAACAAGTTCTCTGGGAGCAAAAGTTTTCGTCCTTTAATGTGGAAGCAGAGGATGTGCCTAAGAAATGTATTGCAAAGATGCTTTTCTGTTGGATAAAAGGTCTGTAGCAAATGAGGGTATACCAAATATGGCAAATTTTGATGCTGGGCAAAATATCCGTGCTATAGTAAAGAGAGGCAGTGCAGATGAGGAATTATTTCTGTCACAGAGATTTGTAGGTTCAGAAACTCAACTATCCAATTTTTTTTTTTAAACGAAATTGAAGAAACCGCAAAGCTGAAATGCAGTTTCTATTTTCATGATGAAACCAGCTTTATGGTTTCAATCTTTCCAAAATTTTTTTTTTAAATTTTGAACAATTTTCGATGTTTAGAGAAACTGCATGGCTGAATTGCGGTTTTTCTATTTATACAGAAACCGCAATTCAGCCATGCGGTTTCTCTATAAAATTTAAACCCCCATCTGACAAAAAAAAAATGGAAACAAAAATAAAATCAACGAGAAACCGTATTTGTTAATTTTGGCGACCCTACTTTTATACCCCAATATCCTGGAGCACCAATTTCCGGACGATTTTGATTTTTGACCCCTTTCTTAGAAATTAGCCCTGCAAAAGGGTGTACACCAAGCATACATCTAGAAAACTTTCTATGTATGCTCTATAATATTTGTGAATAAACATACTACAATTCTATATCTAAAACCTTCATTAGGGGATCAAAACACCAAATGGAAATGCCCCATTCAACTGCCAAATTCCATTCTATCATTGCAAGATGGATCTTAATTTCTCCTAGAAGCCATAACATATCTAATCTTCTTCATGCATTACTAATTCATGTTAGGTGTTTACATGGGATTGGATTTTTCTTTACCCTTTCCAACTGATGCTTTCGTATTTTGCTTCATATTGTTGACATAATTTTGTCTCTTTAACTCTAATTAACAACAATCAGCAAATAATTCATGATATTGCAGTCACTGACGTCACTTTTGGCAGTTTGGTATGTGAGGTTTGCTCTGTGCATTCCAGTCAAGGAATATTTATTAGGATCCAACTAATTAATATATTTCCACAATGTGTGGCTTGTGAGTTGCGACATTCTGAAAAAAAAAAAAGAAAGAATAAATATATATATATATATATATATATTTGTACACAATCTTGTCCTGTCTAACTCAAGAATTTCTGAACGAACTAACCATCTGTTTTCTAGCCTTTGATGTGGATATATTCTGCAAGTTTCTGTTAATAATTCTAAGCTAATAAATTCTAACATGTGACATGGCAACCACCGTAATTAGACCTTTTGTTAACCATTCTGGCTGATAATTAGACCTTTTCTTCCACTACTTTTCGTAAGTCAGGATGTACAAGTCAAATACTATCGTTTAAATTCTTTACAATTGATTGGTACGATAGAAGAAGAACCAAATTTTCTTTTCCTCTCAACATCGCCAACAACGGGACTTGATGAGTGGGACTTTCCAGTTAGACAATTCAAGTGGAGTTTAATTCACTTCAGTAGTTGACTTGACCGTGGCACATACTCATAAGCAACTTATTGAAGGGGTATCCTGCAGTGGTGGAGCCAAAGATTTTCATGATCAGTGGCACAAATTTTGTTACATCCTAACAATATGTTTATTCCCTTGTCATATATATATTTATTCAAACTCATCCAAGTGTGAATGCTTGAGATTTTAATTTTTGCAACAATATTCACTTTTTATGGGTGAGCATGTCTAAAATTTAGGAATAAAATCAGGATCAAATTGAGAGATTGATTTATATTATTTGGCCATATGCCTCCAAAATTTTATGTAATATTCTACATAAACGATGTTACTTGAAGTAGGAAAAATATATGTAAACATACCCAAATACACGCATGATTGAAATAAAAAGAGAATGCGGCATTATTGCACACCATATTATATCATCCAAAGTTAATCACAACCAATTTTATAATCAACAACCAAGAGAAAAGAAAAATAACAACAACTAACTGCGTTTTCTATGTTTAGCTCTATTGTAGATTACAAATGCTAATGCGTATAACGCAACTGACAATAACTATACATGATTCCAACTTATTATTCTTCAGCTTGTTTTCTTATGCTGTAACTAAATTCTTTAATTGAGTAGTAAGTAAAGACATGATATGCTCCCTCAAAGGCTCAAAGCCTCAAACAATAAGCACTGGGAATTGTCCTCAGGAAATTACTGATATGCTCAACCAGCAGTAATTGAGAAAATATTTAGTGAAGTGTTAAACTAACTTCATGCCCCATCAAAATTAGTAACCCAATTTAATGAGTTTTTACAATCTAGCAAGTACGCGTGGACCAGTTTGCAACAACAGACCATGATTAGGTAGTAGGAAGTTTGTAAAAGTATGTACACCTATGAGAATGCCCCATTCAACTATCTATATATGCTGTATGTGAAGTAATATACTATAATTCTATATGTAAGACCTTTACCAGGGAACCAACACACCTATGAGAATGCCCCATTCAACTGCTAATTTTCATTCAGTCATTGTAAGATGGGGCTTAAGTTCTCCTAGAAGCTATAACATATCCAACCTTCTTCATGGATTACTAATTATGTTGGGTGCTTATATGGGATTAAATTTTTCTTTACCTTTTCCAATTGATGTGTTTTCAATTTGCTTCCTATTGTTGACATAATTCTGCCACCCGCAAATAAATCATGATACATGCAGTCGTAGATATCACCTTTGGAACTTTGGTAAGTGAGTTTTGCTAGGTGGTATTCTGGTCAAGGACTATTAATTAGGATCCAACAAATTAAGATTTTCGGAAATTTGTACACAATCTTGTACTAGTCTAACTAAAGAATCTCTGGAAAATTCCAAGCTAATAAATTGCCCAAGTCTTTTGCGTGTAAAGAACGTTGGAAATTTTGTTAACCATTCCAATAAGACCGTTTGATATTTAGAACTTTCCTCATCTACCATAACTGTTAGTAGGGCAGGATGTATATGGTAAGCACTATCATCTAAATTCTTCACAGTTGACTTCTATGATAAGAAGAACCAGATTTTCTTTCCCTTTCAACATCGCTAGCAGCAGGACTTCATGCACGGGACTTTCCAGTTAGACAATAACGTCAAATGGAGTGTAATTCAATCCAGTGGTTGATCATATAAGCAACTGCTGGAGAGGGATCCTGCAGCCAAAGATTTTCTTGATCAGTGGGACACAACTGTATTCATATTCACATTCACTCACACAAGTGTGGACTGTGGATGCTTAAATTTTAAGTTTTGCAACAGTATTCACTTTTTAGGGGCGGGTGTGTCTAAAATTTAGAAATAAAGTCAGAATGAAATTGAGAGATTGATTTTTATTATAGCACTGTTAAGGGCTTTTTATTTTTTCCCCCCTACTCCACGGTTGGCCATATGCCTCCAAAATTTTAGTATGTACTGTCTTACATTAAAAAAAAAAAAAAAAAGGGTTAGTTGAAGTCGGAAAAATATGCGGAACCAAACCCAAATACATGCACATTTGAAATAAAGAGTTCATTCGCATTATTTACAGCATTATCTCTATCCTTATATAGAACTAGCATAAGAGAACATGTGTTGCACATTGTCTAGTATCTTGTTTAGGGTTAATGGTTATTAATGTGGAAGATTATAATTGTATACATACAAATTTTCAAGAGATGCAAGAGGAGATACTTGTATTATAGGTTTCATTTCATTAAAAAAAGGTAAAAATAAATGAATAATTAGTGTGTAATTAGCTAATTTGATTTGCTTTTTCTTATCTAACTATGTTTTTGAAAGAAAACATGTGTGCAAATATTGCGCATAAATTCAGTTATAGTAACAATTTAGAACATCAAATGAAAGTTATGATTGTGCTATCGATATTATGTATGGATTAGGTTGGATCTTGTCTCTCTTTATCATAGTATTAAAAATAATAAAGAGTATTTGTAGAAATAATTTTGTAAGATTGAGATTTTGTTGTATTTAACAATCCCTTGAATAAATATTTGGTTAAAAAATTAATATTCTGATGTTAGTCTACTTGTTTAATTATTGTTTTATATTTTACTTTTCAATTGGTTTTGAGAGACAATGTTATTCATTTTGTAACTTACATCTTCAAATATAACATATTTTAAATTAGATATTTGTTCCGTAATCCTACCAAGTATATCAAAACTAAATAATCAAGAGAATTAAACTTCATTTTTAAGTCATATATTAAAGATTTAGATGTGAAATTGTAGATCATATCAACTTATAATTTAGAATATCAAAAGATAGTTTCTTCATATACCATTCTTTCCTAGAGATTAAAAGATATTTCTTCTTAAAACATTCTTTCTTGTAGCTTTTTTGTTTTGGGTTCCTTTATTACTTCAAAGGTACAGTTTGATAGTTGATCCAAATTCAATCTTGACTCAACGTCCTTGCTAACTTCAATCTACTAAATGTCTATTTCATATTTTGATACATTGATTGCTAATAGATTTTACTATCATATTTAATATCGTATGCCTAACCAATACTGATTCATTAAAGAATCTTTAATAAGTTCAGTGTGAGTTATTAAGGAATTAAGCATCGCTTACTTTGACCTAGGAGGTCCCTTTTTTCTTTTCCTTTAAATATCTTTTTTATATTATTCTTTTGTCCTAAATGCACTATTGATAAATAATTGCTATTGATTTACATTAATGGCTAATGGCCCATGTAGTGGATCACAAAAATAACTTTTATACAATAAAACCTCTATAAATTAATAACCTTGGTACAATACATATTCTATTAATTTAAAGAGGTATTTATTAATAAATAAATTAATAATTCATTAATTTCTCAATTCAAACAAACACTCATTTAATCAACCAAAGTTTTGTTTTATTTTATAAAAATTATGAATTATTCTATTAATAAAAGGAGATAAAAAAATCTAAAGAATACAAACCAAGCCATATCCACTTGTTTTGTAGATATAATTTAATTCTGTTAATGTCTTTCTTTAATTTAGATATGTAACTGATATCAATTTTTTACTATTAAGAGGTCAAAAAGATTTAGAAATACTAAATGATAGATTCCACTTCTATTTTATTAAATGCACACAGTGAATCAAATTAACAATGTTATGCATATAAATGACAAGAAAATCTTTTTTATGACAAATAAACACAAAGTCTTCTTACATACCTTGTTATTAAATTATAGCTTTTCTATGTTCACAAATAAATCAATCAATTACGATTGATCAAACACGTTAAGCTTTATGTGAGTATATGCCCATCCAATATAGGTGGAGTAACTCATTTGAAGGGAAAAAAAAACATTATGTGAGTATAGTAGAGAGCATCCCACATGCACTCAAAATTAATTGCAGTAATGTGCTTATGAAAAAAATAATAACAACACTCGTATTTTAGGAAAATATGATATGTAATTTCAATACATTTATCAAAATTATTAATTTAACTCATTAGTGCAAGTCGGGATCGAAAAAATTATCATTTAATAGATATTACTAATTTATTGAGTATTAATTTGTAGAGGTTTATGTCATATCTATAATGTGATAAAGTATTTGCTCAATGATGGACAAATTGGATTAAAACATAATTTTAATGATTGTCAAGTCAAAATTTCCAAATATAGAGAGATGTGTACAGGGATTTTTCTTACTTTTTTTTTCTTGAGGTTTGGTGCTTGATTTTTTTATTTGTTATAAAATGAAATTCACCATTTTCAATTATTAAAAGTGGGAATTTTTCTTTTAAAAAGTCAAAAATAGTTAGCTTCTTCTTAAGGAAATTTTTTTATATTTAAAAATTATTCCACATTAATTTTTTGTATTAAAAATATTTTAATGAAATTATATTTCTAAAATACATATCAAAGTATTTTTTTTATTTTTGTAAAATGTATTTCAAAGTTGGTATTAACCTGAAAAAAAATCATTCCAAATATGCTCTCCCTTTGTGTATCTCAAGGGAGGGAGTTAACTTATATCCTGAAAGGTTAAATTTCTTTTCTATTCAACTTATATTCTAAAAGCAATTCAAATGAATCCACTGGTTTACAATAAATGATTTTCCATCATAATTGCATAATTCCATCCAAAACCAAATTCTATTGAAAGAATTTTACTTTAACAAAGTTTTATTTCTAACTAAAATATCAAAATTGATATTACATGAAATCCCTCAAAAGTTGTTTAGGCATTTGAGTATGTGGCAAGGTTATTATTGGAAAGAAAACCTGAATCACTAAATTACAAAATCATGTGGATGATTCATTCAATCTGTCTTTCTTTTTGTTGGATTTTTTCCCTTTTTCTTTATTTCTCCATAATTGGCACCTATTTCTTCCATGTAAAATTAATGCACATAATTTTTATTTTCCAATCATGTTTAGTTTCTAAATTATCAAGCTAAAGTTTTTTCTCTTGTTCTTCACTAATTCTGGAATCTGTTATTAAAACTCTATTCAAGATGAAAATTTACATCAGTGAGTTTATTTGCTTAGATTAAATTTAAAAGCCAGTATTATATAAATAAATGCAAAAAGAAGACCTTGGGAACATAATGTAGTATTACTACTACTTATTCTATTAATGTTAATCCAAAATTAAATAAAAGCAACAATGTCTACTGTTGAACGTATCTTTTAGAATTAGTAACATCATAGAAAAGAAGGAAAGAAAAACAGAATATAATTCTGAGGGACTTGAACTAAATTTAGGTGTGTCTATGTTCTTTATATAATTATCTTATATACTTGGATATGCATCCAATCATATAGTGATACAAAACTTGTTTAATATAATATTATATAATAAGATATTAAATTGATAAAAGTTTCTAATCAACTTGACAGGAATTTATAAAAGTTTAAGAAGGCTAATATACACATGAAATTAGTCAAGATTCTTAAAAATATAGCCTAACTAATGCCTAGTCATTAAATTTTAAAAGAAAAATTTTCAAGTAAATTAATCTATAACCTATAATCTTTCCAAATCTATTTCTATTCTATAAGGGATTCTATTTTTAAAACAATACTTAAAGATTGCTAGTACGTAAAAAGCCCCAATAATACTTAGAAATACATATATGTTTGGAAATAGAATAAAGTCATTAATATTACTAATAAGGGCATTTTAAGAAAAAAATTTATGGTTGTCTAAGCTTTATCCAAATAAAAGTTTATAATTTTAGTCCCAAAATAATGTATTCACATTATGACCGATCTTCAATGCCTATAAAAAAATGAAAATAAAAGTACATAATGCATAACTGATGTTTTCATGAGTTATATATATATGAGTATGAGTAGTAATTTTCGAATTCTATTCCTAAACATGAATCTTTTGTTTCCTTTTATAATATGATTTCCTTTTTTATTTTACTTTGTTTGGAATTCATTTCCTTTTAGAATACTACTAATTAGAAAATGACGATTACATTTATATGAATATCCATAAATATCCCTTGACCAATTTGTATCTGGAGTTTAATGCATGCTCCATTTTAACAACACAAGGTTCTATTGGAAAGTGAAAAATAAACCGTTAAATTACCAAATTATATTGGTTTCCTTTTATAATATGGTTTCCTTTTTTTTTATTTTACTTTGTTTGAAATTTCTTTCCTTTTAGAATACTATTAATTAGAAGACAATGATTACATCAACATGAAAATCCATAAATACCCCGACCAATTTGTATTTCGAGTTTAATGTACGTTCCATTTTTTATTGTACAAGGGCATTATTGAAAAGTGAAAACTAAACCACTAAATCATCAAATCATATTGGTGCTTTTAATATATATATATATATATATATATATATATGAATATGAATATATGAATATGATATAATTCGAACTAAATTCTTTAATTGAGTAGTAAGTAATTAAGACTGTGCTTGATATGCTCCCTCAAAAGCTCAAAGAATAAGCACTCGGAATTGTCCTCAGGAAATCACTGACATGCTCAACCAGCAGTAATTGAGAAATTATTTAGTGAAGTGCTAAACTATCCTTCATGCCCCATCAAAATTACTCACCTAATTTAGTGAGCGTTTACAATCAGGCAAGTACGCGTGGACCAGTTTGCAACAACATACCCTGATTTGATAGCTAGCTTTCAATCTGTTTTCCTTCACTTTTGTTACGCCAAATTTCATCTTGTAAAATTAAAGAAAAAACTAAGTGGCAACTGGTTAGTGCCCATTGGGCTCAATACTAATGAATTAGTGGGTTCCAAAGTTAATGATAGTGATACATAATTATATGATTCGGTATTTGTCTACATGTACATGTTGTTTACTGGGCGATTACACCATTCCCATTGTGTTGCAACTTCTATATATCATTCTTTAGAAAATACGTCTAGTGTCGTATCAATCTTTTACATGTATTCCAATGACCACATATAATGGAATTTAGCATTTTTACCTCTCTAGTTATCCAAACTTTGCCTCATAAAATCTTTTCCGCTGAATTTTGATCAATTTCCACTTTTTCTGTCCCTCTCCCTATTTTTTTTTTAAAAATATATTTGTATTCCTCCCAGTTGAGTCCGCTTGACCCCTCTGTAAGTTCTCTGAACTTTGGGATGGATAAGACAGTAATCGAGACATTATACCTCCGGTCCAGTTCAACGCCAATTTATGCGTGATGTCCGAAATTTGGGAAGTCCAAGTCCGGTTTTATGTTGCCGGCCCCACCCAAGTGGAACTGCAATTTGGAGCACAAAATTCCTCGGCATTGGATGAAGTTGATAGACCGGAGGCCCAAAGGAGACATCTTCGTTGATTTTTTCTTCCTTCCTTTTCTTATAAGCAGGCATCTTCGTTGAATAGGTACAAGGGAGTTTGTAAAAGGGTGTACACCAAGCATACATCAGGAAAACTATCTATATATGCTATATGTGAAAAAATATACTACGATTCTGTATGTAAAACCTTCGTCAGAGGACCAAAACACCTATGAAAAATTGCCCATTCAACTGCAAAATTCCATTCTGTCTTTGTAAGATAGATCTTAAGTCCTCCTAAAAGTTATAACATATCCAAACTTCTTCATGGATCACTAATTATGTTGGGTGCTTATATGGGATTAAATTTTTCTTTACCTTTTCCAGCTGATGTGTTTGCAATTTGCTTCCTATTGTTGACATAATTTTGTCTCTTTAGCTCTGATTAATAACAACCTGCAAATAATTCATGATACATGCAGTCGCAGAAATCACCTTTGGAAGATTGGTACGTGAGTTTTGCTAGGTGGTATTCTGGTCAAGGAATATTAATTGGGATCCAACTAATTAAGATTTTCACGTATTTGTACACAATCTTGTACCAATCTAACTAAAGAATCTCTGAGAAATTTTCTCGCCTTTGATGTGGGTCCATTCTGCAAGTTCCTGTTAACAATTCTAAGCTAATAAATTCCCCAAGTCTTTAAAGTATTAAGGACATTGGAAATTTTGTTAACCATTCTAACAAGACCGTTTGATATTAATTTAGAACTTTTCTTATCTTCCACAACTTCTAGTAAGTCAAGATGGGATGTATGAGGTAAATACTATCGCCTAAACAGTATTCCACTTTTTAGGGGTGGGTATGTCCAAAATTTAGAAATAATCACTTGGAATTGTCCTCAAGAAATCACTGACATGCTCAACCGGCAGTAATTGAGAAATTATTCAGTGAAGTGCTAAACTAACCTTCATCTTCATGCCCCATCAAAAATTACTCACCTGATTTAGTGAGAATGTTTACGATCTTGCAAGTACGTGTGAACCAGTTTGCAACAACATACTATGATTTGATAGCTAGCTTTTAATTTATTTTGGTTTACTTTTGTTGCGGTAATTAGCATCTTGTAAAATTAAAGAAAAACTAACTGGTTTTTGGTTAGTGGGTTTAACACTTTGGATAGGTTTTATTTGCCAAAAATTATTTACTTACATCATCAACATAGTTTTCAATCACCTTTTTATTTCACATACATCATATCAAAAAAAAGCTACAGTATTTTTTTTAAAAAAAATTATCCCAAATAATCTACTATCCAAATGCACTTGGTATTTGCTAGAGTTGCTATATATATATATATATATATATATATATATATATATATATATATATATATATATAACACACGCTATATATATTGAATTAGTAATATTACTAATAAAGTAATATTAGTATACGTTAAATCAAGTGTAATGTACAATAATTGCATCAAAATGCCTACCATTCCTGTCCCACCATTCCTGTCCCAGACCCGTACGAACCATTTGATATTTAGACCTTTTCTTTGATAGTTATTAGTAGCACCGGGCTGTACAAGTCGAATAATAACTTCAAACTCTTTTTGATTGACTTCTGTTACAGAAGAACTAGACCTTGACTTCTCCTCTCAACATCACCATCGACAGGACTTCATGGGACTTTCCAATTAGACAATGTCAAATGGAATTAATTCACATCACTAGTTGATCGTGACAGATGCACATAATCAATTTTCGGAGGGGTACTCTGTAGTGTCGGAGCCAAAGATTTTCATGATCAGTGGGACACAATTTAGTTACATGCTATTACTCTCTTAAGGTTTGTAGTAATATCATTTGGTACCCTTAAACTTTGAGAAATCTCGCATAACTCCCTTATTTTCAATTTTTTATAACTTTATCACCCTATTTCAAAAAATATCATTTAAAAACTCTTTTTAGGTGCGACAAAATATTTCTATTCCAAAATTATCCTTTTCTTGTGAACCTTTAGTTTTCATAACAAACCAAGTTAAATCTTTAAGAACTACAACACAGTAATTAGGTTGAAAGACCTTTTATAATTTTTGAAATTATTAGTCTAGACAAGAAATTAAAAAAAAGGTTACAATTAGAACATTTCACACTTTGAAAATACCTCAAATAAGTTTTCAAATGCATCGTTAATAATTTATCTTTCTCTTTTTCTAAGTCATCAATTTAGACAGAAAGTTAGGACATTAAAAATATTCTAAACAATTTACAAACTTTTAAATTCATCCAAAAATATTCTATAATAAAGAAAATTACTTTTATATTTTTGGAAATGCCTCAATTGAGTTTATAAACATAATTTAGACATTGTGTTTATTTCTAATATTCAAGTCATCAATATATAAAAAAAATACAGAAAGTTTAAAATTATTAATTTTTAAACTCCTCAAATTAATGAAAGCACTTTACAGTGAGTGAAATATTTTTTCCAACTTCAAGCATCTTAGACATACTTTTAAATAAAAATCTTTTACACCTTAAAAAACCTACTGATATAATTTATTCTATTACAATTATACTTTCATGTTGTTTGTCTTTATTTTCAGGTTTTTAAAAAAGTATCTTCACTCTTGGAAAAATAGTAGGATAACATAAGGGTAATTTTGGCAAAAAAACATTTGTTCTCTCCAAATATGAGTTTCTTAATAATATTTTTTGAAATGGGTTAATAATGTTACACAAAGTTGAAAATAAGAGAAGTAGATGAGATTTTTTAAAGTTGAAGGGTACCAAGTGATGTTACTATAAAATTATCCCTTATCTATATCCTTTTCGTTCAGACTCACTGACAGGTGCCGAACCTGTGCAATAATAAATATTAAAATCCTAATTACCACTACAATTAATTTTAGAGCAATTCTGAGTACTGGAGCAGGGACTCCGGATGTGCAATGGGTTACTTGCTTCACCCTGATTCCAAGGAGTATGCTGAACCCGATATACCAGAATTATTTCTAAGAAAATATTAATTTGTAGTAGCGGCAAGCAGGGTCGTCTCCTCAGGGAACGGTAGGAAATTGTTTCTTTCCAAATCACAGTAAAATGGGGGGTTTGGATGTGATAGAACTAGAAATAAACTAAATAAAATAAGTAAATGAGAAATGAAAATACCAACTAAATAAATCACCAGAGAACGAATAGAGAATAATTCAATAAAAATGCAAGTAATGAAATTCTACCCAAAGGAACAACTACTCAGGCACAGTCCAATCACTTGATCATTGATGCAAAAATAATTCAATCACTTGTCACTAGGTTAGTTATAGTTGCCAACAATCTCGACAACCGTTTTCCTTACTTTTTAAAATGACCGCTTCTCTAACGGATAACAACCTAGGTGCCATAGGAATTTAATTATCCAATTGCATTAAAGTTAGAAAACCCAACCCTAACCAATGAACACGCTAAGAGGGTCCATTTAAGCTAGATCATACGTTTTCCAACATAAACAAATTATGGTGGTGAGTCACTTGTTATTAACTAAATGAACGACATTATTCAATTAGTTAATTTGACAATAGGCTATTAGGTTAATTCAAATACCGGCCATGATACTCAATTAACAAAGTAACCCTTATCAATTAATCCAAAAGCGTAGAATAGTAACAAATTAAAAGAAAGGTTAGAGATTCGATTAGATCTCACAAATTTCTGGACTACTTGAAGCTGCCTTGTAGATTAGGTTCTAGCACCCTCATGGAGAATGTCATCCAACAAATGTTTGAGAAACTTTCAGCCATAGAAGTAACGAAGGAATATGAAGTAGTGAATTGAAATATTAAACTTCCAAGTGAATAAGGCAACGGTCAGCAAAATTGATCTTCGGCCACAATCCGATGACCAATCACAAGGGAAAACGAAACAAAGAAAGTAATCTACGAAGAAGTCTTGTTCCTAATTAAATTATGTGATCAATCAAAAGACCATGGCAGGAGGAAAAGCAACGATGGAGCTTTGTTTCTTGAGCTTGTCCGCCGATAGCTCTCCTTCCTTGCGGCTTGGATCATCACCAAATTAATAAAACCTAAGCTTTCCTAATCACTTAGGAAACCCGGTCCCTAATTGAGTCTATTTTCTAAAAGCATTAATAAAGTAAATAAGGAAACCAATTACTAAAAGTCCCTAATTAAAAGGGTCTTCAACCAATTACTGAAAATAAATAAAGTCTTCCACCAATGGTAGGAATTGTCGTGGGATTTTTTCCACGAATTCCTTCACCCCAATGTACGCTACCACGCCTATCCTTGAAGGTCTTCTGGAATTTTCACCAAAAATAGAGTTTCTAATCTTCAATTAATTCCAAGAACCTAAAATCAATACCAAAACCAAATATGAGTAGAATAAAGCAATTAAAACCATATCTAGGCCATAATTGAGGGAAAATGTCCACAAATAAAGCATGTAATTTAAGACTTAACAATTCCCCCCACACCTAGTCAATGCTTGCCCTCAAGCATTCAAAGACTCAAAAATCGGAATCAACCATAGAATAGCATAATATCATAGCACAAATAATCCACATTTCCTTGACAATCTCATCAAAATCAGGATATTCAAGACTTGACAATCCTCACATAGGTAATCGTGTATGCCCTCAACACTCAAGGTGCTTAATAGGGATATGTACGCTCCAATCAACACCATAGAAAGAAATTACCATAAGTTTGCTAATCTATCACATCTCCACCACTGTATATGAATTTGAAATGCAAGAATCAAAGGGTCTTTGCAAGGGTTGTAATGGGGCTTAGGGTAAAGGTTGGACAAAAAGGGTAATTTAGGTTCATAAATATCAAAGAAAATTCCAAAATGTCTTGTGCATGAATTTAGATATCATCTTCACTCACATAATTAACTCTTAAGCATGACAACAACTTCCCGGGCATAGCAAGTGCATACAAACCAAAAGGATTAGTTTCACTATCAAAACACAGCACTTTTGTTTTTTTTTTTTGGGATTTTGTTTTGCTTTTTTTTTTCTTTCTTTTTTTTTCCTTTTTTTTTGTTTTTTTTTCTTTTCTTGTTTTTCTTCAAAGAAAACACTAATAACATATGAACATAAAAGCACTTGCTATCTAGAAGTACAATCTGCTATCTAGAAGTACAATCGCCTTCATTACTCATGATATCCTCATACAAAAGAACATTAAGTCACTCCTTTGACATAAGGTTCAAACAACGGGGTCTATAACAAAAACGGGTTACAAGGTGATCAAATGTGTTGTTTAAACAAAGAAAAAGGTCTAAGGTCCAAATTGGTCAACTAGTGGAAAATATAGTCAAGGTGGGTTTTTAGAAAGCCAAAAAGGTTCAATCCTAATTGCCCTTGTCATATCCTTGCACAAAATTCAATAATGTGGCCTTGACACGTATATCATAGCAAGTTCTAGAATAATCTAACTAAGTGTGATAATTACACTCAAAAAGAATTCAAGGCAGAATTTGAATAATGAACAATTTAAGCTCAAAAGCTCACAAATGGCTATATATGTCATGTCAAGAACATCCCTTTTTCAAATCAATTGCAAGTAAATAGTGGAATATTCATGCCATTTCCATCATACTACTCCTGATTGAAATTCAACCACAAAATACCCACTCATCATAAAAAAAACAAAGCACCAATAGGCAACTAGAGTATAAAATGAACAAAAATAGAAACTGAAGTTGAAAACAAAACCACGAAAAATTAAAATAAAAGTTATCAAAGCTCATCAAAGCCAAACTAATCCCCCCCACACCTAAACATGACATTGTCCTCAATGGAAAAAGAGAAGAGAATGAACGGAGGACTCCCCTGAAGAGCGAGGCTAGGGCCGGGAGGGAACGATAGGTAGGGACCTCATAGACTCAAAGAAAGCCTCCATAGTCCCTGCCATGCGAGAAAGTTGGAGCTCAATAGCCTCCAAACGACCATCCATGCGATGAAGCTGCTCTTCCATACGACGAAGACGGGCATCCATAGAAAATAGTGAAGGAGCAGGAGAGGAAGGACCGGCCTCATCAGGAGAAGTGGAAGGACCAACACCCAGAGAAGCCATGATAGGAGTGGAAGTACGGGGTCCCGACTCACCAGAGGGTGTAAAGTGACACTCATCATTGAAGCACCTGATGATGCCCATGCGTTCCAAGCAATCAACGTCTAGAGGTCCAGTCAAACAGGCCACATGTTTTGGCTTTTCAGCACGTGATGCAATGCCAAGATGAATCATTTGATCAGCCAAAATGTAATGAGAGAGCCTGAATTAATGGTTTATTGGCCTAGAGAGATGAATTGAGAAGCGACCCAACAACCAAAATTTAGCTTCTCTTGTTGACCATGCACCATAAGAAATAGAATTCAGTCTTGGTAAGGTGCGAGTTATCCATGCCAGAGAATGTATAAGCTAGGAGCCGTTAAATCAACCTCAAAACAGGATCCTTCAAAAAGTAAGCCTTTGATTTGCTAGGGTTGTACACCTGTTTATCAATGGACCACTCCCTCCAAATGTCAATATAGTCAGTAACAAAAGGCTTCACATAGTCACAAGCACAGGTAAGATGTGTTTCGGAAGTAACCTCAGTTTCCTCCACAAATCCCAATAACACATTAAATTCAGTAATAGACAAATGGCACACATGACCCATTAATCTAAATTTAATCACAGGGTATTCAAAGTGCAAGTAGTGGGCGATCGGTGAAAAGTGGAGTAAAATTCCCATGACAATTGAGTAGGTGGGGCCAACGTGAAATTTGTCCCAACCAATATTAGAGAATAATTGAAGCACTTCATCATCGACTTTTAACCTAGCAACAGTTGCAGGATGGATGCATTTACAAAGCAAATGGGCGGCCTCTAATTGTTTCAAACGAGCCTTGCTCAACAAGAACCCCTCAAGAGACCCTCCCACATGTGCCATCATGTGGCATAAACCCGGAGGTAACCCTAACCGAGAACGCTTCCAGAAGTGGTAGCTCAGTGTAGTGATGGTTTAGGCCTGGAAGGAGTGGGCTCTAATTTGATTGGGGCTTTGCCTTTTTTCAAAGAATTTCGTTTAGTTTTAGCCATTTCTAGGCTAGCAAATTCCCAATGCCCACAGAGGGAGTCAACAAACACCAAGTCAAACCCACAGAAAGCAAAATTCACCAACAAATTGCCCAGGAATATCAACAGCTTAACAATTGCAATAGGCCACAATTACCCAGAAAATTCACAAGAAATCACCAATAGCAGCAATGACCAACTACGGCAATCAAGTCAATTCCACGAAACAGCACACAACTCAAACAAAGATGCATTCAACTCAATATGCGGGCTATAACAACAACAAAGCAAAATCTGGCATCAGCTAAACTTGGAGCTAATCTGGCCTCAACTACTGTTAAAACTATTGTGGCATCATCTAGTGAGGAAAAATAGGAAACTTAAACCTCAAAACTGGCAATCGGAAACTGGCAATCGGGCCAGGCAGCGGCAATGGATTGAAGCACAGCAGCAGCAACATTGGTTGATTGAAATACTTGGCGGTCAATATTGTCCTTGGCTTTGAGGCACGACAACATTAGTAGCTAAAGCGCAAGAACACAAAGAACAACAGACCCGATGGGTTGAGGTGGTGGTGGCGCGGATGGACTGCAGCGGTGAAGTGGAGCAGCCCTCAAAGAAATGATGCAATGGCATCCGAGAGCAAGAGCAAAGAATGATGGTGATAGCTTAAAGCTCCGGCCTAAACGGGCAAGGACCAACCAAGTGGAGCTGAGTGGTGGTCTGGTGTCAGGCGGGAACGCAGTGGATGATCAGGTGGTGTGAATGATGGCAAGCAACCAACAATGGTGAGAGGATCGGGCAAGAAGAAGAAGCAAACAAAAACAAAAAGGAAAAGAAAACAAAAGAGAACAAGGAAGAAGAGAGCATGAAAGGGAAAGAAAGAGAAGGAAAAAACCAAAAAGGAAAGGAAAAATACCATTTGACTCATTTTTTTTTTTAAAGAGACAGATTAACGCCCATAACTTGAGATTCTTCCGTCCAGACTTTGTTTTTTTTTTTTTTTTTCTTAGGCGTAAGACCTGCCAGATTACAAACGCTTATAACTTGGAGAGTCTTCTGTCCAAAAATATTGTGTAGACGAAATTTGACCAGAAGACTTCCCTCCTTACAACCAAGGCAAGCCCTAACTGTGAAAGTCTTCTGTCCAAGTCAAACGAAAAACTTCACTGAACCATATTTTTGCACACACATCCAAGGCCTACAAACACAAAATTTCTGTTAAAACAAGAAAATGAATGATCCTAAGAAATAAAAAGTTAAAGGATGGACTAATCAAAATTTAACAAAATGAAATAACGAAAAACAGAAAAATTCTTGGGTTGCCTCCCAAGTAGCGCCTTTCTTTAACGTCTTTGGCTAGACATAACGAAAGCTCTCAAGTTGTAAAATTAGGATCTTCAAGAGTGATAATCTCCACGTCCTCAACATTGAAACCTTCATAATAAGGCTTGAGGCGGTGACCATTAACTACAAACTTCTTGTCGGTCTTCAAATTTTGGATTTCCACTACACCAAAATGAAAAACATTAGAGACGACAAATGGACCAATCCAACGAGAACGCAACTTACCAGGAAAAAGTTTGAGCCTTGAGTGATAAAGAAGCACTTTTTGTCCCACTTCAAATGTTTTTCTTGAAATTTGTTGGTAATGAAAAATTTTGCCCTTTTCCTTGTAAATCCACGCATTCTCGTAAGCCTCATTCCTTAACTCCTCCAATTCTTGTAACTGAAGTTTTCTGTGTCTCCCAACATTCTCAAAGTCCATGTTACACTGTTTGATTGCCCAAAATGCCTTGTGCTCATATTCAACGGGGAGATGACATGGTTTGCCATACACCAACCTATAGGGAGACATCCCAATAGGCGTCTTATAGGCAGTTCTATAGGCCCATAGTGCATCTTCCAACCTCAAACTCCAATCCTTGCGATCGGGACGAACCATTTTCTCCAGAATGGATTTAACTTCTCTATTGGAAATCTCCGCTTGCCCATTGGTTTGGGGATGATACGAGGTTGAAACTCTACGACTTGCTCCATACCGACGGAGTAGAGCTGCAATCACCCGGTTACAGAAATGCTTTCCCCTATCACTAATCATGGCCCTTGGCATTCCAAAGCGAACAAAAATATGACTTTTCACGAAATCTGCAACTACTTTAGAGTCATTAGTCCGGGTGGCTTTGGCTTCCACCCATTTGGACACGTAGTCAACAGCCAATAAAATATATAAAAAACCATAAGATGAGGGAAAAGGACCCATGAAGTCAATACCCCAAACATCAAAAATTTCACAAAATAATATGGGGGTCTGGGGCATTTGGTCTCTACGGGATATATTACCTACCCTTTGACATCTATCACATGATTTGCAAAATATATAAGCATCTTTAAAAAGGGTAGGCCAGTAGAAACCACTTTCTAATACCTTACGAGCAGTTCGCTTAGGCCCAAAATGGCCACCACATGCATAAGAGTGACAAAAAGTTAAAATGGAATTGAATTCAGATTCACTCACGCATCTACGCATCACTTGATCAGCGCCTAACTTCCAAAGATAGGGGTCATCCCATATGAAATACTTGGCATCACTCTTCAGTTTATCCCTCTTAGCCTTTGGCCAACCTGCAGGTAATTGATTAGTGACTATAAAATTTACAAGATCAGCATACCAAGGCGTAGACGAATTAATGGCAAGCAATTGCTCTTCAGGAAACGCCTCTCTCAACGGTGGTTCTCTCTCAGATTTGTAAGCAAACCACTCGGTGATCAGCTACTAGGTTCTCCACTTTTATCCTTTATCTCCAAATCAAACTCCCAGGAGCGTAATCCATCGGATGAGCCGTGGTTTTGCATCCTTCTTTGTCAACAAGTACTCAAGGCTGCATGATCAAAAAACTATTACTTTGTACCCAATAAATAAGACCTAAATTTTTCTAGTGCAAAACAACTAATAATTCTTTTCAGTTGTAGAGTAATTAAGCTGAGCTCCATTCAGGGCCTTGGATGCATAATAGATTGCATGTGCCGCCTTGCCAATTCTTTGTCCCAAAACCGCTCCCACTGCATAATCACTTGCGTCGCACATTATTTCGAATGGGAGGTTCCAGTCTGGTGGTTGAATGATGGGTGGCGATGTCAACGACTCTTTCAATTTATCAAACGCCACCTTGCATTCGTTGGTGAAGTCGAAGGGTGTGTCATTTTGCAACAATTTGAACAAGGGTGCTCCAATTTTGGAAAAGTCTTTGATGAATCTTCTATAAAATCCTGCATGACCCAAAAAGGAACGTACCTCCCGTACACTTACGGGGTAAGGCAAAGCAGAAATAATATCTATTTTTGCTTTATCAACTTCTATTCCCTTAGCCGACACAACATGCCCTAGGACAATACCATGGTCCACCATAAAGTGGCATTTTTTCCAATTAAGAACCAAATTCGTTTCCATGCACCTTTTCAAAATTAGAGCTAGATTATCAAGACATTCGTCAAAACTATTCTCATATACACTAAAATCATCCATGAACACCTCAATAATCTTTTCAACATATTCAGAGAAAATACTTACCATACACCTTTGAAACGTTGCTGGAGCATTACAGAGACCGAATGGCATCCTCCGGTAAGCAAAAGTACCGAATGGGCAGGTGAACGTGGTCTTTTCTTGGTCTTCTGGTGCAATGACAATTTGGAAGTATCCTGAAAAACCATCGAGAAAACAATAGTAAACACGACCAGCCAACCTCTCTATCATTTGATCAATAAAGGGGAGAGGGAAGTGGTCCTTGTTTGTGACGGCATTTAATTTTCTGTAGTCTATGCATTGTCGCCATCCTGTGGGCTTTCTGACAGGGACCATTTCTCCTTCCTGGTTCTCCTCTACAGTTACTCCTGCCTTTTTCGGGACCACTTGGACTGGGCTCACCCATGGGCTATCTGAGATAGCAAAGATGATACCCACCTCCAGGAGTTTAAGTATCTCCTTTTTAACCACTTCCATCATAAGTGGGTTCAATCTTCATTGAGCTTGCTTACCGGCTTTGCATCGACCTCAAGCAGTATCCGATGCATGCACAAGGATGGATGATGCCCTTTATGTCTGCTATGCTCCACCCAATCACCTCTTTATGATCTCTAAGAAGACGCACTAATTTCTCCTCTTGACTTGGCGATAATTGTGAAGAAATAATAACTGGGAGTGTCTCCTTGTCTCCAAGAAAGGCACACTTCAAATGGCTCGGGAGAGGTTTGAGCTCTAACTCTGGTGCCTGCACAACAGAAGGCAGCAATTTTTGTTGAATTTTCGGTATAAAAAGAGAAGTTACTTCATACCTTGAGGAAATAGGTGGGAGTGAATGCAAGGCCTCAACCACATGGCACAACTCCTCACTGATCTCCATCTCAGGAGGTTCTCCCAATTCCAAATGTTTGGTCAAGGCCACCTCTAGTGCATCTTTTCCATCTAACTCAAGAGTTTCCTGTACAAGGGGCTCAACAACACTTAAAGCAAAAACTGAGTTAGATTCTTTCGGGTACTTCATTGCATCAAAGATATTAAAATGTACAATTGCTCCATCAAACTCCATTGATAAAGTACCCTCATTCATATCTATTTTGGTCCTAGCAGTGCTTAGAAAAGGCCGACCTAACAAAATAGGTGACGGATTTAATGATCTTTCATCTCCTATATCTAGGACATAAAAATCTGCTGGAAATATAAGTTCATTAACTTGTACCAAAACATCTTCAACTAACCCCTCGGTGATAAGCATTGGTGCACGCTAGTTGAATGATGATGCCAGTCTCCTTAAGTGGCCCAAGATTTAGAAAAGCATAAATGGTTTTAGGCATCACATTAATTGAAGCCCCTAAATCTAACATTGCTTTCCTAATCATGGTATCTCCTATTTTACAGGGGATCGTGAACATACCTGGATCCCCACACTTGGGTGGGAGATTCCTTTGAAGTACAGCTGACACGTTTTCTCCCACAACCACTCTCTCATCACCCCTTAGCTTCCTTTTATGGGTGCACAAGTCTTTCAAAAATTTTACATACTTCGGACTTGCTTGATTGCATCCAGTAAGGGGATGTTAATCTCTATTTTCCGGAACACGTCCAAGATTTCTTTCTCCTTTTCTACCTTTTTCGTCTTCTCCAACCTACAAGGAAAATGAGGTAAATTAGATTTAACCGGAATTGAATAATTAGAGGTTACCTTCGGCTCTATGGGAATGTGTCCCTCCTCTTCTATCTTCTTTTCAATCTCTTCTTCATTTTTGCTTTTCAACTCCTTTGACTTTGGCCCTTTCACCTCTCTACCAATTCTCAATGTCATGGCACTGACATTTTTGGGATTAGCCTCAGGCTGTGATGGCAATTTCTCAAAAACGTGAGACCTCAGCCATGTGGCTCATTTGAGTCTCCAAATTTTCCATGCCTGCCCTAGTCTCCTGTTGAAATTGGGTAGTGCTCTGAAAGCTTTGAAGTTGAGCAGCTCGCTGAAATTGAGCTTTCGTGGCCAAATTCTTTACAATATCCTCTAGAGAGCTTCCAAAATTTGTAGATGAAGGTTAAGATTTTGCTTGATAGGGTTGCTGAAATCCTGGGGGACGGTTCACAAATGAGTTTTGAGATTTGTTCCCGTAGCTGAAATTGGGGTGGTCTCGCCACCCTGGATTATATGTGTTGGAGTATGGATCATATTGCCTACGGGGCACGAATCCGCCTCCAGCTATGTTAACCTGTTCTACTCCATCTTCTTGCAAAGTAGGGCATGCATCCGTAGGTGGCGGTGTTTGTCACAGATCCCACAGACCTTTGCTTGGAGTGCATGTCCCGTAGAGTTGTCGAATGGCAGATGTTAACTCGGACAAGTTGAACAAATGAGGATTCTATTTCATTGACTCTAGGGTTAATCTCACGGCAGCCAAATTGTTGAGAATTTTCTGCCATTTCCTCAATGAGATTCCAAGCTTCTCTTGGTGTTTTATTTACCGTTCTCCTGGCAAAGATCAACGCTGTCCGCCGATGATTGAAGTCCTTCATAAAGTATTGGATCAACTGCTCACTAATTTGATGCTGCGGACATCTAGTGCACAACTTGTTGAACCTTTCCCAGTAGTCATATAAAACTTCCCCGAGATATTGCTTAATACTGCATATTTCTTTCCTCAAACTTGCCGCCCGGGATGCAGAAAAATATTTCTCTAAGAACTTCTTTTTCAGTTGTGCCCAAGTTGTGATACTACCTGCAGGTAGGTAGTACAACCAATCTTTTGCTCCATCTTTGAGGGAGAAAGGGAACGCCTCGAGTTTAATCTGTTCTTCTGACCCTGGAGGTTTCATCTTTGGAACATATCACTTCAAACTCTTGAATGTGCTTGTGGGGTTCTTCACCGACAAACCATGGTATGTGGGCAAAAGATGGATTAGCTGATTTCAACTCGAATGAAGTATTCTCATGAGTTGGAAATGTAATGCAGGTCACTGAGTGAGATCGAGCAGCCATTCTCTTAGTGTTCTAGGAGCGTTGGCCATGTTTATTTCTTCTTGAATCACTTGATTGATCGACAGAGATTCAGTTGAGGTCCCAAAATGTAGGCCAACAATTCTTGCTTTCCCGGTCTCCTTTCTTGTCTAGGCGGTCTTCTCTACCTCGGATCGTAAGTCAACTCACACTGCACGAGAAAGCGGCATAAACTAGCAACAGTACCAAATATCAAAAATAAATAAATAACCTAAAAGAAACAAATTAACCAAAACACCGTTCCAAGAACGGCGCAAAAATTGAACGTGCAATAATAAATATTAAAATCCTAATTACCACCACAATTAATTTTAGAGCAATTCTGCAGGCGGGGGGACCTGCAATGGGTTACTTGCTTCACCCCGATTCCAAGGGTATCTTGAACCCGATATACCAGAATTATTTCTAAGAAAATATTAATTTGTAGTAGCGGCAAGCAGGGTCGTCTCCTCAGGGAACGGTAGGAAATTGTTTCTTTCCAGATCACAGTAAAATGGGGGGTTTGGATGTGATAGAACTAGAAATAAACTAAATAAAATAAGTAAATGAGAAATGAAAATACCAACTAAATAAATCACCAGAGAACGAATAGAGAATAATTCAATAAAAATGCAAGTAATGAAATTCTACCCAAAGGAACAACTACTCAGGCACAGTCCAATCACTTGATCATTGATGCAAAAATAATTCAATCACTTGTCACTAGGTTAGTTATAGTTGCCAACAATCTCGACAACCGTTTTCCTTACTTTTTTTCGCTTCAACCGGATAACAACCCTAGGTACGACCATAGGAATTTAATTATCCAATTGCATTAAAAGTTAGAAAACCCAACCCCAACCAATGAACACGCTAAGAGGGTCCATTTAAGCTAGATCATACGTTTTCCCAACATAAACCATTATGGTGGTGCGTCACTTGTTATTAACTAAATGAACGATTTATTCAATTAGTTAATTTGACAATAGGCTATTAGGTTAATTCAAATACCCGCCATGATACTCACCAACAAAGTAACCCTTTATCAATTAATCCGTAAAAACGTAATAGTAACAAATTAAAAGAAAGGTTAGAGATTCGATTAGATCTCACAAATTTCCGAACCGCCGAAGGTTGCCCTTTGAGTAGACTAGGGTTCTAGCCGCTCCTCATGGAGAATGTCATCCAACAAATGTTTGAGAAACTTTCAGCCATAGAAGTAACGAAAAGGAATATGAAGTAGTGAATTGAAATATTAAACTTCCAAGTGAATAAGGCAACGAAGTCAGCCGCCAAAATTGGATCTTCAGTGGCCACAATCCGATGACCAATCACAAGGGAAAACGAAACAAAGAAAGTAATCTACGAAGAAGTCTTGTTCCTAATTAAATTATGTGATCAATCAAAAGACCATGGCAGGAGGAAAAGCAACGATGGAGCTTTGTTTCTTGAGCTTGTCCGCCGATAGCTCTCCCCCTTCCTTGCGGCTTGGATCATCACCAAATTAATAAAAACCTAAGCTTTCCTAATCACTTAGGAAACCCAGTCCTAATTGGAGTCTATTTTCCTAAAAAGCATTAATAAAGTAAATAAGGAAACCAATTACTAAAAGTCCCTAATTAAAAGGGTCTTCAACCAATTACTGAAAATAAATAAAGTCTTCCACCAATGGTAGGAATTGTCAGGCGTAGGATTTTTTTCCACAGAATTCCTTCTTCACAGCCCAATGTAACGCGCCTACGCCCTATCCTTGAAGGTCTTCTGGAATTTTCACCAAAAATAGAGCTTCTAATCTTCAATTAATTCCAAGAACCTAAAATCAATACCAAAACCAAATATGAGTAGAATAAAGCAATTAAAACCATATCTAGGCCATAATTGAGGGAAAATGTCCACAAATAAAGCATGTAATTTAAGACTTAACACTCACACTAGTGTAAATACAATCAATAAATCTGATCATATTAGAACTCACCAGGAAGTACTTAGCCCTCCTTTGATACAATGGAAGTACTACTAGAGATTTGTGAAAAATGGAGATTGTTGGACTAAAACTTGAAAGATGTTGGGAGAAATATTCAAATGACTATGATAGAAATACTACTATTGCTGGGAATACAACACTATGTGTTTGATTTTAGCAATCCAAGAAACGTCTTTGGTTTTAAAAAAAAAAAGTGTCTTGCTCAACTAGAAAGTAGTCAATTCAAGTATATATGTTCATGAAAGTGCATAATTCAATCATTTGTTTTTCCTTTTTTAGATGATATGTCTAATTGAAAAAAAAAATTAATGGGAACCCATTTTTGTATCTAATTTTCTTCCGGTCAATGTTGCTTATGTTTTCCTCTCTCTCTTCTGACAACTTCTTTACCTTTTAATTATTTTTGAATTATTCCTTTATCTATATACGGTTGCTTTGGTTAGTATGAATTGCTTTGTTAGTAACTGGAAAATCATTCATGATAAAACAAATTGCTGCCTTTTTTTTTTTTTTTGGCTTTAACTGAAAATCAATACATAAATATAGGAGTATAATCATTTTAAATTCTAATTACTATCTTGAAGAATACTTTTTTTTTTATGTACATTATGATAGTTGATGCACAATATCACATACAATAAATTTATGTATAAAAGTTTTTCAAACTTGATATGGTAATTGAACATTTGGAATACAATAATTTTCTGAATAAATATGTATTTATATGTAAGAATACTATGGACAAAACTTGAATTTTCATTCTATGTGCCTGACATGATCCAATTACTAAGAGAAAGTTGTATATAAAAATTTCAGCTAAAATGTCATCAAACCTAGATCAACAAATATTTTTTGGTGGCTCATAAATCAGAATTTGAAGCATTTATCAATAAAATATTAGAAAAAACTGTATAGAGTTACACACAGGATTATTTGGAGAATTGTTACAACTTCAACCAAGATCTCCCGTTCGTGTGAGGTTCCTGTGTACTGAAAAGAGAAGTAGCTTGCTTGCTTTTGGAGTTGAATCCTAAAATCGCTTTAGCAAATACGTTTTTTTTGCCTATGTAAAGTGCTGCCCATTGAATATTGAGTTTTTATTGGATAGTAGAAAATGGCTTCTTTGACTTCTTAGAAAAAGGGTATGCAAAATCACAGGGGATGATAGTAATTTACCCAGGAACAAACAATTTGGTATTTTTTCCCAGATTAATTTTGCAGGAACAATGATATTGTATGTATTAATTCATGTTGAACTTTTAAGATTCTGAAGGCTATTTATACTTTAGAAATTGTGGTTAACAAACACTTTGACTGATTGATCAAAGCTGGATTATGAAACTAGTCCTCATTATACAGCCAAGGGTGCCAAAATTGTTGGATGAATTAGAAATAATCTTTTCTGGGAACTATTTTATAATCTAAGCCAGAAGCAAGGCATATGGTTTCCACTGATCTTTATGATTCCAACGTCTGAGTGAAACTGGCAAAGAATTGAACATTCAGGAGGTTGTTTTTTAACATACAGGTTTCCTGCCCCTTCCCCTGCTTCTCTCTGCATTCAGAAATTTCAAATTTTAATCACACAATTTGATTTGCAGTAACACAATGTCTTTCAAAGCTCATGTGTTTTGGTTTATTCATGACAACAAAGATTGGCTTTTTTCCCCCCAACACTTATGGATGATTACAAAAGATGCTACATATTCGATCCGAACTATTCATCAACCTACATGACCTGTGAGAATTTGAATTTGATCTTCTTCATTGTTTCAAGAACAACTTTCATACTAAGTCTCTCCTTTGGAGATTCATTAACACATTTTAAGGCCAATTCCATGATGGATGAAAAACCCTCCAGCTTCCCAGTGAAATTTTGATCCTCATGCTTCAACAACCTAGCATCAATAACTTGAAGAACCGAATTAGGTAGAGAATCATTTACCCAACTCTTCAAGCTCAAATTTCCAGCAAACATTTCATCATTAGGCCTTCTTCCTGAAAAAACTTCCATCAGCATGATTCCGTAGCTATAAACATCGCATTTTGCTGATATCAACCCCTCAGATCCATACTCTACAACCAACATTCAAATTGAACAATTGTCACTTAAAAGAAGGCAAAAAGAAACTAAATATTGTACAAACTTTTAGGATTAAGATTGAAGAATCATTACCTGGAGCAATGTAGCCAATTGTAGCTAAGGTCTTGGTCCATGCAAAGCTTTCCTCCTTTCCCAGCATTTTTTGCAATGCCAAAGTCACTGACGTGGGCAACCATATCTTCATCAAAGCAAGACATTAGTGGGCTTCAAATCACAGTGAATCACAGGAGTTGAATACTCTTCGTGGAGATATTGCACTGCACTTGCCACATCTATCATTATATCCAATCTCTGTAGAGTATCTACGAAACAGCTATCAGAATACAACCATTTCTCAAGGCTTCCATTGCACAAGTACTCGAGCACCAGCGCCCTAAAATCCATGTTCCAACAACCACTGATGACTTTCACAAGATTCCGATGGCGAAGGTTCTTCAGCACTTCACACTCTACATCAAAGCTCTTGAGTACTCCTTCCAATTCCAAATTGAAAACCTTTACAGCAATAGACCTTCCATCATTGAGAATCCCTTTGTAAACTGATCCGAAGCTCCCAATGCCAATCAAATTGCTTTCACTGTACCCATCAGTTGCTCGAAGAAGTTCATAGTATGAAACTCTTTCTTGTGTTGGCACTAATACCATGTTTGTTCCTTTAGAATCCTGATGCTTCTTCCAATATCTTCTGGAGACAAATGCTAAGGTTGCGACAACCATAGTAGCGATTCCTAGAGGAACAAATGCAAATAGAAGCACCTTTTTGGTCCTGGACTTGTGAATTGAGTTAGTTCTTGGGCAAGGTGGCACATGAAACCTGGAATCTCCGCACAATGCATCATTGAACAGAAAGGATTCAGCGGTAAAGTTCCTAAAGGGACCACCAGAAGGAATTTCACCACTTAAGTGGTTATAAGAAACATCAAGCTGTTCGAGGTCCCGAAGTGCCTCCAATGACTTTGGTATGAAGCCAGAAAGATTGTTATGTGATAAGTAAAGTCCTTGTAAGCTGAGCATGTTGCCAAATGAATCTGGGATAGATCCTTGAAATTGGTTTTGGGATAAATTTAAAGTGATCAGGAACTGAAAATCACCTATTGTGCTAGGAATGTCACCAGAGAATTGATTGGCTAATAAGTCTATAGATATAATAGCTTTCAAATTTCCAACTTCAAGAGGCAAGGAACCGTTGAGGGAGTTTGAGGATAAGTTCAATTGCAAGAGATTTTTGAGGTTCCAGAAACTATTAGGTATAGCAGAGACTAAAAGGTTGTTTCCTAGCTCAAGATGTTGAAGCGAAGTCATACTGGCGAAGCATTCTGGTATGGACCCGGAAACCTGGTTTGCGGTCAGATCTACCAAATTCAAGCTATGTAAATTGCAAAGGTTATCTAAGGTGCCGTTTAGATTATTATCTCTCATAAACAAACCTTGCAGGTTTTGTAGATCTCTGAATGTTGTTGGAATGCCTCCAGTCAACTGATTCGATTGTAGATCAAGCGATATCAAATTGGTCAAGTTGCCAGTTTGACTTGGTATGGTGCCCTTGATTTCACAATTCCCTAAATACAACCTCAGTGGAGAAGCAGAGAGATTCCCAATGGAAGCTGGAAGAAGCCCATTCAACGGATTATTGTACAGGTCTAAAGCTTCCAAGTTGCTGCATTTTGTCAAAGAAGTGATGATGCTCAACTCCATAGATGTAGGATCACTTGTTAAATTGTTGTCACCCAGATTTAGAATCATCAGGCGTCTAAGGTCCTCAAGGGAGTCGGGAATGGTACCAATGAATTGGTTACTTGAAAATTCTAGCATTCTTAATTCAGAACAATTTGCAACGGATGCTGGTATAACTCCACTGAGGTTATTCTCGCGCAGACTTATGTCAATTAAGTTGGGCAGTCTGTATCCTAGATCCGGCGGAAGATTTCCTGATAGAAGATTAACTTCAAGTGCAATATTCTGCAATGCTGAGAGGTTGAAGATGCCATGGGGAATTGTACCTACATACCAGATTCATTTTCAAAGGAAGCATATATGTGATTAGGTTGTAAAATTCTCTGTCAAAACCAATTATAAGTTTAAAAAATAACAAAAAAAGATTGGACGAACGAATTTAATAAACCGATTTCGATTTACTTCACCAAAAAGGGTACTTCGAGATTGAAGTATTTACCTGTCAAGGAGTTGTTGGCGAAGTAGAGCTCAGTAAGCATCGTCAAATTTCCAATTTCTTTTGGGATGCTTCCCGTGATTTGATTCGATTCCAGATTGAGGAGCTCCAGATTATGAAGATTTGCAACGGACACTGGTATAACTCCACCAAGGTTATTCTTAGCAAGATCTATGACAATTAAATTGGGCAGTCTGTATCTTAGATCCAGCGGAAGATTTCCTGATAGAAGATTAGAGCGAAGTCCAATATTCCTCAATGCTGAGAGGTTGAAGATCCCACGAGGAATGGAGCCATTCAAGCCATTATAAGGTAACTGAAGATTCTGTAGTCGGAAAAGGTTACCCATCTCTCGTGGTATTGTACCTACGTACCAGATTCATTTTCGAAGGAAGCATATATATGATTAGGTTGTAAAAATCTCTGTCGAAACCAATTATGAGTTAAAAAAAAAAATTGGACGTACGAGTTTAATAAACCGATTTCGATTTACTTCACCAAAAATGGTACTTCAAGATCGATGTATTTACCTGTCAAGGAGTTGTTGGCGAAGTAGATCTCAGTAAGCATCGTCAAATTCCCAAATTCTTTTGGGATGCTTCCCACAATTTGATTCCATTCCAGATTGAGGGCCTCCAGATTATGTAGATTGCCTATCTCCCGTGGGATTGTACCTGCCAATTAAAAGAAGTCAGGCCAGCACGTGTACATGTGAAACATATACAATATACACGGGGTAATTCCCTTTGAGGCAAAATCATCCTCAAAAGATTCTTATTGCATTATTCTCTAAGCACCGTTTTTAATTTTTCTCTATTTTTTTAAAAAACTATTAGCATTTCAATTCTTACATAAAGTATATCACAAATACCAAAAAAGTGGTAGAGCAAATAATATAAAAAGTTTCTCCGCATAATAGTCATTCCAATGCAAGAAAAAATGGGGGAAAAAGATGGCTGGTACTTTTCCATGGCCTTGGCAAACTAAAAAAAAAAAAAAAAATGGTCGGTACTTTTTCACGGCCTTGACAATCTGAAAGAAAAAAATAAGGGGATTACTCATTGGATTTGTGTTCGTCTATTGTAACTTGCAAGTAAATGTTGTAACAAACTCTCGAAGTAGTTACGTCAAAGGAACATATAGCTTTTCAAGAACTTCTAAAATTTTTTTTGGGTATGCTTTCCATGGTAAGTAGGAGTATCTGAAGTTTATGGGCATTCAAATAGACATGGCATGAATTCATTTCACCCAAAACTTGCTCCAACTATTTGCTAGTTACAGCGATTGTAAATAGACCATCAGTGGTGATGCTATACCTGCCAAGTTGTTACGCCCCAACACAAGAACCTCCAAACTCTGCAGATTGCCTATCTCTCGGGGAATTACGCCTAACAATTTTACAATAAAGATAAAATTAATCATTTTCATTTCAGAAATATATTGAGAACTGTCTTACATGGTCAAAATGTAACTAGCAAGTGGCAATTCGGGTTGGTATTTATGTTTTTATACTTTTAAAATAAAGAAGATGAGGGAGGGATGAAGTCACGAATTCAATGGAATGGCTCAGATTAAAGTTCCCAATTCTCCATATAAAAGGAAAAAAAAAAAGAAAAAGAAAAGGAAGGAGAAGGGAGGGAGGTAGTGGAAGGGGGTGGAGGTAGAGACTATGGGCAACTCAAAGAAATTAAATTTTATATTACTATGTATAACTTCCCTTTGTAGCTTATTAGACTTTGACATATATCCTTATGGTATTATAACTCTCCACCATAGAAGTCTAAAAATAATGTGATTTTCCCAACAAAACGCAAACACAGATTTACATGACATAAATGTGCATTTATAATTTGTCAAATTGGTGAATATTTTGAGAATATTTTGAAAATTGTACATACACTATGACAAATTATCTCAATTACTATTCAAAAAAGATAGGTCTGTTTTTAGCGTAAGAACTTTTGGTCATTTGAGAGAAAGAGTTGACTTTTACCTCCATTGTATCTGGTAAGCTTGTTAAAAATACTTCTTTCAAAAATAGAATTTTACATGTTACCCATATCACTTGCTCTTTTGCTCCTTCTTTTTCCCCTGAAAAGTATCAAACCACTTTCCCAGGTTCGAACAGGGAGGAGTGGCCTGAAAGGTTAAAAAAAGAAAAAGATAAATAAATAATCCACTTTTTTGTCTCACGTAAATTGTTTTCTCTATATAAATTATAAAGTTACAATAATAATTTTTTTAAACCACCCATCTAAACCATGCTGGCAAAATAGTAAATAGTGTTGAATCCCAGTGTCAAACAGGGAAAAATAACCATTAATGGCAGTTTGGCCTTGTTCGTAGTCAAAGGCAAATCAAAAGCATTACCTGCAAAGTTGTTAGTCATGAGGGACAAATACGTAAGGTTCTCCAGATTTCCAATTTCTTTGGGTATGCACCCGCTAAACCTGTTGGAGGACAAGTCTAGCAGTTGAAGTTGAGAAATCTTGCATAAACTCAGTGGTATTTGACCAGCTAAATAATTCCGATAAAAACTCAGCTTTTTGAGGGCTGAAAGATTTCCTATCTTTTCTGGAATATTGCCTTCCAGGAAATTTTCGCTTAGATCTAGCCTTTCAACTTTTGACAAGTTGGAAATAGAAGAAGGAACAAAACCACTAAAGCCGTTGCTGTCCAGAAACAAGAACTGGAGTTCTGGAAAGTGACCAAACCATGTTGGAATCTCTCCAGTGAAGTTGTTAGAGGTTAACCAGATGGACCTCAGGCGATGCAGGTGCGACAACTCTCCGGGCAGATTTCCGTGGAAGTAGTTATTTCTCAAATCAAGAGAAACAAGAAAAGAGAGGTTTCCCAAGTCCGGAGGTATTGTGCCGGTAAGACCCATGTTTGAAATATTTAAAGCACTTACTCTTTGGTGTCGAGAGCTGCATTGAACTCCTATCCAGTCGCAAACAGAGGATCCAACAGCCGTAGAAGACCAATTTTTTGACAAGAATTCGTGTTGCTCTGAAGTGACATGGGCTTTCAGGGCTAAAAGAGCAGATTGATCAGTGCCTAAACTTAATCTTTTCATGGCTGTGCTGCAACTGGTCATCAGTAGAAAGTGCAGCAAAACAATTACTGCAAGAGCGTAGAAAGAAACGTTTTTCTTCATATCGACCTATATGATCAATAATCCAAATTGGTGATGGACAACAGGAGATTAGACGCCAGTGCGTGGAGCGTGTATATGTTTCAAATGTGGAGATTTTATAGACAGCATTATTGTGTGGACAAATCTTAGAAGTTGGTTAAGATTGTATTAGTTGGAATTGGGGTCAGAGGTGTAAATGAACTTAATCAATCCGACACTCTAGTACTCAAACTTGTTATTTATCGTGTCAAACTTAATTAAGCTTTTGTCAAATTAATCTTGAGGCTTTTGTCAAATTGAGCTTGACCACAGCATGAGTAGGTCAATTTGCATATTAGTTGAGTCAAAGTTAATGTGGGTTGAAATTTTATTGAATACATCCTCGTTTTCGTGTTTAGTTTAATTAGTTGGCAAACTTAACTCAATCGAGTTATCACTAACCATATTCAATTCAAATATCCAGTTGTCTTATTCATCTTATGGTTCGAGGTTATAGTAATTAGTTTATCAACATTTGACTCATAAGTGATATTGAAATGTAAGAATAATAGAATTAACAGTTTCGCCCAAATTCATTTTGACCCGTCAGGATTAAGGGCTTCAAAAGTAATTAATTTTAGTAGTTTGAGATTATATAGAAACTGAAGTAATATAGGAGGACACTAATACATCAACAAACAATTGATTTTGATGATATCCTAAACATTTTGTCAAAGAGAGATAGGAACAGTTATTCTTAAATGGCTTAATATTGTTTGAAGTTGATATGATTCATAGTAAATTATTTATTTAAAATTTTAACAAAAATGTTATACTCAATTACTGTTCCCGAAAACGGACATGTATTCATTATGTTAGAGTTACGAAGTATTCTTTCGACCTTTCAATATAAATTCATGTCCTATTGACATATTTTAGGAAATACCTCTAGTGTGTCGTATCAATCTTTTACATGAACTCCAGTGATCATGTGTAATAGATTTTAGCATTTACCTCTCCAGTTATCCAAGCTTTGCCTTGTAAAATCTTTTCCGCTGAATTTTGATCAATGTCCAGTTTCTCTGTCCCTCTTCCTATTTTTTCAAAAAACAAATGGCCCTTCCCCCGAGTCGAGTTCACTTGAGTCCTGTAAGTTCCCTGAACTTTGGGATGGATAAGACAGTAATCTAGACATTATACCTCCGGTCCAGTCCAGCGCCAATTAATGTACGATGTCCAAAATTTGGGAAGTCCAAGTCCTGTTTTTTGTAGCCGGCCCCACCCAAGTGGAACTGCAATTAGGAGCACAAATTTTTTGGCGTTAGAAGAAGTGATAGACCGGAAGCCCAAAGGAGACTCACACGGAATATTAATGAGGCCAACCGCATGAGAATGGGTTGACTTCCCTCACATTTTTAAAGCAAATATCAGTATCTTCATTGACTTTTTCCTCCTTGCTATCCTTTTTTTTTTTTTTTTTGTAACTGGCATCTTCAGGGATTAGGCTGAAGGAAGTTTGTAAAAGTGTGTAAACCAAGCATTATGTGAAGTAATATACATCAGGAAAACTATCTATATACGCTGTATGTGAAGTAATATACACAATTTTATATGTAAAACTTTTTCCAAGAGACCAAAACACCTATGAGAATTGCCCCGTTCGAAGCTATAACCTATCCAACCTTCTTCATGGATTTCTAATTATGTTGGGTGCTTATATGGGGTTAAATTTTTCTTTACCTCTTCCAATTGATGTGTTTGCAATTTGCTTCCTATTGTTGATATAATTTTGCCACCCGCAAATAAATCATGATACATGCAGTCGCAGATATCACCTTTGGAATTTTGGGAAGTGAGTTTTTCTAGGTGTTATTCTGGTCTAGGAATATTAATTAGGATCCAACAAATTAAGACTTTCGCGAAGTTGTACACAATCTTGTACTAGTCTAACTAAAGAATCTCTGAAAAATTCCAAGCTAATAAATTGCCCAAGTCTTTAGTGTGCAAGGAACGTTGGAAATTTTGTTAACCATTCCAATAAGACCGTTTGATATCCCAAATAATTTACTATCCAAATGCACTTGGTATTTGCTAGCGTTGCTATATATATATATATATAAAACACACACATACGTATTGAATTAGTAATATTACTAATAAAGTAATATTAGTATACGTTAAATCAACTGTAATGTACAATAATCGCATCAAAATGCCTACCATTCCTGTCCCAGACCCATATGAACCATTGGATTTTTAGACCTTTTCTTCGATCATTATTAGTAGCTCCAAACTGTACAAGTCGAATAATAACTTCAAACTCTTTTCAATTGACTTCTGTTATAGAAGAACCAGACCTTGACTTTTCCTCTCAACATCGCCATCGACAGGACTTCATGGGACTTTCCAATTGGATAATGTCAAGTGGAATTAATTCACATCACTAGTTGATCATGACGGATGCACATAATCAATTTTCGGAGGGGTACTCTGTAGTGTTGGAGCCAAAGATTTTCATGATCAGTGGGACACAATTTAGTTACATGCTATTACTTTATTTATAGGGATAATTTCAGAAACCTCTCTTGAGGTTTGTAGTAATATCACATGGTGTTCTTAAATTTTGAGAAATCTCACATACCTCTCTTATTTTCAACTTTTTATAACTTTATCACCCCATTTCAAAAAAAATCATTTAAAAACTCTTTTTAGGTGTGACAAAATATTTCTATTCCAAAATTACCATTTTCTTGTGAACCTTTAGTTTTCATAACAAACCAAGTTAAATCTTTAAGAACTACAACACAGTAATTAGATTGAAAGACCTTGTATGATTTTTAAAATTATCAGTTTAGACAAGAAATTAAAAAAAAAAGATTACAATTAGAACATTTTACACTTTGAAAATACCTCAAATAAGTTTTCAAATGCATAGTTAATAATTTATCTTTCTCTTTTTCTAAGTCATCAATTTAGACAGAAATTTAGGACATTAAAAATATTCTAAACAATTTACAAACTTTTAAATTCATCCAAAAATATTTTGTAATAAAGAAAATTACTTTTATGTATTTGAAAATGCCTCAATTGAGTTTATAAACATAATTTAGACATTGGGTTTATTTCTAATATTCAAGTCATCGATCTATAAAAAAAATACAGAAAGTTTAAAATTCTTAATTTTTAAACTCTTCAAATTAATAAAGGCACTTTACAGTGAATGAAATATTTTTTCCAACTTCAAGCATCTTAAACATACTTTTAAATAGAAATCTTTTATACCTTAAAAAAACCTACTAATATAATTTATTCTATTACAACTATACTTTCACGTTGTTTGTCTTTATTTCAGGCTTTTAAAAATGTATCTTCATGCTTGGAAAAATAGTAGGATAACATAAGGGTAATTTTGGCATGAAAACATTTGTTCTCTCCAAATATGATTTTCTTAATAATATTTTTGGAAATGGGTTAATAATGTTACAAAAAGTTGAAAACAAGGGAGGTAGATGAGATTTCTTAAAGTTGAGGGGTACAAAGTGATATTACTATAAACATCAGGAGAGGTTTCTGAAATTATCCCTTTATATCCTTTTCGTTTAGACTCACACTAGTGTAAACACAACCAATAAATCTGATCATATTAGAACTCACCAGGAAGTACTTAGTCCTCCTTTGATACATTGGAAAGGTCTAAAATTAAAAAATATTTCCAATTTCTTTATCCCATTCCAATGTTTGGTATGAACATTTTTTATTGTAAAGCTGTTTCCCCTAAAAAGACTATTCCAACTTTTTCTAAAATTTTATTTCTCACCAAAATCTAGGTTTACTCCTACTCTAGCCAAGAAATAACTAAATTATAGGAGTCAAGATTATCTTTTTATATTCTATATCTCTATCTCCTATGTACATATTTATCTTTAACATATATTATACAACTCTTCATTTTTTCCATCATTTATCCATTTTTTGATCTTTATAAACATCATCTCTCTCGTCATCTCACTTGCAAATATTTAGAAAAAGTATGACAATCTCTTCTTGATTTAGTTATGTTTATGTCTAGAACTGTTATTTGATCACTTCATATGAAGTGTAAAAATTAAAAAAAAAAAAAGGAGAAAACCCACTAAACCATTTATTAAAGTATAATTACATTTTTTTATTTACAAATACTTTTAAAAACCCTTCACAAACTCTTCCAGTTATCCAAACTTTGCCTTAAAAAACCTTTTTGTGCCGAATTTTGATCAATTTTCACTTTTTCTGTCTCTATGTGTAATAATTATATTTTAAAAAAAGTTGACTGACTCCTTCAGTTCCAGGAACTTGGGGATAAATCCAATAGTAGTCTCGACTAGGGCTGAAATTCGAGCGAGCTACTTGATTGAGTAGCTTCGATTGAAGCTCGACTTCGAGCTCGGTCAAAATCGATCTCGAGCTCGAAGCTACTTGAATCTAAAATCGAGTCGAGTTCGAGTAAATACACTAATCGAAACTCTACTTGGTTCGAAAAAATAATTTAAAAATTAATATATTATATTTACTAATTTACCATTTTAGGCTTGTTAGTTAAAATATTACAATCTTTACCAACATGGTGATAATTTTATATGAGGGTTAATAAGTCATTTCATATTCAATCTCGAGCTGAACTCGATTGCTGCTCGAGTACTCGAGATCGAAGCTTGATCGAGGTTGTGAGTCGAAGCTTGATAACAATTTCGAGCTGATTTCCTCGATCGAAAGCTCAAAGATCTTCGAAATTGACTCAATTTCGGCCAGTCTCGACTTCATACCGAGACACCTCGAGTCCAGTACGCCCCCAGTTGTCGAATATTTGGGAAGTCCATGTCGGCTTTTGCATAGCGGGCCCCATCTATGTGGGACTGCAATTGGAGCGGGAAATTTCTTTGCCGTCGTGGACCAGGTGATAGATCGGAAGCCCAAAAGAGACTCACACGAAATAACGGGTCAGCCGTGGGTCCACCTCTCTCACATTACTTTTATGGTTTAGGCAAATATCGGCATCTTTGCCTTTTTTTTTTTTTTTTGGGAACACTACTTTGCATATGCTGTTTAATTTTTGTGAAGAAGTATACAATTTCTATATCTAAAACAATCACCGGGGACCAAAACACCATTTATTAGAAATGCCTCATTCAACTGCCAACTTCCATTCTGTTCTATTCTTGTAAAATGGCCTCTCCTCCGAGATTATATAACATATCTAACCTTCTTCATAATTTACTTATTTCCTTTAGCTCTTCCCCATGCCACCCAATTCATGTTAAGTGTTTTTTTTGGGATTAAAGTTTTCTTTACACTTTCCAACCGATGCGGTTCATATTTTGCTTCATATTATTGACATAATTTTGCCTCTTTAATTCTAATTAATAACAATCTGCAAATAATTCATGATATTGGTTATGTCACTTTTGGAAGTTTGGTACGTGAGTTTTGCCGGGTGGTAATCTAATCAAGGAATATTACTAATTAGGATCCAGCTAATTAATAGATTTCCACAATGTGTCGCTTCTAAATTGTGACATTCTGGGGGGAAAAAAATGAAAGAAGATATATACATTTGTACACAATCTTGTCCCGGTCTAACTCAAGAATTTCTGAACATACGAATCATCTGCAAGTTTCTGCCTTTGATGTGGATATATCCTGTAAATTTCAGTTAATAATTCTAAGCTAATAAATTCCAACATGTGACTTGTCATATGGCCCGGGTCTTTAAGCGTGTAAAGGACGTTGGAAATTTTGTTAACCATTCTAGCTATATAGGATAGGGCCATCTGATATTTACAACTTTTCTTCCATAACTTTTAGTACCCAGATGTACAAGGCAAACACTAACGTTAAATTCTTTTCAATTGACTGCTATGATAGAAGAAGAACCAGATTTTCTTTTCCTCTCAGCATCGCCAACGACGGGACTTATGGGATTTTGCAGTTAGACAACTAAAATGGAGTTTAATTCACTACAGCAGTTGACTTGACCGTGGCAGATACTCATAAGCAACTTATTGAAGGGGGTAACCTGCAGTGGTGGAGCCAAAGATTTTCATGATCAGTGGGACAAATTTTGTTACATCCTAACAATATGTTTATACCCTCGTCATATATATATATATATATATATATATATATTCAAACTCATACAAGTGTGAATGCTTGAGATTATAAGTTTTGCAACAATATTCACTTTTTAGGGGTGAGTATGTCTAAAGTTTAGGAATAAAATCAGGATCAAATTGAGAGATTGATTTATATTATTTGGCTATATGCCTCCAAAATTTTATTTAATATTCTACACAAACAATGTTACTTGAAGTCGGAAAAATATGCATAATCAAACCCAAATACACACACATTCGAAATAAAAAGAGAATGTGGCATTATTTACAACATTATCTCTATCCTTATATAGAATATTCAAACTATGCCTTCACACCATATTAAATCTTCCAAAGTTAATCACAACCAATTGTATAATCAATAACCAAGGGAAAAGAAAAATAACAACAAATACGACATGTGTTTTCTGTGTTTAGTTCGACTATAGATCACAAATGCTAAAACGTATAATGTGACTAATAACAACTATTAGTGATTGAAGCCCACTCCAACGTGTGTGTAGTTAATAAAAAATATATTTATCAAAATTACCTTTTTATAATATATTTTTATTGGTCAAATTCTTTTGTTGCTTCCCTATGCATGACATGAAATTCATTAGATAAATGTTTCCAAATCATTATGGAGAAAAGTTAAAATTTGAAGAAAAAGTTAAAAAATGGTCTTGCAGTAAAAAGACCGTGGGATAGTATGTTGTGCATTAAATAATACAAGAATGGCAGTTAAAAAAAATCACGGGATAGTATTTTGTGTATTAGATAATGTAAGAATGCAAGATGAAATGAGGTAATTTTGTCCGAGTAAGGTAATGGCAGTGAGGGTAAAATTGAAAACACATAAAGTGACAGATAATATTAATACAAATTGCGAGTGCTCTAACTTTATTACTTTAGAGATGATTCCAGCCTATCAGAAAAGCCCCATTCAACTGCCAAATTCCATGCATCTTTCTTCTAGAAACTATAACATATCTAACTTTCTTCATGAATTACTAATTCATGTTAGGTGTTTCCATGGTATTAAATTTTTCTTTACCTGATGCGTTCGTTTTTTGCTTCATTCTGTTGACATAATTTTGTCTCTTTAACTCAAATCAATAACAATCTGCGTAATAATTCATGATATAGCAGTCGCTCATGTCACCATTGGAGGTGTGGCATGTGACTTTTGCTAGGTGGTATTCTAGTCAAGGAACATTCATTAGGATCCATCCGCAATGTGTTGCTGGAGAGTTGTGACATTCTGAAACCAAAAAGAAAAGGGTGAAAGAATATTTGTATTTCGGAGTTTAATGTACGTTTTATTTTTAATTATACAAGGGTTTTATTGAAAAGTGAAAACTAAACCACTAAATCATCAAATCATATTGGTGCTTTTAATATATATATATATATATGAATATGATATATAATATAAATATGAATATATGAATATGATATATGATATTCGAACCAAATTCTTTAATTGAGTAGTAAGTAATTAAGACTGTGCTGGATATGCTCCCTCAAAGGCTCAAAGAATAAGCACTCGGAACTGTCCTCAGGAAATCAGTGACATGCTCAACCAGCAGTAATTGAGAAATTATTTAGTGAAGTGCTAAACTATCCTTCATGCCCCATCAAAATTACTCACCCAATTTCGTGAGCGTTTACAATCAAGCAAGTACGTGTGGACCAGTTTGCAACAACATACCATGATTTGATAGCTAGCTTTTAATCTGTTTTCCTTTACTTTTGTTACGCCAAATTTCATCTTGTAAAATTAAAGAAAAAAACTAAGTGGTAATAGGTAAGTGCCCAGTGGGTTCAATACTAATGAATTAGTGGGTTCCAAAGTTAATGATAGTGATACATAATTATATGATCCGCTACTCGTGTGCATGTACATGTTGTTTACTGAGCGATTACACCATTCCCATTGTGTTGCGACTTCTATATATCATTCTTTAGGAAATGCGCTTAGTCACTAGTGTTGTATCAATCTTTTACATGTATACCAATGACCACATATAATGGATTTTAGCATTTTTACCTCTCCGGTTATCCAAACTTTGCCTTATAAAATCTTTTCCGCTGAATTTTGATCAATTTCCACTTTCTCTATCCCTCTCCCTATTTTTTTTTAAAAATATATATATTTGCCTTCCTCCGAGTTGAGTCCGCTTGACTCTAAGTTCCCTGAACTTTGGGATGGACAAGACATTATACCTCCGGTCCAGTCCCGCGCCAATTAATGTATGCTGTCCGAAATTTCGGGAAGTCGAAGTCCGGTTTTATGTTGCCGGCCCCACCTAAGTGGAACTGCAATTTGGTGCACAAAATTCTTCGACGTTGGATGAAGTGATAGACTGGACGCCAAAGGAGACTCACACGGAACATCAGGCCACTCATATGAGAATGGGTTGACTTCCCTCACATTTTTAATTTTTTAAGCAAATATCAGCATCTCCGTTGATTTTGTTCTTCCTTCCTCCCATTTTTTTGTTTAACAGGCATCTTCAATGAATAGGTAAAAGGGAGTTTGTAAAAGGGTGTACACCAAGCATACATCACGAAAACTATCTATATATGCTGTATGTAAAAAAGTATATTATGATTCTATATGTAAAACCTTCGTCAGATGACCAAAACACCCATGAAAAATGCTCCATTCAACTGCAAAATTCCATTCTGTCTCTGTAAGATAGATCTTAAGTTCTCCTAGAAGTTATAACATATCCAACCTTCTTCATGGATCACTAATTATGTTGGGCGCTTATATGGGATTAAATTTTTCTTTACCTTTTCCAACTGATGCGTTTGCAATGTGCTTCCTATTGTTGACATAATTTGTCTCTTTAGCTCTGATTAATAACAACCTGCAAATAATTCATGGTACATGCAGTCGCAGAAATCACCCTTGGAAGATTGGTATGTGAGTTTTGCTAGGTGGTATTCTGGTCAAGGAATATTAATTGGGATCCAACTAATTAAGATTTTCACGAATTTCTACACAATCTTGTACCAGTCTAACTAAAGAATCTCTGAGAAAATTTCTCGCCTTTGATGTGGGTCCATTCTGCAAGTTCCTGCTAACAATTCTAAGCTAATAAATTTCCCAAATCTTTAGAGTATTAAGGACGTTGGAAATTTTGTTAACCATTCTAACAAGACCGTTTGATATTAATTTATAACTTTTCTTATCTTCCACAACTTCTAGTAAGTCAAGATGGGATGTATGAGGCAAATACTATCGTCTAAATAGTATTCCACTTTTTAGGGGTGGGTATGTCCGAAATTTAGAAATAATCACTCGGAATTGTCCTCAGGAAATCACTGACATGCTCAACCGGCAGTAATTGGGAAATTATTCAGTGAAGTGCTAAACTAACCTTCATCTTCATGCCCCATCAAAAATTACTCACCTGATTTAGTGAGAATGTTTACGATCTTGCAAGTACGTGTGAACCAGTTTGCAACAACATACTATGATTTGATAGCTAGCTTTTAATTTATTTCGCTTTACTTTTGTTGCGGTAATTAGCATCTTGTAAAATTAAAGAAAAACTAACTGGTTTTTGGTTAGTGGGTTTAACACTTTGGATAGGTTTTATTTGCCAAAAATTATTTACTTACATCATTAACATAGTTTTCAATCAGCTTTTTATCTCACATACATCATATCAAAAAATTGCTATAGTATTTTTTTTAAAAAAAAAAATTATCCCAAATAATCTACTATCTAATTGCACTTGGTATTTGCTAGCGTTTCTATATATATATATATATATATATATATATAACACACACACATATATTGAATTAGTAATATTAGTGTAATGTTTAGGAAGATAGCTATATATACCTGTCAAGGAATTGTTTCTGATGTTGAGAACCTTAAGCATTGTCAAATTCCCAAATAGTGAGCACATTTTCCAGTGGAATCAGGAATGTTCAGGAAAAGTTGTTTCTGAGGAATAATGGTAGCTAAATTGGACACCACGTAACTGGTGTTTCTCAAGCTGGAGAAGCTTCAAATTACGCAGATTGCCAATCTCCCTTGGAATTACACCTAACAATTCCGCTGGGGTCCATTATACTAATAACTGAAGAAATCTTGTTTCGAATGGTTAAGTAAAAACATAACGATCGGTAGGACGTGCTTTATTTTATTTTCACATGTGTAGGTAAATCAGAGCCTGTTTACGTTCATTATTTCTCCAGGTTTGTGCCTGCTGAATTTGTTGGATGACAAGTTTAGTGATCGAAGTTCCCAGAAACATAAACTTGATGGCATATGGCCAACTTACTCATTGCCCGAAAGATACTAATTTTTTAGAATGAGGGAGATTCCCAATCTGCTCCGGATTAGTCCCTTGTTCCAGGAAACTACATGAAAGATCCATGGTTTCTAAATTAATTCGCCAAGTTAGAGATGGAAGAAAGAATAAAACCCCTAGAACTTGTTACAAAAAGTGGAAGAATCCTTAGATAAGTTTTTGATATTAGATTCTCTTCCGTAGATAACTACATATCAGACACATATATTTATCATAAAGAGTGAAATATATTAAGCATTTAGAATAATTTATGGAATCAAGATACTGGTCTTTACGCTTTAATAAGAGAGATTTGTGAAAAATGGAGATTGTTGGACTGAAACTTGAAAGATGTTGGGAGAAATATTCAAATGACTATGATACAAATACTACTATTGCTGAGAATACAACACAATGTGTTTGATTTTAGCAATCCAAGAAACGTCTTTGGTTCTTTAAAAAAAAAAAAAAGTGTCTTGCTCAACTAGAAAGTAGTCAATTCAAGTATATATGTTCATGAAAGTGCATAATTCAATCATTTGTTTTTCCTTTTTTAGATGATATGTCTAATTGAAAAAAAAAATTAATGGGAACCCATTTTTGTATCTAATTTTCTTCCGGTCAATGTTGCTTATGTTTTCCTCTCTCTCTTCTGACAACTTCTTTACCTTTTAATTATTTTTGAATTATTCCTTTATCTATATACGGTTGCTTTGGTTAGTATGAATTGCTTTGTTAGTAACTGGAAAATCATTCATGATAAAACAAATTGCTGCCTTTTTTTTTTTTGGCTTTAACTGAAAATCAATACATAAATATAGGAGTATAATCATTTTAAATTCTAATTACTATCTTGAAGAATACTTTTTTTTTAATGTACATTATGATAGTTGATGCACAATATCACATACAATAAATTTATGTATAAAAGTTTTTCAAACTTGATATGGTAATTGAACATTTGGAATACAATAATTTTCTGAATAAATATGTATTTATATGTAAGAATACTATGGACAAAACTTGAATTTTCATTCTATGTGCCTGACATGATCCAATTACTAAGAGAAAGTTGTATATAAAAATTTCAGCTAAAATGTCATCAAACCTAGATCAACAGATATTTTTTGGTGGCTCATAAATCAGAATTTGAAGCATTTATCGATAAAATATTAGAAAAAACTGTATAGAGTTACACACAGGATTATTTGGAGAATTGTTACAACTTCAACCAAGATCTCCCGTTCGTGTGAGGTTCCTGTGTACTGAAAAGAGAAGTAGCTTGCTTGCTTTTGGAGTACGTTTTTTTTGCCTATGTAAAGTGCTGCTCATTGAATATTGAGTTTTTATTGGATAGTAGAAAATGGCTTCTTTGACTTCTTAGAAAAAGAGTATGCAAAGTCACAGGGGATGTTAGTAATTTACCCAGGAGCAAACAATTTGGTACTTTTTCCCGGATTAATTTGCAGGAACAATTATACGTATTAATTCATGTTGAACTTTTAAGATTCTGAAGGCTATTTATACGTTAGAAATTGTGGTTAACAAACATTTTGACTGATTGATCAAAGCTAGATTATGAAACTAGTCCTCATTATACAGCCAAGGGTGCCAAAATTGTTGGATGAATTAGAAATAATCTTTTCTGGGAATTGTTTTATAATCTAAGCCAGAAGCATGGGATATGGTTTCCACTGATCTTTATGATTCCAACGTCTAAGTGAAACTGGCAAAGAATTGAACATTCAGGAGGTTGTTTTTTAACATAGAGGTTTCCTGCCCCTTCCCCTGCTTCTCTCTGCATTCAGAAATTTCAAACTTTAATTACACAATTTGATTTGCAGTAACACAATGTCTTTCAAAGCTCATGTGTTTTGGTTTATTCATGACAACAAAAATTCGCTTTTTTCCCCCCAACACTTTGGATGATTACAAAAGATGCTACATATTCGATCCGAACTATTCATCAACCTACATGACCTGTAAGAATTTGAATTTGATCTTCTTCATTGTTTCAAGAACAACTTTCATACTAAGTCTCTCCTTCGGAGATTCATGAACACATTTTAAGGCCAATTCCATGATGGATGAAAAACCCTCCAGCTTCCCAGTGGAATTTTGATCCTCATGCTTCAACAACCTAGCATCAATAACTTGAAGAACCGAATTAGGTAGAGAATCATTTACCCAACTCTTCAAGCTCAAATTTCCAGCAAACATTTCATCATTAGGCCTTCTTCCTGAAAAAACTTCCATCAGCATGATTCCGTAGCTATAAACATCGCATTTTGCTGATATCAACCCCTCAGATCCATACTCTACAACCAACATTCAAATTGAACAATTGTCACTTAAAAGAAGGCAAAAAGAAACTAAATATTGTACAAAACTTTTAGGATTAAGATTACCTGGAGCAATGTAGCCAATTGTAGCTAAGGTCTTGGTCCATGCAAAGCTCTCCTCCTTTCCCAGCATTTTTGCAATGCCAAAGTCACTGACGTGGGCAACCATATCTTCATCAAGCAAGACATTAGTGGGCTTCAAATCACAGTGAATCACAGGAGTTGAATACTCTTCGTGGAGATATTGCACTGCACTTGCCACATCTATCATTATATCCAATCTCTGTAGAGTATCTACGAAACAGCTATCAGAATACAACCATTTCTCAAGGCTTCCATTGCACATGTACTCGAGCACCAGCGCCCTAAAATCCATGTTCCAACAACCACTGATGACTTTCACAAGATTCCGATGGCGAAGGTTCTTCAGCACTTCACACTCTACATCAAAGCTCTTGAGTACTCCTTCCAATTCCAAATTGAAAACCTTTACAGCAATAGACCTTCCATCATTGAGAATCCCTTTGTAAACTGATCCGAAGCTCCCAATGCCAATCAAATTGCTTTCACTGTACCCATCAGTTGCTCGAAGAAGTTCATAGTATGAAACTCTTTCTTGTGTTGGCACTAATACCATGTTTGTTCCTTTAGAATCCTGATGCTTCTTCCAATATCTTCTGGAGACAAATGCTAAGGTTGCGACAACCATAGTAGCGATTCCTAGAGGAACAAATGCAAATAGAAGCACCTTTTTGGTCCTGGACTTGTGAATTGAGTTAGTTCTTGGGCAAGGTGGCACATGAAACCTGGAATCTCCGCACAAGGCATCATTGAACAGAAAGGATCCATCAGTAAAGTTCCTAAAGTGACCACCAAAAGGAATTTCACCACTTAAGTGGTTGTAAGAAACATCAAGCTGTTGGAGGTCCCGAAGTGCCTCCAATGACTTTGGTATGAAGCCAGAAAGATTGTTATGCGACAAGTAAAGTCCTTGTAAGCTAAGCATGTTTCCAAATGAATCAGGGATAGATCCATGATATTGGTTCTGGGATAAATTTAAAGTGAACAGGTTTTGGAAATCACCTGTTGTGCTAGGAATGTCACCAGAGAATTGGTTCGCTGACAAGTCTATAGATGTAATAGCTTTCAAATTTCCAACTTCAGGAGGCAAGGAACCATTGAGGGAGTTTGAGGACAAGTTCAACTGCAAGAGATCTTTGAGGTTCCAGAAACTATTAGGTATGGCAGAGACTAAAAAAGTTGTTTCCTAAGTCAACCTTCCGAAGAGAAGTCATATTGCCAAAGCATTCTGGTATAGACCCAGAAAATTGGTTTGCCTTCAAGTATACAAAAGTCAAGCTCTGCAAATTGCAAAGGTTATCTAAAGTGCCATTTAGATTACTATCTTGCATGTCCAAAGCTTGCAGGTTTTGTAGATCTCTGAATGTTGTTGGAATGCCTCCAGTCAACTGATTCGATCGTAAATTAAGCAATATCAAATTGGTCAAGTTTCCAGTTTGACTTGGTATGGTGCCCTTGATTTCACAAGTATATAAATACAACCTCTGTAGAGAAGCAGAGAGATTCCCAATGGAAGCTGGAAGAAGCCCTATCAACGGATTATTGTTCAGGGCTAAAAAATCCAAGTTTCTGCATTTAGTCAATGAAGTGATGATGCTCAGCTCTGTAGATGTAGGATCACTTGTTAAATTGTTGTCAAACAGAGATAGATATCGCAGGAGTCTAAGGTCCCAAGGGAGTCGGGAATGGTACCAATGAATTGGTTACTTGAAAAGTCTAGAAGTCTTAATTCAGAACAATTTGCAACGGATGCTGGTATAACTCCACCGATGTTATTCACAGCAAGATATATGGCAACTAACTTGGGCAGTCTGTATCCTAGATCGGGCGGAAGATTTCCTAGAAGATTAAATGCAAGTGCAATATTACTCAATGCTGACGGGGTGAATATTATGCTATGCACAAATATAAAAGCACCAATGTACTGTTGAGTTTTGGATCGATGTTGATTAAAGTATACTATATTATACATAGTGGTTTAGAAGAAAATAATGGTAAATAGTCATCAATTAATGTTTAATGAGAAGACAAAAGTCACCATCATTTTCATTAAGAAAATAATATGCAAAATGATTTCAAAATACTTGATGCAAGGTTGACAAATAGAAACTAATGAATATTTATTGACAAATACTGAAACTAATGAATATTTATTCTATGTACATTTTTTATTGAACATTGTGTTTATATGCACCTTCTCTCTCATTTTCCTCACTTCTTAATGTTTTAAACTCTAAAAGACATCAAAATATCAAAATGTTCTTTCTCAAATTTAAATTTTTTATTTACAATGCTAAATTATGCACAAAACTTGGGAATGAAATAGTCATATGATTAATTTTAAAAAATGGTTGCTTGGAGTTATGAAGGTGATTAATTTAATGTAATGCATCAATCTAAACCATTGATTACTTCATCCTATTTTTCCACTATTCCTAATTCCTCCAATAAAATGGAAAAATGGAACAATAAAGAGATAATATTAATCATGAATTGAGCCATTTATATCCCATAAAATCGCTTAAATCAGATTTATTGAGAATAAACTACAAAAATACTTTTCGTTATGGAAAATAAGGCCTAATTATAAGAGGGCAAATATAATGAAGGTTTCGATTTGAAAGCATATATACTTGAGAGTGACCCTAAAATATTATTTTAACCCTCTAAATTTTTATGAAACTATAATTTAAATTTAAGAAATTCTTAAATTTTACATCGATTTTAGAGGTTATGACTTCCAACACATTTTACTTGGAACTAAAGGAGGAGGTTATCCAGATATCACTTTACAATGGCTAAAATGAGCATATTTCAATAAATATTCTGTTCAATTATGATTGTATGCATGGGGTTAAAACATGATAGAATATTTTCTATTATTGATGTTGTAACTACAATAAAATATACATTAATTTAGTTTAGTTATGATAACTTTCTATTTTTAAAGTCTTTATAATGGTAGAATGATAGCCATTTAGTTTTTTTAATGCAATAAAGATTGTATATGACTTGTAATTATTATATTTATGTGTCACAAAAATTTGTTTGTCAATATTATGTTATCAATCCTCAAGCAAAAGCCGGAGGTATTACTATTAAAAGAAGTCGACCAGTAGCAGTGTATGTGTGAAATGTATACAATGTACACAAAGGGTGCTTTATTGTTTTCTAAAGAATTTTGGGAGCTAAAAGTCTGGGTTTCCCTTTGAGGCAAAATCATCCCTCAAAAGATTCTTACTGTATTATTAATTCTCTAAGCACCATTTTATTCGTTTTATAAAAAAAATGATACTACTAGCATTTCAATTCTTACATAACGTACATCACAAATACCAAAAGAGTGGTAGAGCAAATAATATAAAAAGTTTCTCCAAATAATAATCATTCCAATGCAAGAAGAAAGGGGAAAATAAAAAAGACTGTGGGTACTTTTCCATGGTCTTGACAAACTAAAAGGAAAAAAAGATGATTGCTCATTGATTTATGCTTGTCTAAAGTAAGTAAATGTTGTAACAAACTTTCTTATTTAATTACGTGGAAGGAATATATAGCTCTTCAAGAACTTCTACTCCTTTTTTTTTAAAATGTTTTCACAGTAAGTAGGAAGTATCTGAAGTGTATGGACATTCAAATAGACATGACATGAATTCATTTCACCCAAAACTTACTCCAAATATTTGCTACTCGCAAGAATATTGTAAGGAAACTATCAGTGGTGCAGCTATACTATATATAAACCTGATTACCTGTCAAGTTGTTAAGCCCCAAATTGAGAACCTTCAAACCATGCAGATTGCCAATCTCTCGGGGAATTGCACCTAACAATTTTACAATAAATATAAAATTAATCGTATTCATTTTAGAGATATATTGAGAACTGTCTTACTTAGTCGAAATGTAACTAGCGGGTGGCAATTTGGGCTGGTGTTTATGTTTTTATACTTTTAAAATAAAGAAGATGAGGGAGGGATGAAGTCAAGAATTCAGTGGAATGGTTCAGATTAAAGTTCCCAATTCTCCATGTAAAAAGAAAAAGAAAAGGAGGGAGAATGGAGGGAGGCAGTTGAAGGGGGTGGATGTAGAGACTATGGGCTACTCAAAGAAATTAAATTTTATATTACTATGTATAACTTCCCTTTGTAGCTTACTAGACTTTGACATATATCCTTATAGTATTATAACTCTCCACCATAGAAGTCTAAAAATAATGTGATTTTCCCAACAAAACGCAAACACAGATTTACTTGAAATAAATGTGCATTTATAATTTTTCTGTGTAAAGTTACAATAGTAATTTTTTTTTTTTTAAGACCACCCATCCAAACCATGCTGGTAAAACAGTAAATGGTGTTGAATCCCCATGCCAAACGGGGGAAATAACCATTAATTGCGGTTTGGCCTTATTCGTCATATACAAAAGGCAAAGCAAAAGAGTACCTGTAAGGTTGTCACTCACAAGGTATAACTCCTTAAGCTTCTCCAGATTTCCAATTTCTTTAGGTATGTGCCCGCTAAACCGGTTGAATGACAAGTCCAGCACCTGAAGTTGCGAAAAGTTGCATAAACTCAATGGTATTTGACCAACTAACTCGTTCCCAGATAGATTCAGCTCGTTCAGAACTGAAAGATTTCCCATCGCCTCTGGAGTACTACCTCCCAGGAAATTATCTCCTAGATTTAAGGTTTCCAGTTTTGACAAGTTGGAAATAGAAGAAGGAATAAAACCACTAAATTGGTTGCTGTCCAGAAACAAGAACTGGAGTTCTGGAAAGTGACCAAACCACATTGGAATCTCTCCAGTGAAGTTGTTAGAGGTTAACCTGATGAGCCTCAGACGATGCAGGTGCGACAACCCTCCTGGCAGATTTCCGTGGAAGTAGTTATTTCTCAAATCAAGAGAAACAAGAAAGGAGAGGTTTCCCAAGTCCGGAGGTATTGTGCCGCTAAGACCCATGTTTGAAATATTTAAAACAGTCACTCTTTGGTGTCTAGAGCTGCATTGAACGCCTATCCAGTTGCAAACAGAGGATCCAGCAGCCATAGAAGACCAATTTTTTGACAAGAATTCGTGTTGCTCTGAAGTGATATGGGCTTTCAGGACTAAAAGAGCAGATTGATCGGTGCCTAAACTTAATCTTTTCATGGCTGTGCTGCAACTGGTAATCATTAGATAGTGCAGCAAAACAAGTAGTACAAGAGGGTGATAGCACAAGTGATTCTTCATGTCGACCTATATGATCAACAGTCCAAATTGGTGATGGAAAACAGGAAATTAGACGCCAATGTGTGGAGCGCACATATGTTTTAAATGTGGGGATTTTATAGACAGCATTTTTGTGTGGACAAATCTCAAAAATTGGTTAAGAATAAATTAGCTGGGAATTGGGATTAGAGATATAAATGAATCCAATCAACCTCAACACTCTAGTACTCAAACCTTGTTATTTATCGTATCAAACTTAAATAAGTTTTTTTTCAAATTGAGTTTGACCCAAGCATGAGTAGGTTAATTCATGTATTCTACTAATTCATTCAAAGTTAATGTGGGTTGAAATTTTATTGAATACATCATCCTTCTCGTGTTTGGTTTAATTAGTTAGCAAACTTAACTCAAGAATGCAACCGTAAAGGAGCAGTGGAGATTTTGTTAACCATTCTGTATCGGACCGTCTGCTATTGTGGAACTTTTCTTCCATAACTTTTGAGTGGGTCAGGATGTAAAGGCAAATATTAGCCCACCAGGCTTTAGTAGATTTGGTCCAACAAAGAACGCCTTTGATGCCACCGACGCCTTATCGAGGTTCGCCTGTCCACATCAACCTGCTTGCACTGGCGCTGGTGCTTGCGTGAGGAAAATCTCGTCTAACCCTGTATAAAAAACGGGAGGCATCTCCCAACAATCCATATATGGGTTGGGACTTGAAGTAGGTCAAATCCTTTGTTTGAGAAAAAAAAAAAAGGATGTAAAGGCAAATACTAAAGTTAAATACTTTCCATAACTTTTCTTTTCCTCTCAACATGGCCGACAACGAGACTTCGTGCATGGGACTCGGATTTTCCATTTGGAGTTTACTTGACTTCAGTAGTTGATCGTGGCACATGCTGCTAAGCAATTTTTGGAGGGGCATCCTGCTGCTAAAGATTTTCATGTGTTTTGTAATTAATAACCAAGAGAAAAGAAAAATAACAACAAAAACTGCATGTGTGTGTGTGTGTGTGTGTGTTTTTTTTTTAATGTTTAGTTCTACAGCAGCTTACAGATATTAATACGTATAATGCAACTAACAATATCTATGATTCCAACCTATTATTCTTCGGCCTGTTTTTCTTTAATTGAGTGGTAAGTAAGATAATGCTGGATACGCCCCCACGAAGGCTCAACAATAATCACTCGGAATTGTCCTGAGGAAATCGCTCAACCAGCAGTAATTAAGAAATTATTTAATGAAGTGCTAAACTAAATTTTGTGAGTGTTAACAATCTAGCGAGTATGTGCGGACCAGTTTGCAACTATGAGTGTTTACATACCATGATTTGACTGCTAGCTTATAGTCCATTTTCCTTTACTTCTGTTGCGCTAAATAGCATCTTGTAAAATTGAAAGAAGAACTAAATACTAAGGAATGTGTTTCAAAGTTAACTAGTCTCCAAGTGTGAAAAGATGACTCAGAGCCAAGAGACTAGAGAGTAGAGACCAAATTAAATTGGGTGTATCACGCTGGGGGTTTGGAATTGTATCCGTTGACTCAGTGGACCAATTTAAATTAACTTCCTCATCAAAAAAAATCTTTTCTAACTTCAAAAATTGCTAGTTTACTCTTTTTCGTATTTCATATTGCCTTCAAAAATTAGGACGCGGAAAACAAGCTTGGGGAATCATTATTTAGAATAATTTAGAGAGCTAGGAACATTTTTATTTTATTTAGAATAACTTAATCTCTTAGTTTGGTATCTTCAAATTCATATGTGCTCCTAATTAGCAATTTCTCCAAAATCCAATGTATAAACACCATGCTTGACTTTTCATTCTGCATGCCGACATGACATGATCCAGTTACCAGGCAACTTGTGGATAAATAATTTTCAGTTTAAATTTCAAGAAACCTAAATCAACGGATTATTTTTCGTGGCTTTAAAGTTTAGGCTTTGTTTGAATTGATAGTTTTCGTAGAAAAATTATTTTGGCACATTTTCTAATCACTTTTTTACTTCACATACGTTACATTACTACAATATACTTTTCTACAAAAATTTCAAACATTTGCAATTCAATGTTTGGATTGCAATTTTTCACCAAAAAGTTTTTATGTTTTTTGTGATCACATTTCCCAAATACATTTTACGGTAATCAAACCTAAATCAATGGATTACTTTTTACGGTTCGAAAGTTCAGGCCTTGTTTGAATTGATAGATTTGCAGAAAAGTTCTTTGGACATATTTTCAGATCACCTTTTTATCTCACATACAACACATTATTGTAGTTGAATGGGGCATTTCTGATAAGTGTAAACATTGTAGAGATACACAAGAGGATTATTTGGAGCATTGTTACAACTTCAACCAAGATCTCCCATTCATATGAGGTTCCTGTATACTGAAAAGAGAAATAGCATGCTTGCTTTTGGACTTGGTTCCCAAATTCTCTTTAGCAAATACGTCTTTTTTCACTCTGAGGGTATTCCTCTTCAGAGTCGAGTTGAATAATATGCCTTTTGCCTATATAAAGTGTTGCTCATTGAATATTGAATTCCTCTGTTTTTGTATATAGCAATCTGTTCAGGCCAACGATTAAAAATACCAGCGCAAGTGATTATATGGATAGTAGAACATGGCTTCTTTGGCTTCCTAGAGAAAAAGTATGCGAAATCACAGGGGATAATAGTAATTTACCTAGGAGCAAAAAATGTGGTATTTTTTTAAGATTAATTTTGCAGGACAATGATATTGTACGTATTGATTCATATTGAACTTTTAAGATTCTGAAGGCTATTTTCCTGCCTAAGCTTCCTTTTCAACGTGTGTTCTGCATTTATGCGTCAGAAATTGTGGTTAACAAACATTTGGGTGATTGACTTTAGTTGTTTGATACTATATAGAAATTAAAGTAATATAATTGATTCTGACAATACCGTAAATATTTTATGGGAAGGAGATAGGAACGGTCATCTGTAAAGGACTTAATACCCTTAGTTCAATACTGTACATGTATATGTTGTTCATCGGTTGATTACACCATGGCAAAATTTTGGATTGATCCAATCCTTTAAACCTAGTGAATAGTGATCCAAGTTTTGCCACATTTTCATTGTGTGAGTTGATGAGACAGTGTGGCAAATTTTGAACCACTAAATCTACACAGGCCGAGACTATCCTTGTGTGAGTTGATGAGATAGTATGGCAAATTTTGACCCATTAAATCTATACAGGCCGAGTCTATCTAAGTTTTTAGACCCAAGTTTTACCAACTTGCACAATAAAAATGTGGCAAAGTTTGGACCACTAAATCTACAAGACCAAGTTCACCCAAGTCTTGACCTTACACCATATATTCATATGTCCATTGTGCTGCAACTTCTACCTTTTATCATTCTTTTGGAAATCTCTTTTACATGTTCCAACGACAAGGTATAATGGATTTTAGTGTTTTACCTTTCTAGTTATCCAAACTTTGCCTTAAAAAACATTTTCCGCTGAATTTTGATCAATTTCTGCTTTCTCTGTCTCTCTCTCTCCTCCCATTTTTTTTTCGGAATAAATTTCCCTACCACCAAGTTGAGTCCACTTGACTCCTCCTGCTCCCCGAACTTGGAATGATTAAGACAGTGGTCTAGACTTTAGAGGGAGATACCTCAGGTCCAGTGGCCAGCGCCAATTAATTTACGCTGTCCAAAATTTTGGAAGTCCAAGTCCGGTTTTATGTTGCTGGCCCCATCTTAGTGGGACTGCAATTTGGAGCAGGCCGTGGACAAGGCGAGAGGCCGGAAGCCCAAAGGAGACTCACACAAAATATCAGGCCAGCCATGTGAGAATCGGTCGGCTTCCCTCGCACTACTTCTACTTTTCAGGCGAATACTCTTCCTCCTTTCTATATATCTCTCTGTGTTTTTTTTGACTAGGTAGAAGGAATTTGTAAAAGGGTGTGCATGCACCCAGCATACATTAGGAAAGCTATCTATATATGCTGTATAATCTTTGTGAATTAGTATACTACAATTTTATATGTAAAACCTTCACCAGGGGACCAAAACACCTATGAGAAGTGTCCCATTCAAGTTCACATGTCGAGATTTTATAGACACCATTACTCTGTGGACAAATTTCAAAAGTTGGTTAACATTAAATTAGTTGGAATTGAGATTAGAGGTGTAAATGAACTTAATCAATCTCAACACTCTAGTACTCAAACTTGTTATTCATCGTGTCAAATTTAAATAAGCTTTTGTCAAATTAAGCTTGAGCCTTTTGTCAAATTTAGCTTGCGGCTGATAGGGAGATATTTGTGTGTGTTAATTGAGGAAATTTGGACTAAAATTCTCTCTTTTATTGTGCAAAGAAGTGGGTTACTACTTATATTTGAATTTTGTGGCATTTGCAGGCCTTTGGTGTGAAAGTTGGTGTTTATTGGCAAAATTCCAGAAGACTTGCACTTCCAGGGCGTGTCTGTGCCAGAGAAGGGTAGCTGGGCTGAGTTGGCAATTGGTGAAGCTGAATTTCTAAACATGGGCAGTGGAATTAATTGGAAATACTTCATGCAAATTTGGAAATCGCATGAAGCGGCTAAAGTCTTCCTTGTCGCCTGAGGAGCCCAAGTCAATTGGAAGAGGTCCGCACCTGCTAACTTCCGAAGCTTAATAGGAATTGGAAGTTACAAGCATACATATATATATATATTAGTCAATAGGGCGGTAGAGGTGGCGACCAATCTCTTTAGCCTAACTTTGTTTTTTTGTTCCCTTTTTATGGTTCCTTGGTGCGCCGTCAGTAGCATAGAATCTTGTAGTCTAATTTTACTTTACGTTGGTCTTTGAATTGGTAGAAGAGCTTTCGTTTCCGTCTTCGTGATGTCCCTTGTCTTTTTCCCGTTTCAGTAGTTGACAGGTTTAGCATAATTGTGTCGTTGGAATTAATTGAAGATTTTGCATTATAGTTCAAGTTTTGTTTCTCCCGTATGAGCTTTGTCAAAATCATGACTAGCATGGTGACAATGTCAATGCGTGGCTGATCTTATTTCTAGTTGAGGAATAATCAAGGCTCGGGGCACCATCACTGTGAGATCGTTTTAATTATCTATTTTAATTTATATGTTCATGGGTATTTAATTATTCTCTGTTTCCATCAATTATTGTTTAGATTCATTGGATGATGAGGCCTTGTTCGCTTATCTAAATAATATATAGTCAATTAGGGTGTTGGCCGCTTTAAGCAACCTAATTATGACAAACGAGACAGCCACCGCAAGTGGTCTAATTTGTATCGTGGGATAATTAACCTAGCCTCGAGAAACCCGCATGTGTGTTTACCATCTAGAATTGGGTCTTTCTAATTCCTAATGCCGTGGACTGCATTAAATCCTATGAGCGTATCTAGGGTTGTCCGTTCATAAGAGGGTAGTCTATGAGCGCCTCTGCTACTATAAAATTAAGGAAGGATTGGTGGTGGCTGGACTACTATAACCAATTTATTCATGAACATGTGAATATCTATTTGGATCTATGATCGGTTATGCACCTGCCAAGATTAATTCCTTGACTAGGTTGTTTTAATTAATTGTTTCTTGTGTTATTTGATTCTTGCATTCTTGCTTAGTTAGAATTTTAGTTTTTATTCCTTTTTAATTATTTGCTCTCTTCTCCAAAAACCCCCCAAATTCTCAGAGAAAATAAATCACCCAGTCCCTGTGGATACGACCCTACTCACCATTATACTTGAATTCATATTTTTAGAGTAGGTATTTTATTTTTGGAGGTTTGACACCCACCAGCGGCCTTCATCAAATTAAGCTTGAACCCAGCACGAGTAGGTTAATTACATCAATCAAATTCTCACTAACTAGATTCGATTTAAATATCTAGTTGTCTTATCCATCTTATGGTCCGAGTTTAGAGTAATTAGTTTACCAGCATTTGACTCATAAGTGACATTGAAATGTAAGAATAATAGAATTAAAAATTTCGCCCAAATTCATTTTGACCCGTCAGGATGAAGGGCTTCAAAAGTAATTGATTTTAATTGTTTGAGATTATACAGGAATTAAAGTAACTTGGGAGGACACTAATACATTAGCAAACAATTGATTTTGATGATATTGTAAGTATTTTGTAATGGAAAGATAGAAACAGTCATTTCTAAATGGCTTAATACCGTTCGAAGATGATATGATTCATAGTAAATTATTTATTTAAAGTTTTAACAAAGATGTTATACTCAATTACTGTTGACATAGATGAATACATATTCATAAAGTTATAGAGTTACGAAATATTTTTTCGACCTTTCAATTTAATTTTGTGTCTTGTTGGCATTTTTTAAGTCGTGAACAGTTTTGAAACGATTGAGAGTCGTCATTGACAACGGTTAGTTTGGTACTATGCGTGTATATGTTGGTCCAGTCCAGCGCCAATTAATGTTTGCTGTCCAAAATTTGGGAAGTCCAAGTCCTGTTTTTTCTCGCCGGCCCCACCCAAAATGAACCGCAATTTGGAGCACAAAATTATTTGCGTTGGATGAAGTTGATAGACCGGAAGCCCAAAGGAGGCTCACACGGAATATCAGGCCAACCATCTGAGAATGGGTTGACTTACATTTGTTAAGCAAATATCAGCATCTTCGTTGATTTTTTCTTCCTTCCTTTTTTTTTTTTAAGCAGGCATCTTCATTGATTAGGTAGAAGGAAGTTTGTAAAGGGTGTACACCAAGCATACATTAGGAAAACTATCTATATATGCTGTATATGAAGAACTATACTACGATTCTATATGTAAAACTATCACTAGGGGGATCCAAACACCAATCAAAAATGCCCGATCAGCTGCCAAATTTTATTTTGTTGTCGTAAAATGGATCTTTCTCCTAACAGTTGTAACATATCCAACCTTCTTCATGAATTACAAATTCATATTAGGTGCTTCTATGGGATTCAATTTTCTTTATCTTTTCCCGCTGATGCATCCGCAATTTGCTTCCTATTGTTGACATAATTTTGCCTCTTTAACTCTGAAGTGGGGAGAGGGAAGGAGGGATCAGAACTATTAGTAAACAAATTTTGAAATCCCAACCTTAACTATTAGTAAATAAATTCAGCTACATGCACATACAAATCAAAATGAGCACGCGCATTATTAAATCTTCGAACTGCGCCTGCACGCCACATTAAATTTTTCAGAGCTAAATATAAACAATTTTATAATTAATAGTCAAGAGAAAAGAAAAATAACAACAAATACTGCTCCTTTTTTTTTTTTTTAATGTTTAGCAGTATTGTAGATTAGATATGCTTGCACGTATAACATAACCAATACGATTAGTAAGAAGTATGATTCAATTATCTTTGAATTTTCAATAAATTCATCAACATTCACTAGTTACTAGAACTTTAACAACGAAGTATGGAGCATAACGACATATAAATCTTGATATTACATAGTCAAGAAAAAGTTGGGAGTAACTATGGTGCAAAGTTCTAAATTTGGCATTTATTTGAGCTATGTTAGCGGACGAAAGATACATCACTAGCAGTTATGTGGCTCCGCTGGTGGTATACCGGGGAAGGTTCATCTGCAAAATCTAAATAATCTACTAGCTTTTGTTGACTCTTTCTGTTTGGGAAAAATTTTCTAGTGGATGCTTCGAAGCTACTATTATTCTTCAGCTTGTTTTGTTATGCTGTAACTAAATTCTTTAATTGAGTAGAAAGTAAGACAAATGCTGGATATGCTCCCTCAAAGGCTCAAACAAAAACGGTCGGAATTGTCCTCAGGAAATTACCGATATGCTCAACCAGCAGTAATTGAGAAATTATTTAGTGAAGTGCTAAACTAACCTTCATGCCCCATCAAAATTACTCACCTAATTTAGTGAGCGTTTACAATCTAGCAGTTACGTGTGAACCAGTTTGCAACTACATACCATGATTTGATAGCTAGCTTTTAATCTGTTTTCCTTTACTTTTGTTACACCAAATTTCATCTTGTAAAATTAAAGAAAAAACTAAGTGGTAATTGGTTAGTGCCTGGTGGGTTCAATACTAATGAATTAATGGGTTCCAAAGTTAATGATAGAGATACATAATTATAGTTTGGTTAGAATTAATAATTTAATCAGAATGAACTAATGGGTATGATAAACCTGTTTTATGAGTTTTTTAATTAACTAATTTTTAGTTGGAAAGCAATGTTTATTAATTGACAGGTGTCGAGCCTGCACAAAAATAAATTAAACCTAACTGCCCACAGAAATATTCCCGAATTAAATCTAGTACTGTAGCAGGGACTCCGGATGTGCAATGGGTTACTAGCTTCACCCTGATTCCAAGGAGTTTACTTAATCCAATATACCAGAAATTAACCAAGGAATTTAATTAATTTGTGTAAGTGGCAAGTAGGGTCGTCTCCTCAGGGAACTGGAATAATTAGTTTCTATGAAATAAAATAAATTGGGGGGAGAGAGTTCGAATAATTCCTAACTAATAAAACCCAATAAAAATAAACGACACCACAAAATTCCAATTAAAATAAACAGTATCACAGGAATCAAATACGAAAATAAATCAATTAATAACAAGATCTAGTCAAAGGCCTAATCTCACCTTGGTTTCATCAACTTGATCACACTAAATTGCATTCAATTACTTACAAATAAATTGGTTACGGTTGTCAACAAACTCTGACAACCTGCCAATCCTTACTGTGTCGATAACCACGACAAGGTCTGTAACTATTTCTCTTGCCAGTAGACAACCCTAAACAAGCTCTTAGGATTTAACCCACCAATTCTAACCAACAAACACATGAGCTCGGTTCATTTAAACCAGATTGAATATTCCCATGACAATAACCCAATAGTTTCTTGTACTATTGAATTACGTCAATTGTCACAAATACTAAAACCTTCTAAACGATTACGTATTTGGTGTCCTAGATGACAGTAGATTATCCCCACAAATAAATAGTGATCAGGTATTTAACTGTAAGAAATTATCATAAACGTGAACATCAGAAAATATTCAAATACTTGTAAATAAATGAAATAAAAATAATCCAAACAAGTCTCACAGAGTTGATGAACCAAAGATCGATTAGCCTTTAACTAGATGGAGAAATTAGCCACTCTTCATTGAATAAAGCCTCCAAGAAATATTTTTCAGATTTGCAATGTCAAATCACGAGCCAAAGAAACAAAGGAACGACACAAGCTTCAAAAACCCCCGGAAAAACAAACGTTTCTTTTGGTCCTCAATTCTTCAGCCGTCCCGTAAGACTAATCACCCAATAAGAGAAAAAACTACGCAAAAAGGTTGGCCGCTAATCAATTGTCTGGAGCCCTCCAAGTCTAGGCGACAATAAAGCTACTAATCTTCCTACCAAATTAGGATTCCAAAGAGTCTGAGTCCTAATTGGAATCTAACTTGCTAAATCACCATAACAAAATAAACATGGAAACCAATTACAGATATTCCTAATTAAAAGGGCTTGACCAAATCCCAAAAGTGAATCAAATCTTGTTTCTAAATATTCAGCAATTATCTTCCATAGGATTTCTTCACAAAGTCCTCCTCACATCAAAATATAGCGTGCCCGCACCTTATCTGGAATTGTCTTCTGGAATTTCCATTCAATTGCACTCTTTAATTCCCAATTTAATTCCAATGACCTAAATCAGTGCTAAAAACCAAATATGAGTAGAATCAAGCAATTAACACCATATTTTGGCATGATAAAAAGGGAAATCTCCATAAAATATGTGCACAATTAAGGACTTAACATTAATCCGTGTATCTCATATTCTTAATTATAGATACAAAAAGCTAAAAAAATACTAGAAGAAATAGAGAGAGTCTAGTGGTGAAAAAATAGAAGAAAAGGGAGGATAAAAAAGGAAAAGAAAAATGTAGAACCTCAATTGTAGTTCTCAAACTTGTATGGGTTCCAACAAAGATTCATTGCTATCAGGGCCAAGTGGGACAAGTTTTTGCATTTTGCTAATGAAGTAACGAAGCACAACTCAGAAGATGTAGGATCACTTGTTGTATTGTTCTGAAATAGCAATACATATTCTAGGTGTCTAAGATTCCCAAGGGAGTTAGTAATGGAACCAGTGAATTGGTTAGTTGCAAGAGATAAGAATGTCAACTTTTTTGCAGGCAATTCCACCAAGGCTATTTGCATCGAGAGATTTTGCCTGTAAATTAGGCAGTGCGGATCCTACATGCAATGAAAGACTGCTCGTAAAAAAATTGAATCCAAGTTTAATAATCCTCAGTGTTGTGATGTTGAAGATCCCCGAGGGTATGGAGCCATTCAGGCTATTATGCATCTGGCGAAGTTCCTCGAGTTTGTGGAGATTGCCTATCTCTTCTGGTATTCTTCCTAAAAAAATTAAATGGTTGGAGAAGCATTAAAATAGGTTATTGCGAGATTTAATCTAGAAATTAACCATGAGGAATTGATACATAGATAGCCAAATTGTATGACATGGTCCTTTTGGGACACAACATACAAATAATCATGCTCCACACCATCTATGAAATGAAACGAGTTCTCTTTCTTTAGTGCGGTTGATTAAAAACTACCAAGTACTCACAGTTATGAAGACAGCTGTATCTGTCAAGGGATTGCTTCTGATGTTGAGAACCTTAAGCATTGTCAAATTCCCATATAGTAAGCACATTTGCATGTGGAATCAGGAATGTTTAGGAAAAGTTGTTTCTGGGGAATAATGGTGGCTAAATTGGACACCTGTTAACTGGTTTTCCTCAAGCTTGAGAAGCTTCAAATTACGCAGATTGCCAATCTCCCTTGGAATCAGGAATGTTTAGGAAAAGTTGTTTCGAATGATTAAGTAAAAACACAATGATTGGAAGGACGTGCTTTGTTTTATTTTTACATGTGTAGGTAGATCAGAACATCAAATTACCCTCATGAGATTATTAGTACTAAGGTACAAGCCCTTGAGCCTGTTTAGGTTCCTTATTCATCCTTGTGGGGGCAGGGGATTAGTCTGCAGGATCCACTCCCTGTGAGAAACCCCTAAAAGAAAAAAAAAGAAAAAGAAAAAAAAAAGTTCCTTATTCATCCAGGTATGTGCCTGCTGAAGTTGTTGGATGACAAGTTTTAGTGATCGAAGTTCCAAGAAAGATAAACTTGATGGCATATGGCCAACTGACTCATTGCCTGAGAGATCATGGTTCGCCGTCCCGTGTCACGGTCGCGTTGCGGTTGCAGTTGTTTCACATCGACTGCAGCATATCGGTTGAATATTAGGTGATATGCACTTTATAGCACATAAAAGTGTCCAAAAATTTTGAAAAAATTATTAAAAATAGAAAATACCATAACAATCACAATCATCAAATTAGATTTGGTAAATACCTACATTATCATATATATACTTACCAATATTAAAATAAAGTAACCCAAGTGTGACTATGAATATAGAATATTAAAAATAAATAATTACTGTAGCAAGAGCACTTTGTATTCCTATTAATATTAGCATATTATCGTTAAATAAGACACTAAATTTAGAGTCTAATGTGAATCTAGTAAGGATGAAATTGAAAGTAGGAAAACTGATTATGGAAAAAATACCTACTTTCAACTATAGTTTAAGGAACTTTTGGGATGAGTTCAAAATTTTGAAAAAATTGAGTGGCAACTTTATAACTTCCTTTTCTTTTTTTCTTGCTTGAAATCTTCTCATATTACTATTATGACTCATATTACTATTATTACTGTTTCTATTTGTTTCCTCCATAACCATTGGCAACCACCACAAAAGTAGGTGGTCTCTTTCATTTTCTTTTTTTTACTTTTTTCTTTTTACTCTCTTTCATACACGTATACTCACGTTAACTCTCACACTGGAATTACTCTTCTTTCCTTTCTTTATCTCCCTGTTTCCTTTTTTTACTCTTTGTCATACACATACACTCACGTTAACTCTCACACTGGAATTACTCTTCTTTCCTTTCTTCATCTCCCCCCTTTTTTTTTCTTATGTACATATAAGTTTGTTCCATTTCCGATACAACTCAATCCAACTAACCGATTTCTCAACGATATGCACCGAAACCGTTATAACTTGTCCAATATCGGCCGAGTTATCATGAGTTATTTCAGATATAGTTATATCTATGATTCGGGGATCAGTATCGTACCGGTTCCCCCGTTCCAGTTATGACTCGGCTGATATGGCGAACTATGTGAGAGATACAAGTTTTTTAGAATGGGGAGATCCCCAATCTGTTCCGGAATAGTCCCTTGTTCCAGGAAATTACATGAAAGATCCAGGGTGTCTAAATTTGAAAACCACCAAAACTTGTTACAAAAAGTGGAAGAATCCTTTGACAAGTTTTATATATTATATTATCTTCCACACAAGACTAGATATCAAACAAATACATCTACCCTAAAGAGTGAAATATGTTATGCTTTTAGAATAATTTATATCTGATAAGGCCAATGAATAAAACACCAGCTCAAGTGTTTATATCTGATAATGCCCTTGCTTCTTTGGCTTCTTAAGAAAAAGTAAGCGAAACCACAGGGGATAATAGTAATTTACCCAGGAACAAAAAATGTTGTAACTTTTTTCAGATTAATTTTGCAGGACAATGATATTGTACGTATTAATTAATTCATGTTGAACTTTTAAGATTCCGAAGGCTATTTTCCTGTCCGTGCTTCCTTCTCAACATGTGTTCTGCATTTATATGTTAGAAACATTTTGGCTGATTGATGAAAGCTGAATTATGAAACTAGTCCTCATTATACAGTAGTGCAGATAAAGAATCTCAAGAAAATGGTAGTAACAGAATCACCCACAGACTCTCTCTCTCCTGAGTCCTAATCATACATTCATATAATTGCAAACGTCCTTCGGCCAGCTAATTGTCAACCCAAATAAAATCTATGGAGTAAATATGCAATGATTCAAGGTATGAGAAATTTCTGGGGATTATGCTATAGTTTGCCATAATTGTTCGATGAAATAGAAATAGATTCTTTGTCGAATTGTTTCATAATCTAATCTAGAAGAAAGGGTATGGTTTTTCAGCAGTGCACACAAAGAATTTCAAGAAAATGGTGCAAGCAAAATCTCTCTCCCTTCCCTGACCATACAGTTTATTTGACTGGAAACGCGCTTCGGTCAGCCAAACGAGAATTGAATAAAATCTATGGGTGAGCAAGCAGTGATTCAAGATACGAGAAATTCTGGGGATTAGGCTACAGATTGCCAAAATTGTTGGATGAATTAGAAATAGTCTTCTCTGGGAATTGTTTTATAATCTAAGCCGGAAGCAAGGGATATGGTTTTCATTGATCTTTATGATTCCTACGTCTGAGAGAAACTGGCAAAGAATTGAAGTGGATATCATCAGTGAAAACAATTACAGAGTCATGACATTCAGGAGGTTGTCTTTGTACATAGTGATTTCCTGCACCTTCCCATGCTTCTCTCTACATTCAGAAATTCCAAATTTTAATCATACAATTTGATTTGCAGTAAACAACATCTTCCAAAGCTCCTATAGTTTGGTTTATTTGAGAAAAACAAATTGGCATCTTTTACCCTAATATTTTAGATTATTATAAAAGATGCAACACATTCGACACATTCAACCTACACGACCTGCAAGAATTTGAATTTGATCTTCTTCAGTGTTTCAAGAACAACTTTCATATTATGTCTATCCTTTGGAGATTCATGAACACATTTTAAGGCCAATTCCATGATGGATGAGAACCCCTCCAATTTCTCAGTGAAATTTTCATCCTCATGCTTCAACAACCTCACATCAATAACTTGCAGAACCGAATTAGGTAGAGAATCATTTACCCAACTCTTCAAGTTCAAATTTCCAGCAAACATTTCATCATTAGGCCTTCTTCTTGAAAAAACTTCCATCAGCATGATTCCATAGCTATAAACGTCGCATTTTGCTGATATCAACCCCTCAGATCCATACTCTACAACCAGCATTCAAAATGAACAAGTATCACATAAAAGAAGGCAAACAGAAACTAAATATCATACAGACTTTTAGGATTAAGATTGAAGAATCAGTACCTGAAGCAATGTAGCCAATTGTAGCTAAGGTCTTGGTCCATGCAAAGCTTTCCTCCTTTCCCAACATTTTTGCAATGCCAAAATCACTGACGTGGGCGACCATATCTTCATCAAGCAAGACATTACTAGGCTTCAAATCACAGTGAATCACAGGAGTTGAATACTCTTCATGGAGATATTGCACTGCACTTGCCACATCTATCATTATATCCAATCTCTGTAGAGTATCTATGAAATAGCTGTCAGAATACAGCCATTTCTCAAGGCTTCCATTGCACATGTACTCAAGCACCAGCGCCCTAAAATCCTGGTTCCAACAACCACCGATGACCTTCACAAGATTCCGATGGCGAAGGTTCTTCAGCACTTCACACTCTACATCAAAGCTCTTGAGTACTCCTTCCAATTCCAAATTGAAAACCTTTACAGCAATAGACCTTCCATCATTGAGAATCCCTTTGTAAACAGATCCGAAACTCCCAATGCCAATCAAATTGCTTTCACTGTACCCATCAGTTGCGCGAAGAAGTTCATAGTACGAAACTCTTTCTTGTGTTGGCACTAATACCATGTTTGTTCCTTTAGAATCCTGATACTTCTTCCAATATCTTCTGAAGAAAAATGCTAAGGCTGCGACAACCATGGTAGCAATTCCCAAAGGAAAAAATAAAAATAGAAGCACCTTTTTGGTTCTTGACCTGTGAATTGAGTTAGTTCTTGGGCAAGGTGGCACATGAAACCTGGAATCTCCGCACAATGCATCGTTGAAGAGAAAAGATTCAGGAGTAAAGTTCCTAAAGCGACCACCAGAAGGAATTTCACCACTTAAATGGTTATAAGAAACGTCAATCTCTTCGAGGGCCCGAAGTGCCTCCAGTGACTTTGGTATGAAGCCAGAAAGACTGTTATGCGATAAGTAAAGTCCTTGTAAGCTGAGCATTTTTCCAAATGACTCTGGGATAGATCCCTGAAATTGGTTTTGGGATAAATTTAAAATCAACAGGCTTTGCAAATCACCTATTGCGCTAGGAATGTCACCAGAGAATTGATTCGCTGATATGTCTATATATGTAATAGCTTTCAAATTTCCAGCTTCAAGAGGCAAGGAACCATTGAGGGAGTTTGAGGATAAGTTCAACTGCAAGAGATCTTTGAGGTTCCAGAAACTATTAGGTATAGCAGAGACTAGAAAGTTGTGTCCCAGCTCAAGATCCCGAAGAGAAGTCATATTGCCGAAGCATTCTGGTATGGACCCGGAAAACTGGTTTGCAGTCAGATGTACTAAAGTCAAACTACGTAAATTGCAAAGGTTATCTAAGGTGCCGTCAAGATTATTATCTCCCACAGCTAAACCTTGTAGGTTTTGTCGATCTTTGGATGCCGTTGGGATACCTCCAATCAAGTGATTCGATTGTAGATTAAGCATTATCAAATTGGTCAAGTTGCTTATTTGACTTGGTATGGTGCCCTTGATTTCACTAAATCCTAGATACAATTTCTCTAGAGAATCAGAGAGATTCCCAATGGAAGCTGGAAGAAGCCCATTTAATGGATTATGGCCAAGTGATAAAAGTACCAAGTTTTTGCATTTTGTCAATGAAGTGATGATGCTCAGCTCTATAGATGAAGGATCACTTGTTAGATAGTTGTCTTGCAGAGTTAGATACTTCAGGAGTCTAAGGTCCCTAAGGGAGTCAGGAATGGTACCAATGAATCGGTTATTTGACAATGCTAGCCTTCTTAATTCAGAACAATTTGAGACGGATGCTGGTATAACTCCATCGAGGTTATTCCCAAAAAGACTCAAGTATGCTAACTTGGGCAGCCTGTATCCCAGATCCAGCGAAAGATTTCCTGATAGAAGGTTATAGAAAAGTTGAATATCGACCAATGCGGAGAGGTTGAAGATCCCAGGGGGAATGGAGCCATTCAAGCCGTTACCGGCTAACTCAAGATCCTCTAGTTGGAAAAGGTTACCCATCTCTCGTGGTATTGTACCTATGTACCAGATTCATTTTCAAAGGAAGTGTATTATTAGGTTGTAAAATTTTGCGAAGAAACCAATTATGAATAAAACAAAAAAAAATTGGACGTAAGAGTTTTATAAAACAATTTCGATTTACTTCAATAAAAAAAAAATGGGTACTCATAGATGTATTTACCTGTCAAGTAGTTGTTGTCGAAGTAGAGCGCAGTAAGCATCGTTAAATTCCCAATTTCTTTTGGTATGCTTCCTGTGATGTGATTCAATTCCAGATTGAGGGCCTCCAAGTTACGAAGATTGCCGATCTCTCGTGGGATTGTACCTGCCAATTAAAAGAAGTCAGCCAGCACGTGTACGTGTGAAACATATACAATATACACAGGGTAATTCCCTTTGAGGCAAAATCATCCTGAAAAGATTCTTATTGCATTATTCTCTAAGCACCGTTTTTAATTTTTTCTTTATTTTTTTAAAAAACTATTAGCATTTCAATTCTTATATAAAGTACATCGCAAGTACCAAAAAAGTGGTAGAGCGAATAATATAAAAAGTTTCTCCGCATAATAATCATTCCAATGCAAGGAAAAAAGGGGAAAAAAGATGGTCGGTACTTTTCCATGGCCTTGACAAACTAAAAGGAAAAAAAAAAGATGATTACTCACTGGATTTATGTTTATCTATAGTAAGTAAATGTTGTAACGAACTTTCTATTTAGTTACGTGGAAGGAATATATAGCTCTTCAAGAACATCTAAGTTCTTTTTTTTTTTTTTTTGATGTTTTCCATAGTAACTAGGAAGTATTTGAAGTGTGTGGACCTTCAAATAGACATGACATGAATTCATTTCAGCCCAAAACTTACTCCAACTATTTGCTAGTTGCATCATTATAAGCTAACCATTAGTGGTGAAGCTATACATAGACCTGATTACCTGTCAAGTTGTTATGCCCCAGCACGAGAACCTTCAAACCATGCAGATTGCTAATTTCTCGAGGAATTACACCTAACAATTTTAGAATAAAGATAAAATTAATCATGTTCATTTTTGAGATATATTGAGAACTATCTTACTTACTCGAAATGTAACTAGCAAGTGGCAATTTGGGTTGGTATTTATGTTTTCATACTTTTGAAATAAAGAAGCAAAGGGAGGGACGAAGTGAAGAATTTGGTGGAATAGCTGAGATTAAAGTTATCAATTCTCCACATAAAAAGAAAAAAAAAGGAAGGAGAAGGGAGAGAAGTGGTGGAAGGGGGTGGATGTAGAGACTATGGGCTACTCAAAGAAATTAAAATTTATATTACTATGTCTAACTTCCCTTTGTAGCTTATCAGACTCTGACATATACCCTTATGATATTATAACTCTCCACCATAGAAGTCTAAAAATAATGTGATTTTCCCAACAGAACGCAAACAAAGATTTACTTGAAATAAATTTGCATTTATAATTTGTCAAATTGGTGAAAATTTCGCAAACGTTTTGAGAATGTTATATGGACTATGACAAATTACCTCAATTACTATTCAAAAAAGATAGGTCTGTTTTTAGCGTAAGAACTTTTGGTCATTTGAGAGAAAGAGTTGACTTTTACCTCCATTTTATTTAATAAGCTTGTTAAAAACACCTCTTTCAAAAATAGAATTTTACATGTTACCCAATCACTTGTTCTTTTTCTCTTTCTTTTTCCCCTGAAAAGTATCAAACCACTTTCCCAGGTTCAAACGGGGAGGAGTGGCCTGAAAGGTTAAAAAAACAGGTTCGAACGGGGGAAAATTAACCATTACTTGCAGTTTGGCCATGTTCGTATGCAGAGGCAAAGCAAAAGCATTACCTGTAAAGTTGTTATTCATGAGGGATAAATACGCAAGCTTCTTCAGATTTCCAATTTCTTTAGGTACGTACCCGCTAAACCTGTTGAATGACAAGTCTAGCGATTGAAGTTGAGAAAACTTGCATAGACTCAATGGTATTTGACCAACTAAATAATTCCCAGACAGAGACAGATCTTCGAGGACTGAAAGATTTCCCATCTGTTCTGGAATATCACCTTCCAGAAAATTGCCTCTTAGATTTAGAGTTTCCAATTTTGACAAGTTGGAGATTGAAGAAGGAATAAAACCACTAAAACCACTGTTCTGCAGGTACAAGACTCGGAGTTCTGTAAAGTGACCAAACCACATTGGAATCTCTCCAGTAAAACTGTTATAGGATAACCAGATGAACCTCAGGCGGCGTAAGTGTGATAACTCTTTGGGCAGGTTTCCGTGGAAGTAGTTATTACTCAATTCAAGAGAAACAAGAAAGGAGAGGTTTCCCAAATCCGGAGGTATTGTGCCGGTGAGACCCATACTTGAAATATTTAAAGCTGTCACTCTTTGGTGTCGAGAGCTGCAGTGGACTCCTATCCAGTCACAAACGGAGGATGCAGCAGCTCTAGAAGACCAGTTTTTTGACAAGAGTTCGTGCTGTTCTGAAGTGATATGGGCTTTCAGGGCTAAAAGAGCAGATTGATCAGTGCCTAAGTTTAATTTTTTCATGGCTGTGCTGCAACTGGCCATCAGTAGATAGTGCAGCAAAACAATTACCGCAAGAGCGTAGAAGGAAAATTTTCTCTTCATCTCGACCTATATGATCAATAATCCAAATTGGTGATGGACAACAGGAAACTAGACGCCAATGTGTGGAGCGTGTATACGTTTCAAATGTGGAGATTTTATAGACAACATTATTGTGTGGACAAATCTCAAAAGTTGGTTAATATTATACTAGTTGGAATTGGGGTCAAAGGTGTAAATGAACTTAATCAATCCCGACACTCTAGTACTGAAACTTGTTATTTATCGTGTCAAACTTAAATAAGCTTTTATTAAATTAATCTTAAGGCTTTTGTCAAATTGAGCTTTAACCTAGCACGAGTAGGTTAATTACATATTATACTAATTGAGTCAAAGTCAGGCCCCGTTTGATAACTCAATTCAGCACTTAAACTTAATAGATTCAGATCTTAATACGTTCAGACCATTTGATAACCGAAACTAGAATATCTGAATGAATTAAGTGGCACTGAATTTTTAGGTAAAATTTGCTCCCAAAAATAAGTGATAAGCTAATCACTTATTACTGAATGTGATATACATTCAAATGTAATAAATTTAGTACTTAACAATTCAATCACTTAATGAATTCATATTTCAGATTTCAGATTTCAGACTTCAAACTTCAGTTTTCAGACTTTAGTTTTATCAAACGCACCCTTAGTGTGAGTTGAAACTTTATTGAATATATCATCTTTTTCATGTTTGGTTTAATTAGTTAGCAAACTTAACTCAATCGAGTTCTCACGAACCAGATTCAATTCAAATATCCAGTTGTCTTATCCATCTTATGGTGCGAGTTTAGAGTAATTAGTTTACCAACATTTGACTCATTGAAATGTAAGAATAATAGAATTCACAGTTTCGCCCAAATTCGTTTTGACCCTTCAGGATGAAGGGCTTCAGAAATATAGTAATTGATTTTAGTTTTACGAGATTATATAGAAATTAAAGTAATTTAGGAACACACTAATACATCAACAAACAATTGATTTTGAGGATATCGTAAATATTTTGTTAGAGAGATATAGGAACGGTCATTCCTAAACGGCTTCATACCGTTCGAAAATGATATGTGTGAGGGCCTCAAAATTCAATTTTTATTCTAAAAATGTATAATATTATTTATATTATATTTATTTATTGAAATATGAGTGAATTTATGTTTAAAGTGAATATATTCTAATTTAGAGAATTTTATATGAATTTTTGCCGGTGTGTGGTTTCGGCCGAATTAAGTGTTAAATTTTGTTCCGAAGCGTGATTAGTGACTTGATATTGAAATCGAACATATGTAGTGATATTATGGAAATCTTATTAAGGTTGGACAGTGTTAGGATGAAATAAAACAGTGTAAATTAGACTGTCGCGCGCGACGCGACATAAAGTGCCCAAAAAGGCACTTTTCCTTAAATCAGGGAAATTGCACCTTTTTGTCCCTTAAGTGTTGACTTCTTGCATCCTTGAGGCTTCATTTTCAGCTGCACATTTTGGAGTGAAGAGAGAGAGAGGGAGGCCGAGAGCAAGAGCAAGAAAGAGAGAGAGAGAGTTGTCATCTTTGTTCTTCCCTTTCTTCTACCTTTCATCCTTGAAGCTTTAAAGCACCATTGAAGACCATCATCTTCTTCATCTTTGCAAGAAAGAGGGGAGAGGGAGGGAGCTGGTCTGATTCTTGAGGGAGAAAAGAGAGGAAAAACTTGTGGGTTGATCTTCCAATTTCTTCTTCATCTAGCAACTTGAAATTGTGAAACTTTGGTGAAGGATTTTGGGTTGTATTTCTCCCTCCTTGGCAGCCGAGTGAAGGTGAGAGTAGGAGGGGTGAAATCTGAAAATTTGAAGAAAGAAAAAGAAGAGAAAGAAAGCTTGTGGTGAACCTTGTTCTTGTTCTTGGAGTTTTCGTGGGAAATCACTAACAAAACTAGAGGATCGAGAGCAAAGGTTGAAGCTTTCGGGGTTTGCTAAGCTTGGAAGCATCCTTTGGAAGAGGAACTCACAAGATCTTCTTTGATCATGTTGGATCGTGTTAGATTGAAGGTAAGTTTCAAACTCCGTGATGTAGAATTATTAGCATAAAAATATCATAGATCTATGGCTTATATCGGTAGAAATGATTACATCTGAAAAAGATGAAGTTGGGCTCTTGAAATCCCGACCTAGGTAGCGGACTTGAGGTGGCCTCTCGGTAGCGGACTTGAGGACCTGATTGTGGATTTGAATGATATTTGTGAAATTTGTCATGGTATGGTTAGAAAGTAGGGTTTTGGTTGTTGAGAATTTAGAGGAAAAATGCTTGAGGTGGCCGAACCCATGCTTGGTAATTTCCATGTTTGATTTCGAAATTTTGTGATTATTCTTGATGAATTTTGCCTAAGAAAATACATTTTATGTTCATTTGTGAGTGTATGAATTTTAAAAGATGAAAAGTGAAGTTTCTCGTGAACTTTTGAATGAAAAATGTCATTTAAATGAATTTGAGGGTTTTACAATATTGTGACCAAATCTTATGAATTTTGAAAATAAAGATATGGTTTGAAGTGTTCTAAAGTTATGTTAAAGTATTGACAAAGAGTAAGTGTTGAGTTTTGGTGATAAGAGTGATTTTGAGGTGATAAACCTCACTTAAATGTCATATTAAAGAAAATGTGAAAGTAGTGCTTAGTGAGTACGTCGATGGAGTGTTATATTTGGAATGATTAAATGATTTTTTTTAGAGGTATTCGAAATACTGTATCATGTGGAATGAAAGCTTTTCCCTGAGGGAATTTTGGGAAAAATATTGATTTGAAACTAGGAAGTGAAAGTGAATTGTTTTGGTTAATGAGTGAAGGAGTGAATCTCAACTATTATTTTCTTTTATTTAGGGGGTGTGGACGAAAGTGAATTTGACCCTTACGTGGAAGCCGAACATTACTATTTCGGTGAGTTTCCATGCTTGTTATGTGTTTAAGTGAAATGATTGCAATTGTGATTAGTGAAGTGATTGTATAGTGAAACATAGTTTTTGGATCCTCTGATGGGGTAGTGTGTACTTTATCGCACTCACCCTCATCTGAGTGAAAACAATTGTGGAAGTGCTTTGAAATGAATTATAGTGAAAGTGTAGTGTAATGATTGATTGTAAAAGTGTTATATAGTGATTTGCATGTGTATGTACAAGGTTAGGAATTTCCTGAGACCTATCAGTGAGCTCTTCGACTCGAACCGGGGGCTAGGCCTAGGTCGAGAAGGAAGGGGCGAGCCATAGGGTCAATTAAATGTCACAAAACCCAGTGATATATGCTCGAGACTCGATTTATGGACTTGTCTCCGAAAAGACCATTAAACCAATGTTATAGACCAGTGATATATGCTCGAGATTTGGTTCGTGAACCTGTCTCCAAAAAGAGCAATAAACCAGTGATGCCCAATGAAATGAAATGTACTCTCTGGACTTGGCGTATGGACTCGTCCCTAATGGAGAGTACACAAACAAAGTGAAGTGAAGTGAAGTGCTTTAAAGTGTTCAGTGTTTGGATTTCGGGCCCGATGGGGGTTTGGAGGAGTAAAGGATAAGTGAAGTGCTACATGGTTCAATTATGAAAGTTAACGAAGTGTCAACTACTCAGATCGTGTACAAGCGTCGTGGACCTTGGCTCCTGAGAGCCCCCGTATCCAAACTTGTGTTGTTAAATGCTTTCTTATATGGTTTAATTTCAAGTGCAATTTATTAAGTGAAAATCCTTATGTGTTATGTGATTTGCATGTTTTTGGGAACTCACGGGCTTTTTAACTCACCCTTTCCCATTTGTTTTCCTTAACAGGATATGAGATCCCCAGTGAAGGTGCCAACCGTTAAGATTAGGGTTTACTCTTGTTTTTGATGTTTTTGGAGAACTATGTATTAGGAATATTGAGAACTTTTGTATAATGAAACTTGATTGTATGGATGAATGATTTATGTACTATGGGTTTGTAATTTGGGAGTTATGAATTTGTTAGGTATTGTACCTTTTATATTGTGTTCAGAGTTTTAGTTTGATAAGTTATATGATGGTTGAGTGAATGAGTCCCCAGAGCAAGTGCCACCGGATATTACTGCAGACGCTCTGGGAGGAGGTGGAGTGCGTCACACGTGGATGTCCAGTCTAGGTTGAATAGTCCAGGTATAGGTGGGAATTAGTGAGTTACTTGAGAGTTTACTAGCTTAGGAAGAGATGTTAAATGAGGGTTATTGTTTATAAATAAGTGCTAATGATCCTTAAGTTAGAACCCATTCTAATAGAGTTCCTTTTTGTAGGTCATTGAGTAGCGGTGGTGATGGACCTCGACAACTCCACGTACCACAGCCTCCATGACTGGTTCTAGGTGCCCGTATGCACATAACCTAGGATTCGACTTGTCCTAGGCGGTGTTGGAAAACTTATGCCTACCCAATCATTGGTCCCAATCTGCATTTCTAGAGAGAGGAAGAGGTTATCTGACTTGGGATCAACCGAGAGCACAAGAAGGGAGATGAGAGGCTCTCGGCGCTGGCTGCCCGACTTACTGCGATGGTGATTAGGGAGCTTGAGGTGAGGTTCAGCTAATGGCTGGACGAGCACTGGGTTGTGAGGGTGGCTCAGAGAGAGCCGAGGCTGTGGCTGAGTGTGAAGGAGGGCAGCCTTGAGTTGGAGGAGTGGTTGAGGCTAACCGACATGAGAGGAGGGATTCGGGTGCCTAACCAGCCCTTAGTGATGTCGATGACATGGGAGGAGAGCCTAGAGTGAGTCAGTTGAGATGCAGCAGCTATGGTTGGGGAGATCCTCGGACTTGGAATCGATAGTGGAAGTGGTTCTGGAACCTCCTCTGGCTTGATAGATTAGCCTGACTTGGGATTAGGGATTGTGTAATCTTTTGTGGGAGAAAACCAATAGAGTGGGTTCCCAACTCTTGTAAATTGTATGCTTACTAACCTTCGGCACCAAGGCAGGATTTTGTGTTTAAATGTAATTTCTAGAACTTGATGTACCTATGTATACTTTTTGACTCAAAGCATGCACATCTGATGTACTCTTGGCACTCTTATTAATATGAAGTGTGTATATAAAGTGCGTTGTTTTAATTTCGAATTGACTTTCAATAGTGTATTGAACTTATTTATTATGTTAAATTGTCTACTCTCTATAGAATTATGGAGGGTAGAAGAGGCCGAGGAAGAGGACGTGGGACTAGGCTGCTACAAAATATCGTATCGTGATCAAGAGTCGCATCGCTAATCGAATCAAGGGACCTGGTTAACTTTAGGAGCAAAATGGTTACAGCCATGAATCGCGTGTGGACTGAAATCTTAGATCGTGATGGTTGGGCAACAAGGCTCCCCGACCTCAACAACACCTGGTAACCTTGAGTTGGCGAGATAGAGTCCCTGAGCCGACTTCCAACGGTTTAACCCACCTAAGCTTCCTCCTGGTGGTCGAGGGCTGGATAGAAAGGATTTCGAGCATCTTTACCGCTTAGACCATACCCAGAAAAGTGATAACCTTGCTACATTCCATTTGAGGGAGCGCCTGCTCATGGTGGATCATGATAAGGGGCCAAGTGGGGAGAGAACAAACCCCTAGGACTTGGGTGAATTTTTACTAGGGAATTCAATGCTAAGTTTCTCCCTTCTCATAGTCCAAGAGAAAAGGGAGGATGACTTCATTAAATGTAGGCAAGAATCTTGAGTGTCATGAATATGAGACCCAATTTACAGTTGTCAAAAGTTTGCCCCTGAGTGCTACGTAATAAAGAAGGATAAGGAGGTTTGTGCAAGTATTGAAGCGTGGAGTTTAGAGCAATCCAACCCGTTAATAGCTTTAGTGAAGCCGTAGAAAAGGCCTAGAGGGTTGAAGGGGCCAAGGCACAAGTGAGAACCTTTAATGCAAGGAAAAGAAATGCACCTAGTAGTAGTCATGGCCCAACGGACATAGGTGCCCCAACTCCTAAGTTTGGAAGGGGAATGGGTAGGACAACCCCCTCTGGATCATCAAGGGGATCAAATTCAAGGGGGATGTACACTAGAGGGGCGGTAGCAAGAGGAAGTGTGAGTGGAAGAGGGCAGTCAAGGGAGTTTCAGAAAGTCGTCTCCCAGTATCATGTGGATTCTGTGGAAAGCCAAACCACACAGAGAATAATTATTGGAAAATGATCGGAGCATGTCTTAAGTGTAGCAAAGATCAACATACGGTTATCCGCTTGTCTAGCACCCTGTGAAGAGCGTGTGACCAGCAAACAAACCTAATTCCAACTGCTAGTGGGGGAATCGCCAAAGGTGCCGCTAGGTCTATGCAATTGATCAACAAAGTTCACCCCAATCAAGTGGTTGAAGGTACCATCCCCGTTTTTCATCGCTTAGCTAAGATTTTAGTTGATCCTGGTGCATCACATTCATTTGTAAATCCTGTTTTCTTGAATGGAGTAGATATAAAACTTGTAAGGTTGCCTTATGACCTTGAGGTTAGAACACCCATGGGGGAACAAAGTTTAATTACTAGTTAGGTATACAAGAATTGTGATGTTTGGGTAGGAGAGAGAAAGTTAGTGGTGGATTTAATAAGTTTGGATATTAAGGGGTATGATGTTATTATAAGAATGGATTGCCTAACTCGTTACCATGCTAAATTGGATTGTAAGACTAAGATTGTGAAATTTTCTATTTCTGAGGAGGCTACCTTGAGATTAGATGTAAAAGGGAGGATAGCGTCATTTGCTCTTATTTTGGGAATTAAAGCTAGGAATTGCTAAGTAAGGGAACTCAAGGTTACCTAGCTTTCCTTATAAACCCTCCAAGGGATAAGGTGAAATTGGAAGAAGTACCGGTTATAAAGGACTTTCCTAATATTTTTCCTGAAGAACTAGAAAATCTCCCACCTGAACGGATGGTGGAATTTAAGATCAACCTGTTGCCAGGAACAGCCCCAATTTCTAAGACTCCATATCGAATGGCCCCAACTGAACTTAAGGAATTAAAGATTCAATTACAAGATTTGTTAGAGCGGGGTTTCATTAGAGAAAGTGATTCACCATGGGGAGCACCTGTGTTATTTGTCAAGAAAAAAGACGGGAGTTTAAGGTTGTACATAGATTACCGAGGGCTTAATGATGTGACAATAAAGAACAAGTATCCTTTGCCGCTTATTGATGAATTGTTTGATCAATTACAAGGATCAGTGGTCTTTTCTAAATTGGACCTTAGGCAAGGGTACTACCAGTTGAGGATTAGGAAGTAAGACGTACCGAGAACTGCTTTTAATTTGAGGTACGGGCATTTTGAATTTGTGGTAATACCCTTTGGGTTGACTAATGCCCCTGCGGCATTTATGGATTTGATGCAACGGGTCTTTAAACCCTACCTGGATCAATTTGTGGTTGTATTCATAGATGACATCTTGGTATACTCAAAGACTCGAGAAGATCATGCTCAACACTTGAAGATAGTGCTTCAAACTCTCAAAGAACATTAATTGTATGCTAAGTTCAACAAGTGTGAGTTTTGGTTAGAAGAAGTATCCTTTCTAGGGCATAAAATCTCTAAGGACGGAATTTCTGTAGATCCCTCAAAAGTAGAGACTGTGACTCAATGAAGACAACCGAAAAACCCCACCGAGGTTAGAAGTTTCTTGGGTTTAGCGAGGTATTACCGTCGATTTATTCAGGATTTTTCAAAGATTGCGGGGCCACTAACTGATTTGACCAAGAAGCATGGAAAGTTTGCTTGGAGTCCAAAGTGTGAGGCTAGTTTTCGAGAGCTAAAGAAGCGTCTGACGACGGCCCCTGTGTTGACTTTGCCAAATGGAAAGGATGGGTTTGTAGTTTATTCAGACGCCTCAAAGGAAGGATTAGGGTGCGTCTTGATGCAGAATGGGAGAGTTATTGCCTATGCCTCTAGGAAATTAAAACCTCATGAGCAAAACTATCCAACACATGATTTGGAGTTGGCCGCAGTCATTTTTGCACTGAAAAAAATGGAGACACTACTTATATGGGGTGACATTTGAGGTTTTCACTGGTCGCAAGAGCCTAAGTATTTGTTCTCTCAAAAGGAACTAAATTTGAGACAGAGGCGATGGGTAGAATTTCTTGAGGATTATGACTGTACCATAAATTATCACCCTGGAAAGGCTAATAAGGTAGCAGATGCACTAAGTCGAAAGGCTCAAGTGGCGAGCTTGATGGTTAAGGAGTGAGAAATGTTAGAAAGGGTTGGCAAATGGAATCCTCATTTGGAGAAACAGAAGGTCATATTTGGGAATATAGCGTTGAAATCTTCCATAGTAGAACGTATCAAAGAGGCACAAAAAGGAGATCTTACGATACAGAAATGGATTGAAAAGGTGAATAAAGGAGAAACTCTGGACTTTAAACTAGGGTCCGAGGGAATCCTGAAATTTCGAGATCGTCTAGTTGTTCCAGACAATGAAGGATTGAGAAAAAATTTTTTGGAAGAAGCACACCGAACTAAGTACACAATTCACCCTGGAAGCAATAAGATGTACCAAGAATTGAAAGGGATGTATTGGTGGGAAGGTTTAAAGAGATGTAGCAAGATTTGTCCAAACTTGTTTCGTGTGCCAGCAAGTTAAGGCTGAACATCAAAAACCTTCTGGACTTTTACAACCCTTAGAGATACCTGAATGGAAATGGGATCACATCACTATGGATTTCGTGACTGGGTTGCCAAGAAGCCAAAGAGGAGATGATGCAGTTTGGGTAGTAGTGGATCGACTTACAAAGACTGCACATTTTCTACCAGTAGGTATGAAATGTCCTTTGGAGAAGTTAGTTCGGTTGTACTTGGATGAAATTGTTAGATTACATGGTGTACCTGTGAGCATTGTCTCCAATAGAGATCCGAGATTTGTCTCTCGGTTCTGGCAGAAGTTACAAGAAAATTTGGGGACTAAGGTTAATTTGAGTACCGCTTATCATCCTCAAACGGATGGACAGTCTGAGAGGACAATTCAGACTTTGGAAGATATGTTGAGGTCATTTATATTGGATTTTGGAGGAAGTTGGAGTCAACACATGGCTTTAGTTGAATTTGCCTACAATAATAGTTATCATGCTTCAATTCAGATGGCCCCTTATGAAGCACTTTATGGGAGAAGGTGTAGATCACCGATTCACTGAGACGAAGTAGGGGAAAAGAAAATTCTGGATCCAACCACTATTCCCTGGGTCGAGGAAGCATTTGAAAAGGTAAAATTAGTTTGGGAGAGACTTCAGACGGCTCAAAGTCAGCAAAAGAGCTATGCCGATAACCGAAGAAAGGATTTGGAGTTTGAAATAGGGGATAAAGTGTTTCTAAGAGTTAAACCCTTGAAAGGAGGAGTGGTGTCCAAGAAAGGGAAGAAGTTGAAACCAAGATATATAGGTCCATTTGAAATTCTCAAGCGAGTTGGCAAAGTGGCTTACCAGTTGGATTTACTCCCTAGCGTGTCTAAGATTCACAACGTCTTTCATGTTTCCATACTCAAGAAGTATCATCCAGACCCAAGCCATGTGCTATAATTAGGGGAGATTGAAGTGGACAAATCGTTAACATATGAAGAGCGCCCCGTGAGAATTCTTGATAAGGAAGTGAAAGATTTGAGGAACAAGAAGATCCCTTTGGTTAAAGTCCTTTGGAGAAATCATGCTATTGAGGAAGCGACTTGGGAATTAGAGGAAGAGATGAAGGAAAAATATCCAGAGCTGTTTATCCAGAAATGTAAGAAATTTTGAGAACAAAATTCTTTTAAGAGGGGAAGGATGTGAGGGTCTCAAAATTCAATTTTTATTCTAAAAATGTATAATATTATTTATATTATATTTATTTATTGAAATATGAGTGAATTTATGTTTAAAGTGAATATATTCTAATTTAGAGAATTTTATATGAATTTTTGCCGGTGTGTGGTTTCGGCCGAATTAAGTGTTAAATTTTGTTCCGAAGCGTGATTAGTGACTTGATATTGAAATCGAACATATGTAGTGATATTATGGAAATCTTATTAAGATTGGACAGTGTTAGGATGAAATAAAACGAGGTAATTAGAATTGTCAAGGCTGACATAAAGTGCCCAAAAAGGCACTTTTCCTTAAATCAGGGAAATTGCACCTTTTTGTCCCTTAAGTGTTGACTTCTTGCATCCTTGAGGCTTCATTTTCAGCTGCACATTTTGGAGTGAAGAGAGAGAGAGGGAGGCCGAGAGCAAGAGCAAGAAAGAGAGAGAGAGAGTTGTCATCTTTGTTCTTCCTTTCTTCTACCTTTCATCCTTGAAGCTTTAAGCACCATTGAAGACCATCATCTTCTTCATCTTTGCAGCCGAGAAAGAGGGAAGAGAGGGAGGGAGCTGGTCTGATTCTTGAGGGAGAAAAGAGAGGAAAAACTTGTGGGTTGATCTTCCAATTTCTTCTTCATCTAGCAACTTGAAATTGTGAAACTTTGGTGAAGGATTTTGGGTTGTATTTCTCCCTCCTTGGCAGCCGAGTGAAGGTGAGAGTAGGAGGGGTGAAATCTGAAAATTTGAAGAAAGAAAAAGAAGAGAAAGAAAGCTTGTGGTGAACCTTGTTCTTGTTCTTGGAGTTTTCGTGGGAAATCACTAACAAAACTAGAGGATCGAGAGCAAAGGTTGAAGCTTTCGGGGTTTGCTAAGCTTGGAAGCATCCTTTGGAAGAGGAACTCACAAGATCTTCTTTGATCATGTTGGATCGTGTTAGATTCGAAGGTATAAGTTTCAAAACTCCCAGATGTAGAATTATTAGCATAAAATATCATAGATCTATGGCTTATATCGGTAGAAATGATTACATCTGAAAAAGATGAAGTTGGGCTCTTGAAATCCCGACCTAGGTAGCGGACTTGAGGTGGCCTCTGGTGGAAGGACTGATTGTGGATTTGAATGATATTTGTGAAATTTGTCATGGTATGGTTAGAAAGTAGGGTTTTGGTTGTTGAGAATTTAGAGGAAAAATGCTTGAGGTGGCCGAACCCATGCTTGGTAATTTCCATGTTTGATTTCGAAATTTTGTGATTATTCTTGATGAATTTTGCCTAAGAAAATACATTTTATGTTCATTTGTGAGTGTATGAATTTTAAAAGATGAAAAGGAAGTTTCTCGTGAACTTTTGAATGAAAATGTCATTTAAATGAATTTGAGGGTTTTACAATATTGTGACCAAATCTTATGAATTTTGAAAATAAAGATATGGTTTGAAGTGTTCTAAAGTTATGTTAAAGTATTGACAAAGAGTAAGTGTTGAGTTTTGGTGATAAGAGTGATTTTGAGGTGATAAACCTCACTTAAATGTCATATTAAAGAAAATGTGAAAGTAGTGCTTAGTGAGTACGTCGATGGAGTGTTATATTTGGAATGATTAAATGATTTTTTTTAGAGGTATTCGAAATACTGTATCATGTGGAATGAAAGCTTTTCCTTGAGGGAATTTTGGGAAAAATATTGATTTGAAACTAGGAAGTGAAAGTGAATTGTTTTGGTTAATGAGTGAAGGAGTGAATCTCAACTATTATTTTCTTTTATTTAGGGGGTGTGGACGAAAGTGAATTTGACCCTTACGTGGAAGCCGAACATTACTATTTCGGTGAGTTTCCATGCTTGTTATGTGTTTAAGTGAAATGATTGCAATTGTGATTAGTGAAGTGATTGTATAGTGAAACATAGTTTTTGAATCCTCTGATGGGGTAGTGTATACTTTATCGCACTCACCTTCATCTGAGTGAAAACAATTGTGGAAGTACTTTGAAATGAATTATAGTGAATGTGTAGTGTAATGATTGATTGTAAAAGTGTTATATAGTGATTTGCATGTGTATGTACAAGGTCAGGAATTTCCTGAGACCTATCGGTGAACTCTTCGACTCGAACTGGGGGTTAGGCCTAGGTCGAGAAGGAAGGGGCGAGCCATAGGGTCAATTAAATGTCACAAAGCCCAGTGATATAAACCAGTGATATAGGCTCGAGACTCGGCTTATGGACTTGTCTCCGAAAAGACCATTAAACCAGTGTTATAGACCAGTGATATATGCTCGAGATTTGGTTCGTAAACCTGTCTCCAAAAAGAGCAATAAACCAGTGATGTCCAATGAAATGAAATGTACTCTGGACTTGGCGTATGGACTTGTCCCTAATGGAGAGTACACAAACAAAGTGAAGTGAAGTGAAGTGCTTTAAAGTGTTCAGTGTTTGGATTTCGGGCCCGGTGGGGGTTTGGAGGAGTAAAGGGTAAGTGAAGTGCAAAATTATTTGCGTTGGATGATGTGATAGACCGGAAGCCCACAGGAGACTCACACGGAATATCAGGCCAACCATATGAGAATTGGTTGACTTCCCTCACATTTTTTAAGCAAATATCAGCATCTTCGTTGATTTTTTCTTCCTTTTTTTTTTTTTAATTTTTAAGCAGGCATCTTCAATGAATAGGTAAAAGGGAGTAAAAGGGAGTTTGTAAAAGGGTGTACACCAAGCATACATAAGGAAAACTATCTATATATGCTGTATGTGAAAAAGTATACTATGATTCTATATGTAAAACCTTCGTCAGAGGACCAAAAAACCTATGAAAAATGCCCCATTCAACTGCAAAATTCCATTCTGTCTCTGTAAGATAGATCTTAAATTCTCCTAGAAGTTATAACATATCCAACCTTCTTCATGTATCACTAATTATGTTGTGCTTATATGGAATTAAATTTTTCTTTACCTTTTCCAACTTATGCGTTTGCAATTTGCTTCCGATTGTTGACATAATTTTGTCTCTTTAGCCCTAATTAATAACAACCTGCAAATAATTCATGGTACATGCAATCGCAGATGTCACCTTTGGAAGATTGGTACGTGAGTTTTGCTAGGTGGTATTCTGGTCAAGGAATATTAATTGGGATCCAACTAATTAAGATTTTCACGAATTTGTACCACAATCTTGTACCAGTCTAACTAAAGAATCTCTGAAAAATTTTCTCGCCTTTGATGTGGGTCCATTCTGCAAGTTCCTGTTAACAATTCTAAGCTAATAATTTCCCCAAGTCTTTAGAGTATTAAGGAAGTTGGAAATTTTGTTAACCATTCTAACAAGACCGTTTGATATTAATTTAGGACTTTTCTTGTCTTCCATAACTTCTAGTAAGTCATGATGGGATGTATGACAATAACGTCAACTGGAGTGTAATTCACTTCAGTGGTTGATCGTATAAGCCAAAGATTTTCTTGATCTATACCCTACTCATATTCACACTCACACACACACAGTGTGAACGCTTCAAATTTTAAGTTTTGCAACAGTATTCACTTTTTAGGGGTGGGTATGTTCAAAATTTAGAAATAAAGCCAGAATTAATGTGAGAGATTGATTTATATTATATCACTGTTAAGTTTTTTTTTTGCCCCCCAACTCCATCGTTGGCCATATGCCTCCAAAATTTTAGTACGTACTGTTTTACATAAAAATGTTACTTGAAGTCGGAAAAATATACGGAATCAAAACCCAAAGGCATGCACAGTTGAAATAAGGAGTGCATTTTGCATTATTTGCAACATTATCTCTATCTTTATATACAATATTTGAACTAAATTCTTTAATTGAGTAGTAAGTAAGACTGTGCTGGATATGCTCCCCCAAAGGCTCAAACAATAATCACTCGGAATTGTCCTCAGGAAATCACTGACATGCTCAACAGGCAGTAATTGAGAAATTATGCAGTGAAGTGCTAAACTAACCTTCATCTTCATGCCCCATCAAAAATTACTCACCTGATTTAGTGAGAATGTTTACGATCTTGCAAGTACGTGTGAACCAGTTTGCAACAACATACTATGATTTGATAGCTAGCTTTTAATTTGTTTTGCTTTACTTTTGTTGCGGTAATTAGCGTTTTGTAAAATTAAAGAAAAACTAACTGGTTTTTGCTTAGTGGGTTCAACACTTTGAATAGATTTTATTTGCCAAAAATTATTTACTTACATCATCAATATAGTTTTCAATCACTTTTTTATCTCATATACATCATATCAAAAAAATACTATAGTATTTTTTTAAAAAAAATTTATTTCAAATAATCTACTATCCAATTGCACTTTGTATTTGCTAGCGTTTCTACACACACACACACACATATATATATATATAACACATATATATTGAATTAGTAATATTACTAATAAAGTAATATTAGTATACGTTAAATTAAGTGTAACGTACAACAATCGCATCAAAATGCCTACCATTTCTGTCCCAGACCCGTACGAACCACTTGATATTTAGACCTTTTCTACGATAGTTATTAGTAGCTCTGGGCTGTCCAAGTCGAATAATAACTTCAGACTCTTTTCGATTGACTTCTGTTACAGAAGAACCAGACCTTGACTTTTCCTCTCAACATCGCCATCGACAGGACTTCATGGGACTTTCCTATTGGACAATGTCAAATGGAATTAACTCACATCACTAGTTGATCGTGATGGATGCACATAATCAATTTTCGGAGGGGTACTCTGCAGTGTTGGAGCCAAAGATTTTCATGATCAGTGGGGACACAATTTAGTTACATGCTATTACTTTATCTATAGGGATAATTTTAGAAACCTCTTTTGAGATTTGTAGTAATATCACATGGTGCCCTTAAATTTTGAGAAATCTCGCATATCTCTCTTATTTTCAACTTTTTATAACTTTATCACCCCATTTCAAAAAAATCATTTAAAAACTCTTTTTAGGTGCGACAAAATATTTCTATTCCAAAATTACCATTTTCTTGTGAACCTTTAGTTTTCATAACAAACCAAGTTAAATCTTTAAGAATTAAAACACAATAATTAGATTGAAAGACCTTTTATAATTTTTAAAATTATCAGTTTAGACAAGAAATTAAAAAAAATTGCAATTAGAACATTTTACACTTTGAAAATACCTCAAATAAGTTTTCAAATGCATCGTTAATAATTTATCTTTCTCTTTTTCTAAGTCATCAATTTAGACAGAAATTTAGGATATTAAAAATATTCTAAACAATTTCAAACTTTTAAATTCATCCAAAAATATTTTGTAATAAAGAAAATTACTTTTATGTTTTTGAAAATGCCTCAATTGAGTTTATAAACATAATTTAGACATTGTGTTTATTTCTAATATTCAAGCCATCAATCTATAAAAAAAAATACAGAAAGTTTAAAATTCTTAATTTTTAAACTCCTCAAATTAATGAAAGCACTTTACAATGAATGAAATATTTTTTCCAACTTCAAGCATCTTAAACATACTCTTAAATAGAAATCTTTTATACCTTAAAAAAACCTACTGATATAATTTATTCTATTACAACTATACTTTCACGTTGTTTGTCTTTATTTTCAGGCTTTTAAAAATGTATCTTCATGCTTGGAAAAATAGTAGGATAACATAAGGGTAATTTTGGCATGAAAACATTTGTTCTCTCCAAATATGATTTTCTTAATAATATTTTTTGAAATGGGTTAATAATGTTACAAAAAGTTGAAAACAAGGGACGTAGATGAGATTTCTTAAAGTTGAGGGGTAAAAAGTGATATTACTATAAACATCAGGGGAGGTTTCTAAAATTATCCCTTTATATCCTTTTCGTTTAGACTCACACTAGTGTAAACACAACCAATAAATCTGATCATATTAGAACTCACCAGGAAGTACTTAATCCTCCTTTGATACATTGGAAAGGTCTAAAATTAAAAAATCTTTCCAATTTCGTTATCTCATTCCAATGTTTGGTATGAACATTTTTTATTGAAAAGCAGTTCCCCTGAAAAGACTATTCCAACTTTTTCTAAAATTTTATTTCTCACCAAAATCTAGGTTTACTCCCAGTACTCTATCCAGCAAATAGCTAAATTATAGGAGTCAAGATTATCCTTCTATATTCTATATCTCTATCTCCTGTGTACATATTTATCTTTAACATATATTCTACAACTCTTCATTTTTTCCATCATTTATCCATTTTTTCTCTTTATAAACATCATCTCTCTCGTCATCTCACTTGCAAATATTTAGAAAAAGTATGATAATCTCTTCTTGATTTAGGTATGTTTATGTTTAGGACTGTTATTTGATCACTACATATGAAGTTTAAAAATAAAAAAAAAAAGGAGAAAACCCACTAAACCATTTATTAAGGCATAATTACATTTTTTTTATTTACAAATACTTTTAAAAACCCTTCACAAACTCTTCCAGTTATCCAAACTTTGTCTTAAAAAACCTTTTTGTGCCGAATTTTGATCAATTTCCACTTTCTCTGTCTCTATGTGTAATAATTATATTTAAAAAAAAGTTGACTGACTCCTTCAGTTCCAGGAACTTGGGGATAAATCCAATAGTAGTCTCGACTTCAGAGGGAGACACCTCGAGTCCAGTACTCCCCCAGTTGTCGAATATTTGGGAAGTCCATGTCGGCTTTTGCATAGCGGGCCACATCTACGTGGGACTGCAATTGGAGCGGGAAATTTCTTTGCCATCATGGATAAGGTGATAGATCGGAAGCCCAAAGGAGACTCACGTGAAATAACGGGTCAGCCTTGGGTCACCTCTCTCACATTACTTTTATGGTTTAGGCAAATATCGGCATCTTTGCCAATTTTATTTTATTTTGGGAACACTAATCTGCATATGTTGTTTAATTTTTGTGAAGAAGTATACGATTTCTATATCTAAAACAATCACCGGGACCAAAAGACCATCTATTAGAAATGCCTCATTCAACTGCCAACTTCCATTCTGTTCTATTCTTGTAAAATGGCCTCTCCTCCGAGATTATATAACATATCTAACCTTCTTCATAATTTACTTATTTCCTTTAGCTCTTCCCCATGCCACCCAATTCATGTTAGGTGTTTTTTTGGGATTAAAGTTTTCTTTACACTTTCCAACTGATGCAGTTCGTATTTTGCTTCATATTGTTGACATAATTTTGCCTCTTTAATTCTAATTAATAACAATCTGCAAATAATTCATTATATTGGTGTCCCTGATGTCACTTTTGGAAGTTTGGTATGTGACTTTTGCCAGGTGGCAATCTAGTCAAGGAATATTACTAATTAGAATCCAGCTAATTAATAGATTTCCACAAGGTGTCTTGTGAATTGTGACATTCTGGGGAAAAAAAATGAAAGAAGATATATACATTTGTACACAATCTTGTCCTGGTCTAACTCAAGAATTTCTGAACGTACTAATCATCTGCAAGTTTCTGCCTTTGATGTGGATATATCCTGTAAGTTTCTATTAATAATTCTTAGCTAATAAATTCCAACATTTGTGACATGTCATCCACCGTTTACCCCAAGTCTTTAAGCGTGTAAAGGACGTTGGAAATTTTGTTAGGCATTCTAACTGTATAGGATAGGACCATCTGATAATAGACCTTTTCTTCCACTACATTCCGTAAGTCAGGATGTATAAGGCAAATACTATCGTTTAAATTCTTTACAATTGACTGCTATGATAGAAGAAGAACCAGATTTTCTTTTCCTCTCAACATCGCCAACGACGGGACTTGATGCATGGGACTCTCCAATTAGACAATCCAAGTGGAGTTTAATTCACTTCAGTAGTTGACTTGACCGGGGCACATACTCATAAGCAACTTATTGAAGGGGGTATCCTGCAGTGGTGGAGCCAAAGGTTTTCATGATCAGTGGGACAAATTTGGTTACATCCTAACAATATGTTCATACCCTTGTCATATATATTCAAACTCATACAAGTGTGAATGCTTGAGATTTTAGTTTTGCAACAATATTCACTTTTTAGAGGAGAGAATGTCTAAAATTTAGGAATAAAATCAGGATCAAATTGAGAGATTGATTTATCTTATTTGGCCATATGCCTCCAAAATTTTATGTAATATTCTACATAAACAAATGTTACTTGAAGTCAGAAAAATATACATAATCAAACCCAAATACAGGCACATTCGAAATAAAAAGAGAATGCGGCATTGTTTACAACATTATCTCTATACTTATATAGAATATTCAAACTATGCCTTCACACCATATTAAATCTTCCAAAGTTAATCACAACCAAGGGAAAAGAAAAATAACAACAAATACTACATGTATTTTCTATGTTTAGTTCTATTGTAGATCACAAATGCTAAGAGGTATAATGTAATTAATAACAACTATTAGTGCTTGAAGCACATTCCAACGTGTGTGCAGTTAATAAAAAATATGTTTATCAAAATTATCTCTTTATAATATATTTTTATTGGTCAAATTCTTTTGTTGCTTCCCTATGCATGACATGAAATTCATTAGATAAATGTTTCTAAATCATTATGGAGAAAAGTTAAAATTTGAAGAAAAAGCTAAAAAATGGTCTTGCAGTAAAAAGACCGTGGGATAGTATGTTGTGCATCAATAATACAAGGATGGCAGTTAAAAAAATCACGGGATATTATTTTGTGTATTAGATAATACAAGAATGCAAGATGAAATGAGGTAATTTTGTCCGAGTAGGGTAATGGTAGTAAGGATCAAAAATTGAAAACGCACAAAGTGACAAATAATGTTAATACAAACCGCTAGTCCTCTGGCTTTACTATTGTAGAGATGATTCCAACCTATCAGAAAAGCCTGTTCAATAGCCAAATTCCATGCATCTTTCTTCTAGAAGCTATAAAATATCTAACCTTCTTCATGAATTACTAATTCATGTTATGTGTTTACATGGTATTACATTTTTCTTTACATTTTCCAGCTGATGCGTTCCTATTCTGCTTCATATTATTGACATAATTTTGTCTCTTTAACTCAAATCAATAACAATCTGCGTAATAATTCATGATATAACAGTCTCTCATGTCACCATTGGAGGTGTGGCATGTGACTTTTGCTAGGTGGTATTCTAGTCAAGGAACACTCACTAGGATCCATCCGCAATGTGTGGCTTCAGAGTTGTGATCACATTCTCTTTAACAAAAAAAAAAAAGGGGTGAAAGAATATATGTATTTGATAACCAATCTTGTGCTAGTCTAACTCGAAGAATTTCTGAATGTACTAATCATCTGGTTTTTAGAATAACCGTTTAAATTCCAACATATGACATGTCAACAACCGTATACCCCAAGTCTTTAGCGTGCAAAGGATGTTGGAAATTTTGTTAACCATTCTACATTGGACCATCTGATATTTGGAACTTTTCTTCCATTACTTTTAGTAGTTCTACATTGGACCATCTGATATTTGAAACTTTTCTTCCATTACTTTTAGTAGTTCTACGTTGGACCATCTGATATTTAGGACTTTTTTTCCATTACTTTTAGTAGTTCAGGATATATACTGTAAATACTAACATTAAATTCTTTTCAATTGTCAAGTGGTGCTTAATTCGATTCAGTAGTTGAACGTGGCACATACTCATAAGCAACTTTGAAGGGGTATCCTTCAGTGTGTGGAGCCAAAGATTTTCAAGATCAGTGGGACAATTTTGTTACGTCCTAATAATATGTTTATATCTCCGTCATATTCTCCTTTTTTTTTTTCTTTTTGGTATGAAAAAAGTTTGGATGATTACAATTCCAATCAACACTATGGATCAGAGTAGGCTTTTGGGATCATAGGTTGCTTATAGAGCACTTACAAATCATCTAGCAATACAACCCTCACTTCCGTAATGGGATTCAAACACACGACCTTTTATGAAAAAATGGTTTGTCCTAGTTTAGGGTAATTAGTTTACCAACATTTGACTCATTGTGATGCGAATCCGAATCCCCAAGCTCCCGCTCTTGAAGAAACGAATTGGCTACGCAGCGGAATGATCTATCTTGAACAGGTTATGGGTACAAAGGGACGGAATCCTACGACCCCTCTAACCGTGCTAACCTTCTATATATGCAGTTCTCAGTCATATTCTTTCCTCAACTTTTCTCATGACGGCGACCTATTCACCGTGCTAACCTTCTACTTTTTTATCCTTCTAATCATGAAAGTTAAATAAATAGAGTCCAATAGCCTGTTTTAAATTAGTTGTCCATAGCTGATCATAACTTCCTCTTTTAAGCTGAAAGCTATTTTAAGGTGTGTTCAAGTGCTATAAGCTTTTGAGCAAGGGCGCATGCACACACACTCTCACACACTGAAATTCATATATTTTGTATTGAAGAAACTTATTCTGAAAGCAGTCAATATATTATATAACAAATAATAGAAAATCATATCTTAAATTTTTCAACAGGCTTACAATAGCCTGCTTAAGAAAACAAATCTGTTGAGAGCAGTGCCCACATAAATCATAACCACTACACGTACCTGGAAAAAGGTTACATCAGGATGATAACATCTGTTTTTAAGTCGTGCAGAGTCACATAAGCCTTTAGGCTCAACAATCCTGATGCTTTGATTGTCGAGAGAAACAAGAAATGATAGATATCCCAGTGGGGCAGCAGACCAATTTTTTGACAAAGTACTGGTGTGGGTATGAAGTGATGTAAGCTTTGAAGGGCTAAAAGGGATGATTGATCTGTGGAGATTTATGTTTAGTGTTTCCCTCGTAGCTGAGCAATGATGAAAAACTCAACATATTAGTCCACACAAGCACAACTTATGTACATTTTTATGTCAGTACATATGTAGGAGGAATCACAAGGAATTCCGAACTGGACGTGCGAAATGTGAATACTAGTTCAAAGCTCTGAATGAAGACAGTGCCCGGCCCAGTGCCCTGAGGCTAAGGAGACAATCATCTTAATTAATTGATGCATGTTAATATGGCAAGAAGACAACTTTTAACTGACCCTCAAAAGTTATTCATATTCTCTTTATTCCCATTGTGATTTTTCAAAATTTTAGCAAGATAAATATAAAATTCTTATTTCTCAGTGGGAAAATGTAAAAAATGAAATATATGTGAGAGAAAGTAGACTAGCGATATAAAAGTCAATGGGAGTTTTATAATAATCAATGTGGGTACTCTCAATTTAGAATATTTAGTACCCACATTCTTAATTTTTAAAAATTAAGGGGTCAATTGCCCGCAACCAGAGGTGGCTCTGCCCTGAAGGCTAAAGAGTAGTCTGCACTTGGGTAATTATCATTCAAAGAAGTTTAATTGAACACTAAAGCAAGTAATCTCCTGCCTTTTTCTTTAGTCTCCTTAGTAGACTGGGAGCACGCATGTTCATTTTTCAGTAATTGTTTATGACTGTTTTTTCAACAGTCATATTATGTGCAGTGGCAATTTATATATGACTTTCACAACAAAGAAGAAAGTTACATACATGGTGTCTTACAATTATTCTGAAAATTCAGTATGGAATTACTTTACGCTTTAGAAAACAAAATGTGATATACCTTCCTAAAATGTTTAGACAAGGAGCATTAGTAGACCAACCCGATATTAATAACACTTGGGGTGGGTTTCCCATCAAATAATTCGATTGCTACACTTCAATAATTGAAGTTGATAATTGAAGAGTGCACATCTTCTAGATGCACAAGCAAATATCAAAGTATAGAAACAAGTGGTTAACCCTTTTTTTTCTTACTTTACAAAGCAAAAGAAAATACTTAGATTCAACCGTCTCTAAAGTTCGTTTTTCGTCTCAATTTACCCGTTCCTATATTGGTTGTTCAATTTGACAACATTTTAGTGCAACGTTTTAATTTGAGGTTCGTTTAATAATTTAGCAAAAATTATCATTTCACCCACCAACAGTTTTCAAAAAAACTTTGGAGGAAAACCGCCGAGATGTGCATTTTGACAAATTTTGTGCTTTTTTTTACTTTTAACACAGCTTTCATTCTTTTTATTATGATCTAGAATACAGCAAAAACTTCTTGATTTAACTATGAAACCCTCCATTTTACCCTTTTTGTTGTCAAGGTATGAGGAACTTACTGTGCCATCTTCTCATAGTAGTATTTACCTAATGCTCCCTAACCTACTTAAAGTTACCGAAGAAAGGTGTAAATATCAGTGTCATTTCATCGGTAATTAAAGGCCAAGCTCCCCGACGAACGGTCTACATGCATAATCGTTGATACAATTTCCACAAGAAAGCCTTGGCCTTGGAAGAATGGTTGCTTGACACGTCAGGATTTATTAGCTGAGGATTATTAGAAAAATCTTGCAAAATAGACTCCCATGAAAGGTGAGAAAACAAATGCTAAGTACGTTCACAAGTTCTTGTGTACTTAGATTCTTTTCTTCTTGTGAGCATCAGAATTTACAAGCCCCCTATTTCAATGATTAATAATTAGTTGGATCCTAATTTACCTCCTTGACTGGAATACCCTGATAAGTCATAACCTCGCAAAACCCACGTATCAAACTTACCCTAGGTAACTTCAGCCACAAGTATATAAATGGTGATCCCCATATCTTGTTCTTTTTCTTCACCCCCTCTTTTATTCCTCACACCTCTTCTATACTCAACTGTCAGAGCCTAAATTTGAATCCTGACTGCATGGAGAAGGCCCCTTATCTGGATTGGAATATATGTAGTGAATTATTTTGAGATTCTGTATGTTATACACTTGTGCGGGCTAGAGAGACGAAATTATGTCAACAAGAGATCAAAATATGAACACGTCACAAGAAAAATTTAATCCAACGTGAGCACTTGACCCGAATTCGCTTATAATGAGCAATCAATGGAGACTGTTGAATTGGCTCATTATGAGCAATTAATGGAGACGGTTGGATATGCTATGGCAGGTCCCTACAACTTTTTTTTTTTTTTTTTGGTACGAAAGGTCCCTACAACTACACATTAGAATTTGGTCGTTGAATCGAATGGGGCTCATAACTGCTTTGGCCCTCTATAAATGTACTAGGAGACATTGACCGCGCACCGCGCGGTGGCAGCTCATCAGTAAATGCCCACCCAAGACTGATCCATGAATGAGAACTCTGGTTCTCTACGCATATATACGTAATATGGGGAAATAATGTTTTTGGATCCCTTTTTTTTTAAAAGTAGATTGCTGAAAGAAATTTTGGTGGAAGCATCAAAATGCAAAGGTAGGACCAAGGGCTGTAAATTAATGGCTATAAATTTTGGCATTAGGATTCTATTTTTATTAAGTCACAGCACTGCATTGGAGTGAGTGTATTATATAATGGAACCAGTGACTTATCAGTAAGTTTGCTAGTAAGAGGGTCTGTTAATGAAGTCAGTTGAAATCCAGGAAAATAACAGGTAAGATCAAGGACAATAGCTTTGCATCTATGCAATAAAAAGGGATGGGAAGAACAACTGGTGTAAATTAGTAGCTAAACAAATCGCGAAAGCTAACAATTCTTCAAACTCCACTGAACATTGAAAGCAAAAGTGGGATGGCTGGATGCTCATAGCTCAAAAAGGAAGAAGGTTAACAGGAAAGAAACATGCATCAGCAAAAGTACAATGACAAAGTTGTTCTCTAGATGCAAAAATTATAATGCCAGGGGTACATATTTTCGATTCCCTTCTTGTTAAACACAGTAACAACAAAAGAATTGCTGGATTGGGGAAGGAAAACAAGTACTTTGCCTTCTTCGAGAGAATGATCAGTAACAAAGCGATTCCAGTTTTGGCTGAAACCTTTTTTCCTTATGCCAATGGCGTAAGCCTTATTTCCACTATGCAATATTATCGTTGGAGTCTTGCCCTCCTCCAAAGAATAGTTAGTGTACCTTGGAAGCTCCTGATGGCCGAAAAAAGTGAAGGAAAAAACAATAAATCTGATCAGTGAAGGAGGAAGTGTACTGGTAAAACTTAGAAAAACAGCACATACATACATACCAGGAAATACTTAGACTTAGGAGTATAAAACTGATAACAAGCATTAAGAGTTGTGCAATCATGGCTAATAAATGGATTTAATGATGACGTAATTGTTCTGTGAAGTGATGGATAGATTGCTAGGACAAATCAACAGCAAATTCAAAAGAGGAATTAGACCTCCAATTACCACACCAATGTGGATAGATTGCTAGGTAACTAATTTGGGAAAAACGAAATAATAGATACCCTTGAAAATTACTATTACATAATACAGCTGTGACACCAAAAATAACCACAATGGAAAAAAACCATGTGCTCCTAAGCTTAGCATACAAACAGACCACTGCCTGGGCAAAAACTATAGTTTTCACAATTCATTCCTACACTGGGGAATTTTTTTTTTTTAGATAACGATCATATAGGTAGACCGCAGCTGACCAGTCTACACACCAGACTAATTAGCCCAAGTATAATAGCACATGCAGACATAAAAAAACAGAATAAAGCTCTAAAACAACATGCCAAGAACACAGGCAAAATATCCAGTCCCCCGACCAAACATGCCAGCACTACAAGTCTAACCAAAAACAATAGCCAGCATATGACAAAAACCAACAAACATTGCAACAACTTCACCAGTGGTGATTAAAAGGCACCTCACCACTAAGAAAGCCAGCTACTAATTGAAAGTTCAGGCCAACACTATCTAACGAGAAAAACAACATAATTTAGAACAATCGATCCCTAAATGTTTCAAACATCACCACTCTCAGCTAAACCAACTTCATATGCTGTAACAACAGTGTATCTAACTGATCTAGATGCCATAATGACATCATCAGAATGTTTAACACAACAGAGAAGTAATTTGCCTGCAAGCTCACTCTCTACATGATTTGTAAGATTAACATCCTGCATAGAAAGACACAAAAACAAAAGGAAAAAAAAACACTTACCAGATAAGAAACAACAGTACAATACACTGCTAGTAAGGAAAAAGTTGATAAGAAGCAACCTCTTGCTCAGCTTGCTGAAGGCGGAAAGCCTTTAAACCAATTAATTTCTCAGCCTCCTCTCCCATTGCTATAATAGTCAAGCTCCCACTATCATCTTTAATCATGAAAGTAACACAAGCTCTGAAAGCAAACAATAACATAAATGTATATAGAAAAAGCCTTACTCAGAGGAAAAACCAGTCTGAGAGCGCACATGTACAGTCAGAGAACAGCAATTGAGAAAGAAATCACAGCACCATACCTTGGAAAAGGATACACCTCTCGACTACAATAGCGACACATAATTCCCCAGTTCACAGCAAAATCATTTGGCAGATAGCAATGAGGACAGGCTAAGTACCATAACCTACCCATCCTATGATCAAGACAGACACGACCTTTGATCCATGCAATACCCAAATCCTATATAAAATATACAACCCATTCAGGACAAACGAAATCAGATAACAGCACGAATAATACCTACTAAAACAATCACAGAGAATAAAGATAAGCACTCACAAATTTTGTTGCATGACTTATAGTGGAAATATGACTAACTCGATTATCACTAACAGGTGGAAGAAACACTGATGCATCCAAATAACTCCTTGCATTAATCATTCGAGCCAAATGTGAAGCATTATCACGATACCTAAAGCAAAGACACATCACCCAGCACGCACCCGATTGAAGAAAATAACAAGGGGGGGAAAAAAAAGAAAGCAACCAAACTAAAGATAAATAGCCACTGAGTACAAACCAAGCCTGAAGTCTGGATGCTTCATGAACATTCGGCGAAACCAGTATAATAGAGGATGATTGGGTGGTGAGTGACAGATCTATCAAAAAAACAGAAGTGAGCATTATATACGCTAACAAGCAACAAATGACCAGAGAAATTAGCCAAAAAAGCTGTGAACAAATGACTCACAATTATCTGTAGTCACTTGGAGCCTTATACCAATAATAACTGGATTCTACTCAATATTTGCTATAATAGCAGACCCTTCAATAGATTCAAACTCATTCCACAGCGTCAGCACAATTGGCCTCAAACTAACAAAAAACAAGAAGCAAATAGATTAGCTAGCAATTTATTGAGTCCACACCTACATGGACAACCTAAAAAACATCATATAAGAAAAGAACACACTCATAATCGACGATCACATAGTCCCTCGGAACCGATGGCCCTCCAGAAAAGAAAACTTCCCTTGGAGGCAAGGCACAAATCACAACTCCTATGACATCTGGCAAGAAGGCAAAAATAGACCAATTCACCGGTCACGACAATTGTGAAAATAGGTAAACAGGAAGAAAAACAAACGGATAAAAGAAATTACTTATAAAGGTTTCTGTGTTAGCAACAAAGTGAAAGTTTTTTGAGGACCGAAGCCCAAAGTAGTACGGTAGTTTGGGAGGTCCTGCCTGAGTAGCCTCCTCAATCACCGTTCCTTCAGCTAATACCCAGTAGAAACGATAGCTTCCAATGCCACGATGGTCAGGTATTTCATGTACCAGAGCCTTCGAAATATAGTATTTCCTAAAGGGTACAAGAACTCCATCAAACCATGCAATATTAGCATCAATCGCCAGTGCAGTAACTTTCACCCCTTGAGGCAGACAAAGAAAAAATTACAAAACTCAACAACAGGGCACAAAACAGGAACACAATCAAAATGGCACAGACAACCTAGGTGCACACCTGAAAATCAGCAAACACGAAATAACGAAACCTTTTAGGCAATTCCCTGCCACATGTAGTCTTGACATGCGATGCCTCGATCAACTGAACATATGATGACCAGTCAAGAAGATATGTATGAACCTCAGGAACACGCAACTTCCCCTCAACCATCTCCGACCACATTGCTCTAAACACCATAGAGCAGAAATAAAAGGTAAGAAAAAACACCACAGAGCAGAAATAAAAGGTAAGAAAAAACACCACAGAGCAGAAATAAAAGGTAAGAAAAATTAACAAACAACCAAAATCCTGCACAGGCAAATCAGCAAGCAACTCTAAAATAAGGGAAAACCCTCCTATTCCATGAGCACCCTTTGACAGTTCAAGTTTCTACTTATTTCCATTAATCTATACTGCATGCTTACAAGCTATCCCCTTTCTAACAATATATCCATGGCTTTAGCAACCGTGTGCAACATTTTGTTCTTACAAGCTCCAAGCTTTTACAGGCGAGAAGAAACCGAAGAAGGGAAAAAATTAAGCTACGCAAGAAATAAGAAATAAAAATGAAGGGAAAAACGAGATCTAGGCAAACTAATAGCAAGAACAGAACAAGAACAGAATAATAATAGAAATGCAATAGGAAACCTCCATCTCCCATTTTTTTCCCATTAATCCATACTGCATACTCATAATCCGTCCCCTCCCTAACGATAAATCTAGTTAGCCTTCTATATATTCGTGCCTTTAGCAAGCGTGTGCTATATTCGGTTCTTGCAAACCTCGAGCTTTTACAAACGAAAAGAAATCGAGGAGGTCCAAAATCAAGCAGCTTGAGAAATAAAAACGAAGGAAAACACAAGATCCAAGCAAACTAATAGCAAGAACAGAATAACAACAGAAATGAAATAGGAAACATAACAAGCGATTTCCTCGTGTGCCTAACACAAAAAAAAAATCCAAAAAAAAAATAGATCCAAGGAAATAACAGAATCCAAGGAAAATACAGATCCAAAATAGAAAGACGGACCTCAGGAAGAGGAGGCAACAAGCGAAGCGAGGATATACAAGGAAAAAATAATTAACAAAATTAGCGGGGGCAACAAAAAACAAATCTGGAGAAAAAAGAATGCAAAAAAATCCAAACATTATACCCTAAAAAAGAGCAAACCAAAACAAGACCAATGAAGAGAGTCGCCTGCAGAAGGGAAAAAGCGCACAATAATAAGAAAGCAAAAAATACAAGCAATAGCAAATTGCAAAATAAAAATACAAGAAACGCCATAAATACCTGGAAATCTCTCTGGACACGAACCAAAAAAAATGGAAGGCAAGGAATAGCTCATATCTGAGCAATTTCTAGTGACAAGAGGCAAGGAAGACAAATTTGCCAACCAATGGCCTCCGTCCAACACACAGAGCAACAATTTGATTGCCCAAAAAAGGAAGGATGCAGAAAGAGGACAGAAAGTTGACGAAGAGAAGCTGAGCAAAAGGAATTTTGATTGCCAAAAAAATAAAGATACAGAAGGAGGACAAAGTCTCTGAAAAAAGAAAAAAGAAACGGGCAAAAATTGCGAGGCCAGCTATATAAGAGAGAGGACGGGAAATACCACATGCGGGCCACGTGACTTTGACAATGAGTGAGCCGGCTGAATTCAGTTGCTGCATCACGCGCTGACCACGTGACTTTCGACGACGAAGAATTGGCTGAATCCACTTCGCTCTTATACTATTTATGTGGATAAGATACGGAATTGTATGAAAAGATTATACAGTATTCGTAGTTTTCCTAGTGTATATAGTATACTGGATGTACGCTCTTTTACAAGTTTCCATTTTTCTGATCAATGAAAAGACTTGGAACATTATAAGGAAGCAGTGGCTTCCTTCTTTCAAAAAATCTCTTAAAAAATTCAGAGGTTATAGTAGTACATTCCAACCCTTGTATAAGCTCACGTGGGCTCCCCCTTTCCCTAGTGTAGATGTAGAGTAGATTGTTGCCATTTGTATTAAAAAAAAAAAACTTGGAACCCTCCTAATTTTAATTTTGAATAGCTGGGCAGTGGAATTGGAGATTCTAGGCAAGTACTGTACCTCCCTCTATCTACCGTTGTATGAGAAATTTCTAGAAATATGATGATTTTTAATTTTTTTCTACAAATAAGGTGATTTGGGGTTAGGTTTCCTGCCAGTAAAACAACCAAACCTAAAAAGAGCAAAACGAGGAGAGTCGCCTGCAAAGGATGGGAAACAAAATTGCACAATAAGAAAGCAAAACATGCAAGCAATAGGAAGAAATAAAATACAAGAAACACCAGAAATACCTAGAAACCTCCACAGAGATGAACAAAAAAGAATGGAAGTCAAAGGATAGCTCATATTAGAGCAATTTCTGCCAACAAGAGGCAAGGAAGATAAATTTGCTAATAATAGGCTCAGATCCGCATGAGTATCAATTAATTTTGATTGCCAAAAAAAGAAGGATGTAGAGGCATGACGGAAAGTTGACGAAGAGAAGCTGAGGAAAAGGAATTAGATGCAGAGATGCTGCCAAAGTCTCTGAAAAAAGAAAGGGGCAAAAACTGCGTTTCAAAGCAGAGGCCAGCTGTCGAAGAAAAAAGAGAGAGGGAAACACCACATGCTGGCCACGTGACTTCGATAACGAAGAACCTGGCTGAATTCACTTGTTGCGTCACGCGAAGACCACGTGACTTCTACGACGAAGAATTGGCTGAATCCACTTCGCTCTTATACTATTTATGTGGATAAGGTTTCTTATAAGTTGTCCACCTCCACTTTTTTTATATTGACAACGAGTCAAGGACATGACATTTGTTCGCGAAGAAGTAGTCGAGCATATCAACTGAGCCAACGTGTTGCCAAACACGCCTTAGAATAAATAAACTATAACAAAACACGCCCTAGGATAAACTATCGAGGCCTTATCAAGGTGCGAAAGGGTACAAAGCACGCCTTTGTCTGCCCATTCTATAACACTACTCCATTCGTACATCATAAGAAGGCGTGACTTTTAAAGCAGTCCTAAATCCGCGTCTCCTAAGTTAGAATGACAAGTTTTCTAGAATCCTAAACATCATGTAAACGCAACACGCCACGGACAATGCAAATTCCCAATTTCTCAGCTTTATTAACAAATTCTCTGCATATCAAACAGCTGAAGCAAATTCATGGCTTAATTGTGGTGAATGGTCTTAATCATCTTGAACCCATATTAGTTCGGCAAATAATCGTTTCTTCAGGCTGTTTTCATCAAACCAATGTTACCCGATACGTTAAAACGATCCTAAATCATACCCAACATCAAGATATTTCCGCATTGGGTTTTGCTATTAGGTTTCTATGTCAGCATGGGCAGTTCCTGGACGTTGTCATTTTCTACTTGCAGCTCCAGAGTTCTGGGGTGTTTCCCAACACATATGCTTTATCATCTATATTAAAGGCCTATGGTAAAATCAATTGTAAAGAAGGGGGGATTTCAGTTCATTGTCAAGCTCATAAATATGGCCTTGCTAGTATTGTTTATGTACAAACAGCCCTTTTGGATTTTTACGCGAAAATGGGTGACATTAAGACAGCCCATAGGGTGTTTGACGAAATGAATGATAGAAATGTTGTTTCTTGGAATGCTATAGTATCGGGTTACGTGAAATTCGGAGACTTGGAAACGGCCCTATCTGTGTTTGATAGAATGCCTGAGAGAGATATAGTGTCGTGGAATGCAATTTTGTTGGGATATGCCAGAGCAGGGAAAATGGATCAGGCGTACGTTCTGTTTAAAGAGATGCCAGAGAGGAGTGCTTCGTCTTGGAATGTGATGATTCGTGGGTACATAGATTGTGGGAAGATAGAATTAGCACGTGGGTTCTTTGATGCAATGCCCCATAGAAACAGCATTTCTTATATCACTATGATATCTGCATACTCGAAATGTGGGGATGTTGAGTCTGCTGAGAGGATCTTCTATGAGGAGCAGAAGAAAGACCAGCTCTTGTATAATGCCATGATTGCTTGTTATGCACAGAATGGCCGGCCAAAGGAGGCTCTTCATCTCTTTGACGAGATGCTTCAACCAATTCTGAATATTCAGCCTGATAAAATGACATTGGTTAGTGCTATTTCTGCTTGTTCTCAACTGGGAGATTCATTTATGGGGAGTCGGATTGTGTCATACATGGGTGAAGTTGGAATCAGAATGGACGATTATCTCTCCACGGCTTTGATTGACATGCATGCAAAATGTGGAAGCATTGACAAAGCTATTGAGTTATTTTACAGGTTAGAAAAGAAGGATGTAGTTGCTTACAGCGCAATAATTTTGGGTTGTGGAATTAATGGCAGGGGACAAGATGCGATTAAGTTATTTGAGGACATGATGCATTCTAATATGGCTCCTAACTCAGCTACAATCACGGGGATATTGTCTGCATACAGTCATGCTGGTTTAGTTGAAGAAGGCTACAATTGCTTTGAGTTGATGCAGAAATATGAAATTATACCATGTGTTGATCATTATGCTATCATGGTTGATCTTTTAGGTAAGGCAGGTCGGCTGGAAGAAGCATATGAGTTGATAAAGAAAATGCCAATGCAGCCTCATTCTGGGGTTTGGGGAGCATTGCTTCTAGCATGCAGTGTGCACAACAATCTTGAACTTGGTGAGATTGCAGCTGCTAAGTGTTTCGAGTTGGAGCCTGATAGCACTGGATATTATTCTCTTCTTTCTAAAATTTATGCATCTTCTGGGAAGTGGGAAGAAGCCAAGCGATTGAGAGAAGCCATTGAGGAAAGAGGTTTCAATAAGGTTCCAGGCTGTAGTTGGACCAAACCAGCTGAAGCTTAGTGTCAGGAAGTTGTTAGATGAGCTTGAATTTAATTTCTTGTGACTACTTGAATCAACTTGCTGAAATTTGGCCCGCAGTTGATGGAACTGAAATTTCTTGTTGCATGACCTGTGTGGTTGCTGATGCACATGCCCTTGGGGAAATTCCTGGTAAATGAATAACCTACTGAGCTTATTGTTCTTCTGGCAATTGGTATGGATTTTCTAAGCTGATTCTATGGAGGTTCTCTCTATGCACTTATGTCTTGTTCTGTGTAACAATTACAACATATTTGTTTGGACAAAATTGAAAAAAAGAAAAAAATAATAAAATAAAATAAATTAAAAGTGAATGACCCATTCAACTTATCTTGAGCATTGAGTACTGAAGCACAATGCCATTTCTGGTGGCCAAAACCTGCAGTAGCAGCCGAAATAACCTGTAGCAGTTGATTAACTTCGACTGATCTACAAGTCTTGTATCTTAGGCTTGAAGAGGAGCATTAAACAGTCAGAATAAGCTTCGCTGGTCCTATTCCTGGATAGTTGATATTGGGGATAATATCAGAAACCTCCCTGAGGTTTCTCTTAATATCATCTGGTACCCCTAAACTTTTAAAAATATCACTTACCTCCCTTACTTTTGGTATTTGTGTAACAAAATTTATAAAAACCCCAAACTACCCTTTTGCTCATTTTGCTAAATAAAAATACTCCTAACCACTTTGTTTGTTAAAAAAAAAAAAATCACCACCTAAAAAATAATTTCTACTCGTACCACTATATCACAAATCTATAATTTATAAAAATAAAAAAAAAGATATTTGTAAAGAAATATACTAGTACCAATTTAATTTATATATTTAAAATTGATTCATTATGAGCCTTTTTTTTTTTTTTGCCTAACATCTTCACAACTTGTGACCCAAGTCTTTAAATTGTACTAATTCATTATAAAAGTCAACTCAAAACAAAGGAAAAAATCTTACATTCATATTCTATATTATCACAATTAAAAAATAAAATTTAATTTATTACAATTTATAAGTAAAAAATTGTACAGCCATACAAAAAAAAATAAAAAAGAATGTTGGATAAACAGAAAAAAGAAGAAAGTGACTTTTGATCGTTTTTCTTTCATTTTTTGACATCCATTTATTTGATATGTAAATCATATACCAAGTGAAGGTTAATATAGTCAATTTACAATTACCAAGGGAGGTGAGTGATATTTTTAAAACTATAAGGGTGCCAGGTGATATTACGATAAACCTCAGGGGAGGTTTCTGATATTATCCCTTGATATTGGCATATTTTGATAGCAGAGAGAGGCAAGAGGGTTTGCCAATATACACTTTGCAGTTTTATGATTTTTGTTTTTCTTACTGATACCTGAATTCTCGCGCCTCTAATAGCTCTGCGATGAAGACAGTTGACACTTTGTTGTTGTCCAACAGTTTCTCTTGTCCTTTATAAACTTGAGTTAATTATTAGTGCATAACAAGTATCTGTTATACTTAATCTCAGTGGGTTGGACAATGAGATACTAATCAGGGAAAAGATATTTTACTTGCTTTTGACAGGTTTTAATGTCTTTCCAAATTTTTTCATTTTTTTGGGGTTAAATTCCTGCAGAGCCTGACACACTGCTGAAGATACAATCTGGACCTTGTGCTGCTTTTTAGTTGGCTACAAGTCATGTCAAACTGAAATACATAATTGCTTCAGCCAAGAGAAGGGTAGCATTAATCTTGAATTTATTCTCAAAGATCTTATCTAACAATTTGCCGCACCCTCTGTAACTCCAGATCAACTGACAATAGTTGCTGCAAGTCATCATATTGAAGAGGCATTTGGTTGCTTGATGTGGGGTTTAATTATCTAGACTGTTCCCAGAGATGGTCCATGGACTTGCTGGATTCACTACAATCTTATTTGTATTGTAGTTTGGGGGACATCCAACCTGCTGCAACTTAAGAATGTAAAGATTTTCACCAGAGAAACTGCAGCATCAAGTCTCATTATTGGCCCTTTAACCGTTTTGGTTTGATCGATATATTCAACTGATCAGCAAGTGTGACTTTTTAATCAGCACGAACCAGGAGAAATCGGATGCACGTTCTGGGGAAAACTGAAGCTTCTATTGATATATATTGTCTTGCAATATCAGGCTTGTAAGGTAAGAGTAAAAATAGCAATAGCAAACAACCTTTGAGGTCTCCTTGGTTGTCCTGGAGAAATGATTTAGGTCTTTGAACCAAATGAGACACCTTCTCCATGTATTTAACAAGCTGTATTTAGACTGTTGATCTCTGTAATGCAAGCAACCATTTCTATTTTGTCAAAGAAGACATTGTAGTTGACTGTAGAATGGAGATTTTAACGAAAAAGAAATTGTAGGCTCTTAAAGATGTGATTAAATAACTTATGGGCAAGAACGAAGCAACACCAGCAAACAAGTTGACTTTCTTTGACATTCATTTGCGACAAATTCAAAAGTCAGCCTCTTTGCAGATCAAATACTATCAAACTGGCATGCCCAAGCCCATTTATCGGTGAGATGCAGAGAATTGAAAACAAATTTTGCACAGCTAGGCAACGATGGTATGGTCCATATATGGACAATGGTGGAAGGTTGAAGAGTTTTACATGAGAAGAAAAGCTGCAGTTTTTATACGTCTAAGACTAGCATCACATATATCTAACTGGAAAACAAAAATATCTATCATTGTTGCCGATGCAGCTGAACAACCAATGGCACTGAATACAAAAAGGTATATGTATGGTATTCATGCTCTACCATCGACCTGTACATCTAAAGGGGCTCCCGCATAAGGGTTCACCGTTCATGCAAATCATCAAAGGCTAGTTTCCACATCAAAGCACAAAGAATAAGTTTGCATGACGTGACCCAATCATATAATCATCCCTCCACTGTAATCCCCATGACTAAACATTGTATAAGAGGCAGAACGTTCTGTATCTTAGTAACCAAAGTACTTTGGTGCTAAAAAGAATAGAGGCTGTAACGCACTTGGAGCAAATTTTCTGGCAAAAAGAAAACAAATTGAAGTAGGCTGGTCGTTGTATGGGCAGGTATGATTTTCAAGAATTCCCCTAATGAATAGTTCTGTAATATCTGCACTTCCAAAAGTAGCAGGATGAGCCCCGCCACGTGACCAGTCGACCCAAGTGATGCTTCTGTTTGCCAATTGGTTAGGAGCCTGAATTGTCAGCATGGTCGGGAAATAATGCTCATCCACATAGCACGGTGATCTACAAAACTCAGCAAACTTTGGGTAGAATTTTGTATCTGCAACTATGATAAGAGCAAGCTTTCTGTTGATCTCAAACCACTGTGCTCCTTTACGCCACTGGCTAATCTGAACCTCTGGTGCCATGTTCCCATTATAACGACCTCTACCAAATGGACCAGGATCATCAAATGCCCCAACAAAGCTATATTTTGACTTTGCTAAGTAATGGTAGATGATACTGAAATTGTAGAGTGGAATACAAGACTCAGATAGCAGAACAAACCACTCGTTGTTGATATCAAGCAATGCATTAGCAAGAAGTCTTCTCTCAGCATCACAAATACTCATCCTCCCCCATTCTGCAACCTGTGCAGGACATAAATATGACAGACTCAGCACCTCAGTGGAAATTAGAAAAATACTAATCCACATTTGTGCAGTACAAAGCTCATTTCTCCCAAAATAAATCTATGACAAGGAGCCGAATCCAAAGAAATGACAATGAAATGCTAAGATAAACAAAGGATGCTTATTGCTAAAATAAATTAATCAAAACCATAAGTTTAATATGCAACATTTCTTTTTTGTGCAAGACCAACCAATTATGGCCCAACTTTTTAGCTGAATAAAGCATGTAAATCAACACTTCTTACAAAATTCTGGTAGCACTTGAAAGAAAATGTTTTTAAGTTACCCATAAATACAAAACCATACAGATTGGTTGATATTGCCTAGAGTCTACAGCTGTCACTAATTATCCCATACCATTTTGCTTCAGAAATCAAACGAATAAATAAAACCAACCAGGAAAGTGACTAAAATCCATTTCAAAGGCCATTAACCAGACAGCACAAAAAAGTCTGAAGTAAAAGCTCAAGAAAAGAAACTCTATGCCTCCAATTTTCTAGAGCTGAGGGTTTACTATCTGCATTTTTATTTTACTAAATCACAATATCTCTTGGAGTTTTTTACTAGGATTTATTCTTTATATGGTTTCTTGACCTAAAAATAATCATATGTGCTAACAGAAAAAAAGGAAATTGAAAGGGAAAAAAACCTAAGCAGCCATTAAACTATTGTCGGTTTAACTTTTGGCCATCAAACAATTTTTCGTCACTAATTCACCACTAAACTAACTAATCAGCAACCGTGGCCATTTCGTCGATTATTGCTCTTAATCTAGAAAATAATTACAATATGTGCTAAATTTAAAAAAAAAAAAAGGTATTTTTATCCACTACTATTTTCTCCCTCAAATAATCATGTTTTTTCCCCAAATAATCAGAACACATGGCAAATTGCAGTAGGGCTCCAAATTGAGACCCTATTTTTTTTTCCCTTAAATAATCATGTTTGGCTATATGTTTGACGTTAGAAATAATGAGTATTATAGGGTCTGGTTAGTGATGGAAAGTAACCTACAATTTGCCACATGTTCTGATTATTTTCCAGATTAAAAGCAATAATCGATGAAATGGCACATGTGCTGATTAGTTAGTTTACTGGATAATTAATGACGAAAAATTGTTTGATGACCAAAAGTTGACCTAAGCAATAGTTTAATGGCCGCTCAAGTTTTTTGCCCTTGAATGTCTTCATTTGCAACTTATTACTTAATGATTAAAAGAGCATCACATGCAACTAAGCAAGTACAACTCACGTTTGAAAATAAACTAAGTCAATAAAATTTGGAAGTACAAATAGAAAGCATCTCTGCAAGTTGAAAGAATTATCTCAAAGATTCATCACAGTCAAATGAGGTTTCAAGCATCACCATCACACATGAAGTAGCAATTTTCTTAGCAAACTTGAACATCAGGCTATATATAAATTTAAATGATAAAAGCAACTGTTAAAAAAAATCTCTAAATTCAGCTCGTTGAAAAAGTAGCTTTTAAATTGCAATATATGTCCTTTTCATGACTGCCAGCATAGGGGTCTATAAATAATAATCACTTTCAGCATCAATTATTTCATTCTGGTAATCAAACTCGATGCACTAATACGAAACAGTAACTGAATGATAACCAGGAAGCAAACTCATACAAGTAAAGTTTGTTAAAAGAAAGGGAACCATCAGAATGTCAAGAGCCACTTTATAGCTTTAAAAATTTCCCAATCTGAGGAAAAGATTTTATATTTCCAGGAAAATTAGTGTGCTGTTAACTTGACATCCTAAGAAACAAGATTGATGACATATCCTCTGCAAGCTAGAAAAACTTCCCTGGTGAGATCCATCCTATCTCTTTCAATTAGTCCTCACAATCATAGTCGACAAGCTAGATTCTAAGATCCCAAAAGGAAAACCATTTCAAATACACCCTTAACAAAATTAATAAGACTAACACAAAACGGCAGATCCAATAAGCTTCCTGTCAGGAACTTCAATGAAAACCTCTTTTTACCACCAATAATTGGAACTTATAACTGTTTATGCAAGATCTTGCTCATGCTACTTAAATAACAAAGTTAAATTTGTGCATCTCCCTTAAAATAAGAACATACAGAAAACTCTGTTTCAATATGCAGATTAGCCCCTGTATTTGACATAACGAGCAATAAATATGAAGACATCATGTCTCTACATCCTATCCATACTTTCTTTTAGTGCAAAGCCCTTTCTGTCTCGTACAGCACTCAAGGTTCCAGCCTTTGCACTTGAAACACTTTAGTCATTCACATGTATGTAAAGAATAATACTCATTGCCGAGGTTATAATCACACAGAATAGCTGGCTTCCACATTTGATTTTTGAATACTGCATGGAAATGTGCTTCATCTCAGCACGAGTATAAATTTGCAAGAGCCAAATATTTCTTAGAAAAGGAAGCTTACAATGTTCAAAGGGGAAATTTTCTTAGTTCCAATGAACTTTCTACAGTATATGATGGGATTTAACAAAAGCAGCCAGCTGCACATTCTTGTACGTGCTATACAGACAGCTAAATACCTTTATAGGAGTTCCATTCAATAATGCTGTAGAGCAACAGAGACACCATGCTTGGCTGGTTAAACTAGACATTGTATTTCTATTAATGGTTCTGTTACTAGTTGACAGGTAAGGTTTTATAATGCAAACGTACAAAAGTCAAGCAGGAGGGATAATTCCAGAATCCTATAGCCTTCAACATCAAATTTCGTATCTTGCCTTGCCAGGCCTTCCAAGAAATGAACACAAATGACAACCGCTCGATAAAATACTCAAGTCAACGCATTTAAGAGGTAATAGAAAACTCAAATCAAAACGACACATTGAAGGATGCAAACCTAGAAAGAGCAGTAAATAAAAAGCACTGGGTTTGCATGACAATCAAATTGAGAAGTTTCATATTCAAGCTACTTAAATGCCCAAGGGACATATACTCCGAGAAATTGAGATTGACATGTCACGTTGTATAAACACATAACTTTAGTGTTCTGCAGGAATCACACATTTCTTGAAGGCAAATATTGAACTATCCAAGCATTCAAAGTGAGGGAAGTGAAAAGTAAATTACCAAATCCATCCACCACTGAATTGTAAAACGAGGAGAACAACTTTTCAGTGATGAAGTTAACATCTTAAGATAAGTAAAAGCTATTGGACACAGCAAACAAATTTCGGAATTCTGACCATGACCTACAGGTAGAAAATTTCAAAGCATTGCCAAAGGACTAAAAATGATCACATGGAAGGAAAAAAGAAAGAGCTGCAGTGTTTAATTTCTAGCAAGGCGAAAAGAAAGCACAATTTATGCCGAAGCAATCTGCATATGAAGGATGAGACGTGACAGTTTTTGACCAAATAAATCTCCAAAACATGAGCTGTTTCAGGCACCAAATGCCATCAACCATAGCTATAAAAAATGGCAACTAATAAAGATTCTTAACTACATATTGCAACTGGCAGGAAATGATTCATTGATGACAACTGACAAAAGCATACCTGACTTGGAACTTGCCGCCCGTAAAAAACAGATGTGGGTGGGAAATCTGCTTGATATGATGGCAGCGAGTGAATATATATGGAATACAACCCAGAATGTCCCTTGAAAAACCTCTCCCAAAGAGGAGCTAAGGGCAATGGCCCCTTAGTCAAAAACATGAAAGCAATCTTCGGAACCCTATTGAACGGATACTTCTTGATTTGAGGCGTCAATGATGCCCTCCAAAACAACTCTTCATCACTCATTGAGTGAAGCAAATTTGAGGGAGGCTTGATCCAACGTTCTAAACTAATTGGTTCCTTCTCAAAACAAGGTTGTAAACTGGGCTTTGCTATAGCAACTATATTATCAACGCCGTAATGCCTAATCATATAAACACTAACCACAGAAAAGATAAAGCACAACCCCAAAAACACCACAAGTAACTGAAGCACTCTATGAGGCAAAGCCCTGCTTTGACCTGTCCTGTTTGCAACTGCAAAATCTTTACCATTCTCCATTGATACAACTGCTGATTGCATCTTAATAAGACGTATACCAAAATTTATCTCTGAAATTTCTTGTTTCCTAATATCTCGAATTAAAAATCCACGTACAACCCTTATCTCCCTTAAAACATCTGAAACCTTCAATTAAAAAATTTTTCCTTTTCTCACCAAGAGCCTGGAATCAGAGACTCGGATTGCATCCCATATGACATGTAATCAACTAATTCTAAACTTTTCCTTCCTGGGGTCGCTTAAGTTACCATAATCCTTAATACAACCAAGACTGAAGCTTTTGGGTTAGTTTAAACACAGGAGGAGAAAATGGGGGAAAAGGCGGATAGCAGAGAAAAGCACAGTAGGCCTACTAAAAGAACATTCAAGAAACTGACAAAAATGAAAAATTTCACCAACTGGAGAGAATTCACCAAGTGGGCATGAGGTTAAAATGAAAAAAACAAAAAGTTATTTGATATGGCATCAGATGGTTTTGTGACCGATATTCCATGAGTAATTACGAGATTAAAAGTACTGCACCATAGCTATCTCACTGTAGCAGTTAGCAATAAAAATGGGCTAGAGGCATATCATATGGGAGAACGGAGGATGACAAAATTTGTCATTTGGGGAAATGCTTTAATTTGTTCTCATGGGCTTTAAAGCTCCAGACACTGGTGATGGGAGAGTCAGGACTTAAGATAAGCAAAGGTCATTGAGAAAAGCGGCCGAGGAGGGTAAATATGAGAGGTTTGTTTGGCAAGGAACAAAAGCTATCCTACGACTGTGGGACTTGGGGTGGTGGGATGGAGATGGCATGATGAAAATCCAAGAAAGAGAGGAAGAGATCTAGAAAGAATGAAGAATGTGAAACTTGTTTATATAGATTGTCTTTTCTTTTTAGACTCATGTATAGGACAGAGAACTTTGGGAGGTTTATTGGTCAGGTGAAAGACTGAAATCTGTGTAATGAATATAGCAAAATAAAATATAATAGGGATAATTTCAGAAACTTCCCCTAAGGTTTCTGACAGTTTCACCTGGTACTCTCAAACTTTTAAAAATCTCACATGCCTCCCTTATTTTATGTTTTCTGTATCATTCATAACCCATTTTAAAATATAATATTAAAAAATTCATTTTAGGAAAGTAAATGCAATCTCATTCCAAAATTACCCTTTGTTGTCTTTTTTTTATTATCTAAATATATTAATAACAAAATAAACGAAAGTTCATGTCGATTGAAAAAAACTATAGTGCGTTTTTATCTAGCAAACGTTAATATTTGAATTCTGTAAGTGAAACCCATTTCAAAATATAATGTTAAAAAAGTTATTTTGGGTAAGAGAATCTCTTCCAAGTTTGCCCTTTTCTTATGATTTCTTAGTTACCATAATATACCAAACGTATCTTTTTAAGTTTTATAAATGAATGGATGTAGTTTCTTAATGAATATTTAGGACTTGGTAACAATATTAAAAAAAAAACCTTTAGTAGTTTTTATGTCATTGGTTTGGACAAAAAATGATGATACATTTTTCCACTGATTTAAAAACAATACAAACAAATTTATATATAATTTTTGGCATGTTATATCTTTTTAGTCTTCAAACCATCAATTTGGACAAAAAGTAGAAAATTCAAAAATATGTAAATGATTTGTAAAATTTCTTAAGTTAACTCAAAACACTTTACAACAAAGAACATATTATCTTTATAATTTGCAGAATTCAAATATTAATGTTTGTTATATAAAAACGCGCTATATTTTTTCCAATCAACATGAACTTTCATTTATTTTGTTATTAATATATTTAGACAATAAAAAGTAAAACAACAAAGGGTAATTTTGGAATGAGATTACATTTACTTTCCCAAAATGAATTTTTTAATATCATATTTTAAAATGGGTTATAAATGATACAAAAAACATAAAGTGGGGAGGCAAGTGAGATTTTTAAAAGTTTGAGACCCTAGGTGAAACTGTCAGAAACCTCAGGGGAGGTTTCTGAAATTATCTCAATATAATAAAAGATACTTTGTTATGGGCAGTTTCATTTAATTACTGGCATTATTTTTGTCCACTAGTTTTTTTTTTTTTTGTTAAGTTCGTTTCCTTTTTGCTTTTTTGGGAGAATACAACTAAAAGTTGGTGGGTTGGTACTTTAACTGATGCGGACAGTCCAACTTGGTTTTGTCCGTTTGGCTGATGTTTAAGAGGAATTTAAAGAAATTAAAAGAAAAAAAAAGATAGAGAGAAAGTAAGAAATGCTGCCAGAAATGTTGTCAGAAATGGAAAGAAAGACAAAATGAAGAAAAAAACATCAAGTGAATGCGGTTGGACATAGGAGCAGTTTATTATACGTTGTAATGGATAGCTGGCAGACTATTTAGTGGTAGAAATCACGAATTAAAGTAAATGTACTCGCACTTTGACTAGTTTGTAGGAGCTAATATCTATTCTTTTAAGAAAAGAATAAAGGAGCAAATATTTTATAGACTGTCTATGCTCTATTTCATGTCCAATTTTGTCTATGCTCTATTTTATGTCCAATTTTCATCGAGTTTCCTGTTTGGCAATGTTTTCTTCAATTAAAACTTCATGTAAGTTTGAGTTTCTTTAGATACAAGGCTTATAATGGGAAGAAAATGGAAAAAAGTAGGAAGAAAATAAGGAAACTTTTAAGGACCATCTTGACTATGTTTTGTATTTGAGTATCCTTGATAATTCATACAATTTCTCCCCTTTTCTTGCTCCTTGATTTGTTTTATTTGATGAGCCTTAGACTTGCAAACAGAAACCAGCACTAGCAATTAAAAGTCCTTTTCCAAGACGACAAAAGTCCATTGGCAATTTGGCATGATTCTGAGAAATCACGGGTCAGCAATTTTACTGCTTTTTTGGCTGACACCGAGAGCGACGCAGAAAGCAGCGCCAATTCGTAATTTGTCCATCCTCTGATTAATTTGTAAAATATCTTTTATTAATGTTTTATATAAGTTTCTCTTCATGACCGTTGGCTATAAAAGCCCAACAATGGCAAAGAAATCAGAATACCAAGATGAATTAAAGGTAGCTCAAAATATAAAAACGGTGATTGGAAAACGTAATCTATGATCATTCAATGAAAAAAAAAAAAAAAAAGAACAGGTATAACATGTTTACAGGATATGATTACTGGTAGTATCAAACAGATCAATAAAAGGAAAGAAATTTGAATCCACATTCTTTTATTCTAATACACTGTATAAGTTTTAATACTAATGATGCAACTTATTATATAAGCTTTAGAATTAATAATACAACTTATACATACTAATTATACAAGATTAGGTCTGAATTTAGCCCCTCCCTGGACAAAAAGAAAATTAGATTTATAGGCATTAGCAAAATCTGTGATCTAGAATTGGAATTTTCTGTATCCTCCAGTACTATTATCAGTATCTGAATAAGACGTCGTTGATAGTTGTAAATATGAAGCCATCCAATAAAAATGATACGAAAATGAAAAAGAAGAAGAATGGGATGGCTACAATGGTATACGCCAGGTGGGTGACCACCACTATTGGGTTAGCTAAACCAACAGTAATTCGAAGGGACCACGTTTTCCGACAGAGAATACGTGCCAACTTGAAAGACAAAAGGCATGGAATCCAGAATCTGGATGAAGAATTAGAAAATGCACCTCAACTTGGAAATGCATTGCATATTCCACGTCAAATGCACCTAAATTATAACCCACACTCTAACCACACCCCAGGCCTACATGGACAAGACGAACCACCACATTTTCATTAAGCCCACACCGCATTGACCAATTCCCAAGTCTTGTATTTAAGCAGCATACCCTATGATGAAAAATAGTCTACTGGCAGCTCAAGACTAGCGCCAACTGGTGCCTGAAACCGGTAGAGATGCCATAGTGTCAGCATGGCAACCGAAATATGGCCAGTCAATAATGCACTCTCTCTTCCTGTTTAGCCACTTCTAGGCCCGAAAGGATGCCAGAAGGTAAACAATTCAAACCGAAGGCTGAACAAAGTGTATGAAAATACTCAAATGAACTTTTCATCAAATTTCAGCACCGTCTATGATCAGAATGGCACATTATATAAGCAATTTCGGAAGTGGAGAAATTTTGGAAATATGTTCCATGAGAAGTTGTTCTTTTTAGGTCTGTTAACACAGTTCTTTAACACTTGCAACCAACATATTCAAGTAGCATATCTTGAACATACCGTACATTACAACGCAACTCATTCCAAACATCACAAGCTGCAGTTGATACTCTTCCATTTTGAACAGAAATTGCAAGAAACTGTTAGTCTGTACCACATATATTTACGCAGCTAGTTGCACAAATGGGCACTACTTAAGAACATCGAAAGTAGCACGGAGGTTGGAAATCATGACTGGACACTCTCCCTTCTCATCATACTCAACAAATTCCCCTCCAGACAGATCAACACCATCAAATTTTGTCCCTTCAACCTACACCAAGGAAAAGAACAAAAGACTATGACTTCATGGGTTCTGAAACTGAGATGACAGGAAATAAGATGATACAGCTTTCAGAAATTATTTTTGTCAATTCCATTAATTTGGGCATGCAATTTCTCATATCAAAAGAGAGAAGACTAATTCAAAAACATCAGGTTTTCACAGCCAATTACTATTTCATAATGGATACAATCCAATGCCATAAGCCCACATCATGAAATAAGTTAGCGACTTGATAAATGTAATAACATTTAGATGCATTCAATGCCTTATTTTACATACACCACTTGAAAAAGGGATGGGCAATTACAAGCACATCCCACAAGAACTATTATTTCCCAAAAGTGAGGAATATAATACAAACCTCCTTCCCCCTTTCAAAATCTCCCTAATGCCAAAACTGTGGCACTAAATCTACCATTTCAAGTTCACATCAATCTCATGCAGGCAACTAATATGAGCAAATCTGTTGATCAAAAGATTTAGGAGGGAGAAACATTAGCCAGACAACAGAAGTTTTCCATACAGAATGAGAGTTTGTATCAACTACCCCACAACAATACTGACCAACCAAAATTCCTTTCTTGTTAATAATTAATTATGTATGCATGCAAAAGTAACATACAGTTACTTATCTTGGATGTATATTGAAAAGAACGCAAATAGAAAAACTCTCCAAATATTGTGGTTTGGTATTCAGAAGTCAATCTACAACTATGCCAGAAGAAAAGATATCAAAAGTTTCCGACACAAAAATATACATTAACCATGGGCAAACACTGTTAGCTGCTGAAGAAGGCTTCAGCCGCCAAGGCACAAACAATTTCAATTGACAGAGACAAATTGTTTCAACAAAAAAATGCATGTCCCCGTTCAATATAGTTTCAAGAAAAGAACTGAATACTTGTCCAGCTCTTGTAGTTCAGAAATTCACTTCCTAAAAGCAACTCCTAACCTTCCACTTTCCATTCTCTGGGGGTGAAATGAAACCTCCTAAAAGACAGGGATTTCAGCATAAGACATCACGAATGTACCGGCACAGAGATAAAAAAAACACCATTTAAGAGGGAATTGTCATCCTGATGACAGCATCAAACAACGTAGGTATTTGAAGTCATTATTCAAGATATAATGCAAAAAATGAGTAACCTCAAGAGATGTTTCCATGTTTGTTTCCTCTTGCTCTTGTTCTCAGGTAGATGAATTCCAAGTGCACTCAAGCTGTGATAACATCTACCACTCACATCTTTAAAGCTAATGGAACTGCACTACAATGGATGACCAAAAACATAGTAGACTTTACCAGGAAGTTTACATGATAAGACTTGCAGCTTGGAAGAAGGAAAGTCAGTAGTGTATAATGCAGAGAGGAGTGGCCTAAAGTAAAGGTAAAAGAAATACTTAGTTGTTAAAATGTTCTAGTAAGAAATGGATCAACAGCAGCTAAAATTACACAACATTACAACTACATATCACTCAAGCTACAAAGAATGCAAAAACTGTAGAAGCATTTGCTTACAGATTCAACCCGCCATCCACTACCAAATGAAAAGTCCAAAGGCTCAACACCCCTGCAGTCAAATACCATCAGGGGAGTATAATGGCCAAATTCACTTTGTGCCTGTGTCAGTGGACGCCCTCGGCCCGTGATCATGGTCACAGTTCCTTCCCTTGAACAGAACTTGCACTGGAAGCATGAAAGAAGAACACGTATAAATGGAGTATAGCTTTGACAATCCAATACAACAGAAACCATTCAGCTGTACAAATTAATTGAGAAAAAGCAGTAAGATCAAAGAGGCAACATATCAATGCATCAAGAAGTAGCAGTAAGATCAAAGATGCAACACATCAATGCGTCAAGAAGTAAGCAGCATACTCCTTCAGTTTATAATTTGCACCTTAATACTAGCATTAGCTGGTTGCATAGCCCAAAGGGGAAAAGAAACTTTCTATAAAACTTTGTTTCAGTCAAAAATCTAGATTCCTCACAAGAAGCATTTTTCAATCACAAGATCTTCAGAGCAAGAAATTCATATCATTGTCTGTTATTATGGGCATCTAAGCATTCAATAATTGATAACAGATCAGACCAGGACAGATCACCTTCTTAACAAGATTAGTACTGCCCTTGCCATGAGGAACCACATCAGACAGGCAAAGACAAGCCTCTTTTGGGGTCACTTCACCACAGTTCCCACATTTCAGCTGAAAATGAAAAGCAAGATGGAATTAAAAAGCATATATTTGGAACGCATATTGTGTGAAAATTTGAGTAGGTCAACACTTCAAACTGGACATTACCAGACAAAAACAACAACAACAACACGACAACCAAAAAGAAGAAGAAGAAGAAGACAATAAGACTTGAAAAGGCAAGAGATCATGAAAAAATATTGGTATCCATTAGCATTAGCATAACAATTATATCAGAAAGCAGTTTAAAGGTTGAAAGTTACTGGTTAAATTCACGATGAACATGTTCTGTTGAACAGTCACAACAGCAATATTTTGGACACCAATTTCCTCCATAACACCAGAATGCAGAGCAGAATGAACTAAAAGGAGGGGCAGTGAGGAGGACACATTATAACCCCATGATGTCCAAGATGTTTCACAATCTTTTGCTAAGAGCCAACAACCTCAAGAGAATGTAGAATGGATGAGGATATGTAATATCTTTCCTCATGGAATAATTCACATTGAAAGATTCGGGAAAATAAGTTTTTCCGGAAAAATCACAATAGATTCATGTAAGTTCAATAACTGCAGATGAGGCTCTATCATCTAATCTTTTGAGGCATCAGCATCAACACATCTGATGATATATACACAAACATGCGTAGATAAAGGTGCATAAAGTTTTCAAAGGACCAAACCGTGATAAACATAATCAGCAAGTTTTACAAAATCACGTAGATCGGATCCATGTAAAAGAATAGTCCATCAACTATAGCTATATCACACTACTCTTTATAAAACCAGATTGTAGCAGACAGCATTTTATCAGAAAAAGAGTTGAAAATCGAAAAATGATGGAAACGTTAAGTAAGAAAAAAGAAGGAAAAAAAAAAAAAAAAAGCGTAACAGAAAAGGACTAACATAATGAGGCTGTGGTGTCACTCAATTGCTTGCTTGGTGGCTGTGCACATGACACAATCGTATATCCATAGAGACATGGAGATTCAGAATGAAATGATCATAAACGCAGATTCAAGTCAAACTGAAAAGCTAGTTGCAGAAAAGTACCAATTACGCAAAATAAACCAAATGCAACAATAATTTACCTATTATCCAACATAATTGTAATTACAGCATAGCGTAAAACCTAATTGAAATAATGATACTACTTCATCACACAAATCAATAAGGCCAAAAAAAAGCTCAAATTACGCAATCAAAGACATAAATGTTTAAAAAAAAAAGGAAGAAAAACTAAAGCGCGTTAGCTGTATGCATTAGTTGTATAAACTTCTAGAATTAAACACAGAACAAACTACGATACTATCAAAAGAAATCTAGAAATTTACAAGAGTGCGCGCGCACGCGAGAGAGAGAGACAGAGAAGAAAGTAGTCCCATTCCGCTGGCAACGTAATCGCAAGAGAGAAAAACACAGAAAAATTGCAGGAGAACGATCCAAATAACGAAATGACGGCGATAAATTGCTGAGAAAAAAAAGGAGGAGAAAAGAACAAGAAAAACAAGACTAAATGTATCGAAAGAAGCTGAAAATGAAAATTAAAACCCTAGATTACGGGCGAAAACGAAATATGCGGAGAGAGATGGTTGAAGACCTTGAAGTAGTAGTTGAAGTTAGGGTCGTCACAGCCGCCTTGAGGCTGAAGATCAGTGAGGTTCTCCAGCTCCGCGGTGATCATCAGCGAGTAGTTCACCATTTTCTCTCACTAAATCTCTCTCTCTCTCTCTGCCTATAATCCAAGCTTCTTTTCACTGTCTTCTGCTCCTCTACTTGTTCAGCGGTTCGTCTGTTGTGCATTTCTGTTGTCGAGGGGGCATCGAGGTGTTTATATAGAATAGGGTTTGAAGAAATCTTCGGCCTATCCAAGCACCTCTGCATCGTGATTCATGGATACTTAAACCAGTTTTTTAATTGTGATTAACTGACACTTATAAGAATTTTTATCAAATTAGGGACATCAACATTTATGAGTATTTACTAGCGCTTAAGTTGAGCTTTACTAGACCGAGTGTTGTAGTATTATGCTAGATTTTAGATTTTAGATTTTAGATTGGTTAGTTGAGTTGGAAATATTTTAAGCCGATTGGATAATGAATATACCTTTTCTGGTTTGATTGAATTAATGAATGTACTTAAATTAATGAATATGATTATTCGATTGAATAATAAATGTACTTGTACTGATTTGATTCAAGCCAATTCCTCATTCACCTTGTTTCTCATTTTTTTGGTTCCTTATATGCAGAGTTTAAAAGATAAACTAAACTGTTCAAATTTTAAATTAAGTTTGACTCTATAAAAGTTCGTTCAAATTTGATTTGTTAATTTAACTTAAATGATATTGTGCGTTCAGTAAATTTTAAATTGTACGGATGGTGAAGTTCTGTGGTCCCTTAGGTTGAATGAGACTCCCTTTAGTATGCCTGTGTTAACTTTGACTTCCAACGTTTGAAAAAAAAAAAAAAGTCTATGGTAAGAATGTTTGTGTAAGTACTATTGGAAAAAAGACAAGTGACTCCTTTGAAAGTTTGTTCCACATCGTATCTTAGTGTGAGTGAGCAGCAAGATTTAAGGTTCTTACAATTTTCCTCTGATCAGCAATTGTATGGATGATGAAGTTTTATGGGTCCCTCTTGATTGAGTGAAACTTCCTCTCATGTGCATTGAGTGTTAACTTTGACTTCTAAGTATCTAACTTTTGAAAAAAAAAAACGAAAAAGTAAACTTTTAAATTGGATTTGAACTTGATTTGATTAGTATAAAAATGAAATTTATAGATAAAGATTCATCTTGCTCAAATTTAACTCGAATTCAAATAGAAAGGTAAACTTTTAAATTGAATTTTAACTTGATTTGATTAGTATAAATATGAAATTTATAGATAAAGATTCAACTTGCTCAAATTTAACGAGAGTTCAATTGGATAAGAATTCGTTGGGATTCAACTCGATGAATAAACAAATCGAGCTTATCTGCAAAATTACAGCCTTTAGTTCTGTCTCTGACAATATCTTCCAATTTTTCATTCTAATTTTTACTTCGGTCCAATAAAATTTATGCTTGCATCATCGATACAAATTTCAATTATCTTTTTATCTCACATACATCACATCAAAAAAGTGTTACAATATTCTTTTTAACAAATTATCCAAAAAATCTACTATCCAAACGGTTATCCCTGTGTTGACCAAAAAGAAAAAGATTAAGTTTTTATACATTTTTGAGTTAGAGTCTCTTTCTTCTTCTTTTTTTTTCAAGGGATAAACCTTTGGTCATTGTTACTATTTTATGGCAAAAGCCCGTTCAACTGGATAAGAATAAGATCCACAAAGCTAGAACTTGTACCAACTACTCATTGCCAGTTTGTATTTGTTTTTCATAATAGAACGTTGAGAAGACTGATAAATGGCCCATATTTCCTCAATTTACCATTCGCTGGCTACCTAAACGTCCTGCACCTCCTGCCTAATATTCTATTATCCGTTAATCGACTTAATAAATAAATAAATAAATAAAAATTGGGCCCTGCTGTCTGTTGCCTGACGCTGAGGCCTCCTGGATTAGTCCAAAACAACTTAAAGTCCAAACATCTTTGCAATAATAAAGAGAACATTGGCGGTTAGTGTTAACTTTGCTATAATTTTATGTGTTTTCAGATTTATTTTTATCAACTCCTATTCAATCAAAGATTTATTCCTATTACCTCCTATTCAATCAAAACTATTTCATCTCAATTCTCACGTTCTTTCAGTAATCCTAATCAACTGCTATTTCTTCCTTCTTTTATAAATTTGTTCCTTCTAGATTTGCACACACGTAGGGTGTGCCATTCTCACTGATGTCTATAATACCTGTGATGCATTGTATCTACCTTCAAATCCGAGTTCATGTACAAATTAAAAATCTAAAAAAGAAAAGAAAAGGATTCAATGGTCGAAATTGAGCATTTAAAATTGAGCATTTAATAGAACTCCTAATCCTACTGGTTCACACTTGAATGTGGACGAGTGTCTTAAACTGTCGCAAAATGTTTTCAGTCCCTCTGGATTGATTCATGTAATCTACTGAACTTATCCTCAATCCACGCTAATCTTCTAATACAATGGTCTTAATTTGTCATCATGCTATTAATTTAGTTTGTTCTCAAAATCTCCTTCATTTATTGTCACCCCACCCCAACATCTTGACCAGATATGACCCAAACTCAGCAGTCATGACCCCTTAAACGACCTTTCCAGGCCAGGCCAGAATATATCCCCAGAATTAATGATACCAAAATAGAAGGAAAGTATTAAATGCCAATGTTGTCTTGTGAAATTTTCTCCACAGGGCAGACTGTGACTGTGCATGATAAAAACCAACACTTTCGGCTCTGAAATGGGGCGCAGATAAGGATTGAATAGGCAGTATTAGTATTTAACTTGTCATGATTCTGAGAAGGCAAGCCATTGAGGACAGTGATTAAGAACTATAAGTAAGTGGGATTTTGATAATATATATGCCTGTAGGAGAATCTCAACTGTAAAGTTAACTCCATAATAAGAACATCTGTATGTATTCTCTTCATGTTCTTAGTCCTCACTGAATATCACTGTGAGAATTCAATCATTTTTCAGGACTCATCGAGCCTCGGCCAGGGCCCTATAAATGATTAAGACTAAGCCAAGTTCCTTGTGCTTTCGACTTCTGAAAATCTGGAACTCTTCCCTTTTGCCCTCTCTTCCAATAATCATGGGGATCAAACTGATGACCATTTTGTTGATAGAAGTCACTGTAGCAATAGTAATCCATGAAGCCTTAGCAAATGGCTCCCTTTCCAGGCCAAACCCCCAGGAAGCTGCAATCAGTAATGATCACCACAACCCCAATGCTGTTAAAAGCATTCGGGTAATTGTTCATGTCCTCTTCTGATTCATCACTTTGACCCTGTCGTTCGACTATTTATGAAAGAAAATCAGTACTTAATTGTCTGAGATTCATCATCCAAACTACATAGTAATGCCAATAAAGTAATTGGCCATATTATACCGCATTTTTCGTACTCTGGGAATCCTGGAAAAAGAATAATAAAGCCCAAGCTACATTGTCTAGGAATAGAAAATGAATGCCTGCTGCCCCAGGATGCAACTCAAATAAATTTCTGCCGTAAATTGTGTTTACACTTGACGCCACTTTTTCGTCTGTTATTTTTCAGAGTGAAGATGGTGATATCATTGATTGCGTTGACATCTACAAGCAGCCAGCTTTTAGTCATCCTGCTCTAAAAAATCACAAGATCCAGGTTTGTGCGCTTAATTTCTATGGTTCAAGAAAAAAATTCTGATTGGAGAATGATGAATATCATCCTGCTCTAGAATTTGAGAAATCCAGGTTCGGGTACTCAGTTTATTTGTTCCGAACATTACATTTTTGGTACCTTTTTTTTTTTTTCATCCAGATGAAACCTAGTTATGTTCCAACAAAGGACATAACGACCAACAAAGCAAATACAACTAAAACATCTAAACAAACGAAAGGAGAGATTCCCATTGTTTTGACAGCACAACTGTGGCACAGAAGTGGAAGCTGTCCTCAGGGGACTGTTCCGATTAGGAGAATGCAGAACAAGAGCCCATATGAAGCAGGGAAGCCTAGCTTCTTCCAGCATAGCAAAAAATTCAACACTAGCACACCAATTAAACTTCTGCTGGCGAACCACTCGGTATGCATTCGATGATTATCGCATTGTGTAATAGCCTGTGAAGAATGTAGTAAAGATTAACATCCAAGTGCATAGATATTTATCAATTCCATATTCTTCCATCTGACTGCCAACTATATTATGGATGAATAGATGCCTCTACTAGTATAAACAGCAGTTTTAGTCGAGAACTCCCTAATTATTTGACCTTGTGAAATAGTTGTCAGTGGTGCATTCTGAGGGATTTGCATATCTTGGGGCCAAGGGAGATATTTATGTCTGGAATCCTCGAGTTGAATTGGATAATGAGTTCAGTACTTCTCAAGTTGCTCTGAAAAGTGGCCCTCACGATAATTTTGAAGCAGTTGAAGCAGGATGGGCTGTAAGTATCGATTAAAACAATCAGCAGTTCCACATTTCTTCAAGATTTTGTGCGATTGCCATTCTTTACATAGTTCGGTTGATTTTCTAAAAAAAGAAACAACGACAAAAATGAGTTGACTTGCTGACCCATACACTTTAACAGCATGTTAGCATTTTAGGTATTACATTCATTCTTTCACTCTGGTACACTTTAGTATACTAACAGATAGAAGAAAATATTGCAGGTTAATCCGGGGATCTATAAGGACAGGCAGACAAGATTTTTTGTGTACTGGACAGTGAGTTTTTGCCTTTATTCTTGTTTTTGACAATGGATTCTTTCTTTAACTGAATGTCTTGATGTGTATCTACCGATACCAATTTCATGTGCATTTTTTTTCACGGAACAGAAGGATGCTTCAAGAAAAACTGGATGCTTTGATCAATTTTGTCCTGGTTTCGTACAAGTCAGCAAGGAGATAGCACTCGGTGCTGCACTCCTTCCCAACTCTTCCGTCGGTCAACTGCCAGTCGCAATGGTTATCTACATTTTTAAGGTGAAAAAATTGAGCATCTGCTGATTGTTTTCAATATTACACTAGATGATCCTACTGCAAGATATACATACATTACCAATGATGTAGTTCTCTAATTTGAGAAGTCCAGATTCATCGGACTAACGTTTTTTCGCCGTTCCAGGATCTGAAAACAAACAACTGGTGGGTAAATTATGGAGAGAAAACTAATGTAGGATACTGGCCTGCTGAGCTCTTTAGTTTGTTAAGTCATCATGCTGAAACTGTTCAGTGGGGTGGTGAAGTTTATAGTTCCAATCTTGAGACACATGGGACTCGTCCACACACTGCAACACAAATGGGAAGTGGGCAATATGCTTTCCCACACTACGGCGCAGGTGTGATAGAGAGGATTCGGGTTCTTGAAAATTCCCTGGTGTTGAAGTACCCAGAATACACATCATCCTTCGCAGATGAGTATGATTGTTATAATTACCACCTTTATCGTGGACGACAGGAGCCTGAGTTCTACTATGGAGGACCTGGAAGAAATTGGAAGTGCCCTTAGAACAGATCAGAAATACTTGTCTTCATGAACATTCAAGTATGAGTGAATAAACTTTACTATACCTGTATAAACAGATTTAAAAAAAAAAAAAAAAATCAAATGACCAGTTCTCTTGCAAAGGAAAGCTGTTTCTGATAACGAATTCAAGAATAGAAATGACATCTGTATTTGTGGATTTGGACTTCTACAGTCATAAGCGGCGAACCTTGAATTAAATGCTCAGTATCTACGTTTGCCTGATTCAATTCATGTTGTTACAAAACCCACTACTACATTTCAACAATCCTATAGAACTCAAAAACTGAAAGTCTCAGCTAGGCTCACATAAATCCAGGGAGCAGCCCAGCTACCATTCTGCATCAGCAACTAAAAAATTTTCAAATTCTTTTGTGCTTTCTCTCGATGATCATGGGGATCAAAGCTCTAGCTTTCCTGCTACTAGAAATTTCTCTGGCCATTATAACTCGTGGAGTTCAAGATAGTTATTCTCTTTCTAGCTAGAAAACCCGGGAAGTTGCTGGCGATCGTAATCTCAAAGTTAATGGTGTAGTGAAAAGTATTGAGGTATTTCTTCGTCCTATTTACTCTAATCACCTACTTAAAATCGTGTCCCAATTAATTATACAAGAAAAACAAATCTTGCTTTGAACTATCTTCATAATCCACATTAGTAACACATGTCGATAATCCCATTGACCATAGTGGTGCATTCGGATCGAGTCAAATTCAAGTAGTACACTACTCGAACTCAACTCGAGATAAAATAATTGAGTTTGGACTCGAGCTCAAACTTGTCTAGCTTTTAGAAGTTGAGTTCGAGTTCGAGTTCGAGTTTAAATAAATCTAATCAAATGTAATTAAATTCAATCGAGCTTATTCAAGTCTAATTGAGTTTAAGTAAGCGTATTCGAGTCTAATCGAGCTCACCTAATAAAAATTAATATTTTACATATAATTTTAAGTGAATGATACATATAATTGATATTTCACACTAATAAATATAAAAAATTTAAAAAATATATTATTAAAAACTTGATTAAGTTAGTCAAGCCTTTGCATACAAGAATTGGAGTTGGAGCTCAATTCGTCAACTCAAACAAGTAGTTCAAACTCGAACGTGAGTTCGGTCAAAAGCAAACTCGAATCGAGCTATTGACCAAGTAGCTCACGAGTTCAAGTCGAGTTACTTGATTTAGCATCACCTCTAATTGACCATGATGAATTACATTTCTTTTGTATTTGGAAGCCATGGGAAAGAAATGAAGCCCAAGCTAAAATGTCTAAGAAGAGAAAAACGAATGTCTGGTAGATTTTCCGTGTCAATTGTTTTTCTGTTAAATTTATGGCATGTACAAGGACAGACAAACAAGATTCTTTGTTTATTGGAGTGTGAGTCCTGTCTTCTTTCTTGGTTTAGGACCGAGTATTTTCTCTTTAAATAAGGTTTCAACATGGAATTTAAGCATATGTTACACAAGATTCATCCCAAAGTAGTTCATCAACTAGGTCTGTGGAATTGTGCATGAAGATGAAGACTAATGAATCCAGATTATAGTTATTAGAAAAATCAAAATTCTCCAGTCCTTGATCCAAGTCTTCAGGTTAGGATATAGCTATTGTTCCCAATATAGTTTTTGAGAAATGGCATCAAAAGTTGTCAATGTAATCTTTTCCTGCAATGTCTGTCATAAAATATTCCTTCTATTTCACTTCAAATGATGTTAACTTATAATGCTGGCTCAGGCTAATGCCTGAACTGATAAAATAGAAGAGCTTCATTGCCAGCATTTGCTCACTAGAAACATCATCTTTATAACCTGTCAGTGAATTTGTTCTAGTCTGTCTAAGGGCACCTGTAACTCCTACCAGGCCCTCCATAATAAAACTCAGGTTCTGGCATATATTCCCATCTATAGTATGCACTATAACAATTATACTCATCAGTGTAAAAAATAACCCATTCTGGGAATTTTATAACTAGAGAATTCTGGACAACGCGCATCCTTCTTATGGTTCCTGCATCCCAGTAAGCATATTGCCCGTTGCCCATTTGCGTTGCAGTGTGAGGAGAAGTTCCAACTCTGGCACTGTAAACTTCACCACCCCATTGAACAGTTTCAGCCGAGAAAGATAACTTGTCAAAGAGCTCACCAGGCCAATATCCTATGTAAACTTTCTCTCCATAATTAACCCACCAGTTGCCGGTAGATGGGTCCTCAAAAAGAAAATAGAAAAGTAAGTGATTGGAAGATTATAAAAGCTGAGCAATATGGAAATTAAGGTGGAATTAGAACAAAAAAGGGGCCAACATTTACCTTAAAGATGAGGATAGTTATTTGATATGGAAGTCCATTAGGCTTTGATATGGGATATATTGCAGCACCAAGTGCTACATCCTTGCTAATTTGTACAAAACCAGGGCAAGTAGCATCAAAGCAGCCAGTTTCTACTGAACCATCAATCTAACACAGTGATGACAAAAAGCAGAAAGCACTCTTGTTACACTATTATATATCAACAAAAAAATTTTACAAAAGTATCCAATTGCTTTCTTTCTCCATTAAACCTTTGAACCTCCAAGTTTTTTATTTCTTTTATAGTTTTTGATAACAGAAGTAGGAAAGCCCACCGTCCAATATGTAAAAAGTCTAGTCTGTCTGTCCCCATAAACACTTGGATTCACCTGCAATATTGTGCATTTTAACTCATCAATGACACATAATCCTCTCAGACTTGAGAAATGGAATTAAAACAAGAAGATGACAAAATGTTAAAGGATAAAAGCTGCATGGAGACAAGACATTTTGTTTGTTGATACTGACCGCCCATCCTGATTCCATGGCTTCATACTGGTTGAAAGGGCCGCTTTTGAGAGCAACCTGAGAAGTAGTGTACTCGTCATCCAGTTCGACAGAAGGATAACAGACCTTAATATCTCCTTTGGCTCCAAAATATGCATACCCCTCAGTGTGCAGTATTGCCAACTATTTTGATGTCAAAAAATCAGATTGTCATTTATGCGTGATGGTTATTTGATTCAGTACTGAAGCCTTTTAGATTTAAATTTTAATCAACATGCAGCAAATTTAGCTCATATAAGCATCCATTATGCCCTTGTTACCGGACAAATAGCCCTGCATACCGAGTGGTTCGCTTGTAGAAGGTTCCTATTTTTGTTGTCCCTAAACTGATGGGAGGAGAAAGTCGGTTTTTTTCTTGCATGATCATCAGCTGTAGTTAATTTGTTTTTGTTTTTCCTTGGGATCCTCCTGATGGGAATTGTCCCTTCAGGGCAGCTTCCACTTTTATGCCATAGCTGTGCTGTGGTGGTAATATACAAGCCTTTTTTATCATTCTCATCAGATGCTTCCCAGGTTTCTTTTTCATTTTTTGTCACCATCATTGGATCAAAGGTTGGTCTCATCTGGAAGTGGAAAATGCTCTAGATTGATCAAATAATGAGTTCCATAAGACTCATGAATCACAATGTCGAGACTAATTAATTTGACATGCGAAAACAGACCTGGATTTTGTGATTTCTCAGCGCAGGATGCTTAAAAGCAGGTTGGTTGTGAACGTCAATGCAATCAATTACATCCCCATCTTCGCTCTGCAAAATAATAAATGAAGAGTACTGAATTCAGCAATTCTGTATTCTTTGCCATTATAGAACTCTTGTGAAACATTTGCGAGAAATCGCTTCTTTTCCTTGATTAAGATTTCTAGTGAATAAGAAAAAGTGTAGACCATATGAGGCGTTTACCTGAATTGTTTTTACTGCAAACTCAGGACCAAAATTCTGTTTCCAGCTGGAGCCATTCCTTAGGACCCCTCTGCTTATTGCAACCAAAGTGAGTTGCAGCATTAGGATAGATATCAATTTGATCCCCATTACTAGTGAACAGAAAGCTAAAGGAGTTTCAGATTTTCCGAAAACGAAGGAAGACTGTTTCCTTGATATTTATCTTCACCTGAATTAGAATTGAAGAAGTTGACAAATGTGGTTCGTGGCACTTAAAAGGAGCCACGACATTGACGAATGCATGACTTACCTTCTTGATCATTTGGTTTTCATTTACCTTTTGAATTCCATGATAGCTTGCAAGAAGACCTACTGGGAATCAAGATTTCAATTTGAACTTGTGATGCTGTAAATGAATAGGGCAACTACTACTCCTCCCTTTTTTCAAGCATGCTTACAAATTCTTCACTGCATTTCTAACTTCGACTATCGTAACCAAAGCTCCCTGCATTAGTATAAATTCTTCACTGCATTTCTGAAGTAGTTTGGAAGCAATGCAACCATGGATAATTATAATTAATCCATTGTACGTCTTAGAAACATCAGGTATTAAATATTAATTAGGTTTGAACTTTTTGTAGCAATCGATTTTTGGATGAATCTAAGAAAATTACATTTTCAGATAGCACAATTCTTCAGGGAATATATACTACGTTGACAGTTCATGAAATGAGTTTCTACAGCAATAGTATTCGAAATTGCATTCCCTTGCTTAACAAAAACAAGAATCGAGGGTAAATTACTAAGAACTCCCTAAAATTTCGTGCATTACTATTTGACCACCTAATGTTTCAAATGTCAATATAACCACAAACAACTTGATATAAAATAGATATTTAATAGAAAGTAACCTAAATAATGTCGTTACTTGAAATGCCAGTATTACTTTTACTTAAGTACCAAACAAAATGAGGACCTAAGTACTTTGCATAAACTTACACTATTAAAATGGCTAATTTGGAGTGCACCAAATACATCCCATTCTCAAGCTTTATTTTCTTAAGAAGGACCATCTATAAAAAGCTAGTATAACCGCTGAATTTTCTTGAATTTCAGTAATATCTTACCGTCTTCTTCTCCAGTAAATTAAACCGAATCGAGCAAACAATGCTACTATCAGATTGGGAGTTCAACCACTGCTGGTGCAGTATGTGGATGAGTTCCTGGCTTCTTGCTGTTATAAACTTCGCCACCCCATTGAACAGTTTCACCATGATGGTCTAACAGCTTGTATAGTTTGCACGGCCAGTATCCGATAAGTTGCTCTCTATTTCTTAGCCACCAACAGTCCGTTTTTGGATCCTGAGCACAAAAAAGAGAAGCATATTCTTCTGAATTGATAATGTGATCACTTTAAGCATTTTGATCTATGCAGTTTTGTTACTACAGTATTATGAGACATAAAATGAAAGGGTTAATCTCAATTAATCGCCTTTAAGTATACTCCATTTCTCATTTTACCCCAAATCTTTTTTTTTTGTTTTACTTTATCCCCTATTGGACAAAATTACTCCCTATTATTTTAAACTCTTATTGTTTCTCTTTCTCTTTTTTTTTTTTTCTTTTCTTTCCCCTTCTTTCCTCATTTATTTTCTTTGTCTTTCTTATTTCTTTAATTCTTTCTTTTCCCTACAAGAAACTTCACCTTAGTAATTGAAGCTAAAAAAATAGGAATTGCAAAGATCTATTTTCTATCCAATTGATTGCAAAAATATCCAAACTAGTTCCCCAAAATACCATTTTTTAACCTTTCAATTCTTTTGCTTGTTCCCCTTTACATTTCAGTTTCTTATTTTATTCTCAAGAAAATATCACAAGATGAATTTAACACCTGATTAATAATCATTGATTGCAATTTATGGCAAATAAAATCGTTAGAAATTAGCTTTTGATACCTTTTAAAACTTCATCTAAAAATTGAATTACAAATTCAAAATAAAATTTTTCATCGAAATGAAGTTTTCTATTGGAAAGGATGGAAGAGTATATGGAAGAAAGAAAACAAAAAAAAAAGAGGGGAAAAAGGAGAATGGAAAAAAGATAAATGAAAAGTTGAAATAATAAAAGGGTAATTCTGTCCAATTGGAGGTTAAATGATAAAAATTAAAGATTAGGGGGTAAAGTAAAAAATGGGGTATACTTTAAGGGAATTAATTGCAATTAACCCAAAATGAAATGATCAGAGAAGCTCAACAGTTTCACCTTAAAAATGCGCATGGTCGATAGGTTTGGCAGTCCATCAGCCCATTTGTTTTGAAGCATCAACCTAATGCTTGGCGAGATGTGAATAAATTCAGTCAATCCAAATCAAGGGATTTTAGTATTTAGATCCAAGCGGTGAGGTTTAAGCATGCTGGCCGAAATAAAACGGATAAATTACATTAACCTCCCTTCTAATTTTTTGTATAGGTCGGCTTTTTATTTATCTCTCCAAGTTAACATATCCAGTTGAGCATATGATCACTAATTCTCCAGAAAACAGTGTGGGTTCCAACATTTCGGACATTGAGACTGAATATTAAAACTAGAGGTGTTAATCACAAATCATTTATAGTGGCTCATCTAAACCCAGCCCATTAATAATTTACCCAAATCAACCCATTAATTTTAAATGGGTACAAATGGGTACCCATTTATACCCAATTACGCATTTAATTGATGGGCAATGGGTTGACTTGACTCACCCATTTAATCCATTTAAAAATAAATACACGTTTTATTCAAAAATTTAGTGAGTGATAAGGAGATAAATTTGAATTTTATACCAATGTAATAACAATAAAATGCCATTATTTATTATCAAACATCATGCGAAAAATCTTTTAAAAATAAATAATATTTCAAACGAGTCATAAATAGGTAGTTGGGTATACCCATACCCATTTATTTAAATGGGTATAAATAGGTTGATTCAATTGTACCCATTACCCAATTATGATTTATCCAAATCTACCCAAATTATCCATTTTGACACCTAAAACTTAGTATTGGGTGAACGAAAAGTTTTTGCATTTTTATATAATCTCAAAGCCTGATAATGCAGACAACGGTTAATGATAGTAATTGAGATAACGACAAAATAGAACAACAATCCTACCTGTTGTTAATCATCAATGTAGCCCCATATCTTAAATAATAGCAGAATCTGTTCTTTCTTTGGTTAATGTTGTCTTATCTCTGCATGCCTTTTTTTTTTTTTTTTTTTCCCCAGGGCGATATCCGTATAGCCAACTATAAATCTGTCTTGATTTTGTTGTCTAGTAAGTTAGACAAAGGAAAGTAAATGCCAAAGTTTCATTAGACTGCCTTCTTTACATGTGAAATGTTCGTGTTGCTTTTCTCTATGTGTTCCTTTTTTTTTTTTCGGGGAAAGGCATCTATTTTATAGTTTGCGACTAATCTTGTTCGAACCATGTGAGACTCCTTTACGGGGGATTATAGTTATTAGGCACACTAGGTGCTAATGCACAGAGCTTTGGTTACAACGGTAGAATTTTAACATTGGGTGAAGAATTTATAAGCATGGTTGAAAGTTTTAAAAAAAAAAAATCAACAGATTTTCAATAGTCCTGTTAATTAACAGTACCAAGAATTAAACTTGAAATCTTAATCGCCAGATGGCCTTTGTGCATGCTACTATGGAGAGCATGTGAAAATGTAAATGGAATCCAAATGAACGAGAAGGTAACTCATGGATTCGTGAATGTAAGAGATCCTATTTATGTCATGAACCACATTCGTCTGCTTCTCCAGTAGATTTGATGAATTTGTTATTGAGAATTCTGATTCAGGTCAAGACAGAATCAAGGAAACAGTCTTATTCCTGAAAATCCAAAATCCCTTTCTCTTTCAGTTCATTGTGGTAATGGGGATCAAATGGATGTCTGTCCTGATGCTGCAAATCACTTTGGCAGTAATGGGCAGGGGAGTTTTAGAGAAGGGCTCCAGCTCAAAGCAGAACTATGGTCCTAAGTTTGCAGTAAAAAGCATTCAGGCAAGGCTTCATATTCCACAGTCATTCTCATTCAAAATTTTGAGTTCTTCTAGTGAAGGCTTTTAATTTCAGGACAAGCAATTTCTTGCAATAGTTTCAGAAAAATTCCTGATTGATAAAAAATAAACCTTAACCAAAAATCATATTTATTATTTTCCAGAGTGAAGATGGGGATGTAATCGATTGCATTGACATCTACAAGCAACCTGCTTTCAATCATCCTGCCCTGAGAAATCACAAAATCCAGGTATCCTTTTCTTTTGTGAGATAACTCTGCAATGAGATTTGTGGCTCTTGTGAACCTATTTGCACATAACATTTAACTAATTCAGAGCATTTTCAACTTCCAGATGACACCAACTTATGATCCAACAATGGTGACAAAAAAAGAAAATGAAACTCTTGAATCATTTAGAAACGGAACAGAAAAGGACTTGTACGTTGATGCAGCACCACAAGTATGGCAGAGAAGTGGAAGCTGTCCTAAAGGGACCATTCCCATCAGGAGAATGCCAAATAATAGCGAAAGCAAAGCAACTCCAGTTGATGATCATCTGAGAAAGAAACCAAGTATCATCCCTGATCCATTCCTGGAGAGCAAGAATACAAACCTTCTAGAAATAAATCGCTCAGTATGGACGCCATGAATCTTATAACTAAGTTAACAGCATCTATTTATGTCTCCAATTTGTTGCCTAAAGCATAAATGACTTACCAATTGACAGAACCATGAATGGCAATCTAATCTTTTGGCGTCAATGTAGTTGGCCATATTGCACGCCGAGGGATTTGCATATTATGGAGGCAAAGGAGATATTAAGGTCTGGAATCCTTCTGTTGAAGGAGATGATGAGTACAGTACTTCTCAGGTTGCTCTGAAAAGTGGCCCCCAAAAGCAGTATGAAGCCATTGAATCAGGATGGGCGGTCAGTACCAAATTTTCATTTTAATGCTTCTATCATCTTTTACAGATTTTGTGAAGTTCTTGTTTTGTGTACGGTTTAATTTGAGAATATTATGTGTCTCTATCAAGTAAACATAATGTTGCAGGTGAATCCAAGTGTCTACGGGGACAGACAAACAAGACTCTTTACATATTGGACGGCAAGTTATTATACTTTTGATTCACCAACAATAGGATGAGAATTGTAGAGCATTAATTATATCAGCCCTGTTATGTCCCGTTGCTAACCTGATCATAATTGCTATACTACAAAAACTTTTAATCTGGGATGGGACAATTGGCTTAAGTTTTGTAAAACTTTGTCTCCATAGACTTGTGCTGTGTATCAGCTGAAGTTTCTATTTCTAATCGTCTTCTAGGTTGATGCTTCAGTCAAAACTGGTTGCTTTGATGCCACTTGCCCTGGTTTTGTACAAGTCAGCAAGGATATAGCACTTGGTGCTGCCATATATCCCATATCAAATCCTACTGGACTTCCATCTCAGATAACTATTTTTATTTTAAGGTGAAATTCTGACCCTCTTATCTTCTGCTTTTACCTTAATTTTCATAAAGCTTAGTTTTCATGATCTTCTTATCTTTTCTTCTCTTAATTCAGGATTTTAATACCAGCAACTGGTGGGTAAACTATGGAGAGAAAATCAATATAGGATATTGGCCTAAGGAACTCTTTAGTTTGTTATCTTACCATGCTGAAACTGTTCAATGGGGTGGTGAAGTTTACAGCGCCAGGGTTGGAACTCATCCTCATACGGCAACGCAAATGGGCAGCGGACAATACTCTGACTGGGTATCCGGCAACTCGGGCTACATAAAGAGGATGCGTGTTATTGAAAATTCTGGACCTCCAAAAATCCCTGATTGGGTTAATTCTTATGCTGATGAGTACGATTGTTATGACACATTTTATCACAGTGAATATGTGGCAGATCCTGAGTTTTATTATGGAGGGCCTGGTAGAAGTTACCGTTGCCCTTAGACAGACTAGATGTTTTCATTGAAGGTTTACAAAAAATGATGCATGTTTCTTTCAATCACCGTACCTCTACCAGAACTAAAGGCAATGAAGTCCTTGAATGTAATCAGTTCAGTCAATAGTCTGATCTGCATCGCTAAGCACATCCTGGAAGTATGTGATACAATCTTTTCCCTTCAGATACAAACTCTTGAACAATTCATCGCAGCCAAAATTCGTTCTTGTTAATGGGATTTTGGTTTAGCAGGTCTGGAATTTAATAGCTCTTAGTGGAAAATGCTCCATTCTGCTCTTTGAGTTTGGATCTTTGCAACCCGTGTTGCATTGCAGTTTGCTTGTTTCTTGAAGACTTGGCTCTAAGATTTATCATTTACAGAATTATGTTGCAAATAGTTTAGGTTGATGAGGTTTTTAATGGGTGCCAATTCTAGTTGTGAAATTCCTTGGCAGGTTCTCTCCGCTGGGACCAGAAATAATAGTTTTTCGAGGATAAGTCTAACTGAGGCACATTTTAAGCTTGGCCAAGCCTTAGCCCTTTCCACCCCTCCTTATGATAACTCGAGAAGGCCAACAAGAGGCAGGCTGATTGCAGATGTCCAAATAGGCCCTTTTTGAATAGATTGTGTTTACATGAATGCTGGAATGGTGAAAAGGTTGCTCCAGAGTATATTTTAACTAGTCCTAATGAAAGTGTGATCCTACGGACGAATTTTTTTGCCTTCAAGCCAAACGAATAACCTCAAATCAGTAACTGAATAATGCTTGGTCAGATCACATTTGCTTGCAAAGAGTTTCATATTTGCCTTTTCATGTGTAAGAGTTAGAAATGGTTACTTAATTCACCAAACATGGCATTTTACCTAGATCAAATCAAACGTAACTCAACCAAAACAAGAAGCAATGAAAAGAACTCATCTTCTTTCCAGGCAGAGAAATAAAAGAAGGTACTAATATGCAGCTTCAGAAAACAATCAAGCCAAAATGCTACATAGTGTGATGAATTAAACGAAAGAGGAGAAATGCAGAAATTTTATTCCTAGTGTACAACAAACAGGTATAAAGGCAAAATTAGCTAACCTCTCAAAGTCAACAGTAGAATGATTCTTCACTCATTAACTAATAAAAACCCTTTTCAGTTCCAGACCTGCCCAACCAACATTTCAGGAATCTTGAATCTGAGGTATAAAGGCATGAACTTTCAGCAACCATAGTGACTGCTAGAATTTTACGAAAGGCTTAGTGCACTTACACACTGTTTTATGTAAAAGAGAAAGAAATTCAGGAATTATATCAAATACAAGTTTCTCAAGAAGGACCGCATTTGGTATTGGTCTGCTGCTCCTCAATCTTCAAAGCTGAAATTTGTCAACAACAACAACCTGGCACAAGAAGAGAAGTATCATTAAGATATTTGACATAGATTGCAGGAAGAAACTACATTGATAGCATTTTATGGCATATAAACAAAAAACTAGGACTTGACAACCAGATGAACTTTAGGAAATTCAGTCTCATTAACTTGTGCTGTGGAAAAATGTCTTTTCCCACTTTATAAGGACAGGAATCTGAGAAAAGTGATGCTTTGTAAATTTGGATCTCATCCAATAGATTGCAGACTGTACTTCAAATTCTCAACTAGCAATTTCTAATTTTTTTTCCTTGTTTTCTATTAATTGTTTTCATATTCTAGTCTGAAGAAATGGATACCAGGATGGGGAAAGAAATTGAACTTTTCAAATTCCACTATTATCTGGAGTTAGTAGACATCAAGCAGAACCTATATTCAGGCCTTCAAAGGTCTGACTCTATGAAGTTAATGCACCCACCTCTGTCTCTGCACATTATTAACTTACCAATCTTCACATTCTTTGGACTAGTAGTTGTTCTGCAATTTCATGCAATGGCCATATAGACGTGGAGCTCAAACTGATGTCTATTAGAACCAAAATTTTCATTACTTCCTACCCTTACCTTTTTCCCTGTAAAAAACTATGCCCTGCTAAATTAAGAACTGATTTATTACTTCATGCTACCATGATCAATCTTCCGTTAAATGACATGTATTCTTATATGCCACATTTGTGTAGTATTCGAAAACTAATAAGGAAAATAATCCAACACATCGATGCCATCAAGATCGATATCTCTGCTTTAAACTGTCAAGGAACCAGAGAAAAATGATTATCTTGAGAAATCATTCAGAAATTTATTCATAAATTCGTAATGTTTTTGACCAATCACTCACAAAATTCCAAACAATTAAAATATAATTAGTTTGTTATTTGCAGATAACATGCATGATTCCAAGAAGCAGTAGATCTAACATTTCTTGGATGTTATATTTATTTCCAACAAGGTATATTGTCTGATTTCTATCAACGATGTTAAATTGGTACCTCAATTTTGATCAATCAAAAATGCCCATGCCAATTTGCATCATGAGTGGTCATTTGCGTCGGAACTAGTGCACCAGCTGACTGTTCAAGTTCAGGAGGATTTTCTGGTGATATAATTTCATTTCCAGCAACATCTGAAAATCTTAAAAGACTGAGTTGATCAAAGCCAAGTTGCGGAACAGTTTCTTGATATTCTTGTTCAGGTTGCCGATCATCTTGATGCTGTCCAAATTCTTGCCTCAGAACTTGTGCTGCAGCTGACTGTTCATGTTCAGGAGGATTTTTTGGTGATATAATTTCATTTCCAGCAACATCTGAAAATCTTAAAAGACTGAGTTGATCAAAGCCAAGTTGCGGAACAGTTTCTTGATATTCTTGTTCAGGTTGCCGATCATCTTGATGCTGTCCAAATTCTTGCCTCAGAACTCGTGCTGCAGCTGACTGTTCATGTTCAGGAGGATTTTCTGGTGATATAATTTCATTTCCAGCAACATCTGAAAATCTTAAAAGACTGAGTTGATCAAAGCCAAGTTGCGGAACAGTTTCTTGATATTCTTGTTCAGGTTGCCGATCATCTTGATGCTGTCCAAATTCTTGCCTCAGAACTTCTGCTGCAGTTGGTTGTTCATATCCATCATATTCTTGTGTACTATAAGCCTCTACTGCAGTTTCAAGAGGATTTTCTGGTGATGTAGATTCATGTCCAGCAACATCTGAAAGTCCCTCAGGATAGAGTAATTGTCGAAGATATTCATCATCAAGAATGGTGCTCTCATCAAGGAGCATATCAGGAGGGAGAACATCTTCTGCAGCTTCAAAATGATACTCTGGAATTACTCTAGCATGTCCTGCAACAATAGTTGAATGTCCTTGAAGATTGAGTGGTGATGGAAGAACATCTTCAAGAGTGGGGGCCTCAGACTCACCAAAGAAGATAGCAAGATTATAATCTTCAAAAAAATCATCATCATCCTCCATTTTTCAGCTGCACCAAAGACTTCAAGACTACTGAAGTTATGATTTTATTGATCTTGCTTTCTTGAATTTCTTGCTGCTTATTCACAGTTGATCAATATCTGCAGCTAAAAATTGTTCTTGTGTTTGGATGATAATGGGTGCAATGAACGTTAGTTTGATGGGGTTCTACTTATTGCAGGTAATGCCCAATGGTATCATATTTATAGGCTTTGGCATGTATAATTTTAATCAAGCAGTTAAATTTTGTCACAATTGCTCTATGATCATGATCGGTATGATGTATTCCAAGTAATATTATCCGCCAGTCAGATATAATACCGTTTAAAAAGAACACTTTGACTGATTTCGATTTTGGCTTCTCAATATACCATTTAGTTTCAAACCAGCACCATGACGAACTTTTTGTGTCAGTTTGATAAATAAGTAGGGCAAAAATAAATATTCCATGATAAAATTGCGGAATGGTTAATTCCCAAACCTTCTTTTTTTTTTTTTTTTTGGGGGGGGGGGAATGTTATCTGCAAACACGACTTCCCAAGATGAACATTGTGGTCTAGTAAATTATCATATCAAAACATATTAGAACAACAATCGCCTGGGATCATGATTTGTCTTTAATTTCACTTTCTCCATGATTGATTCAATTTATAGCTGGATACCCACTAGAAAACAAATTCGCTAAAAATACTACTACATGGCAAAGCCCGTACCTATAATCCTACTAGGCTAAAAATACCCAGTGCAGATATCAATAAAACACAAGAAATTTTTTGATTGCTGCAAACATAGATCAACTCTACATAAAACAGCCAACAAATTCAACTCGAGATCAAAAACACCAGAATATAAATAGTCTTGATCTCTTTTGATCTAATTGTCAGCCCAGCAAGCTAGAACATGGAGAACACCATTCCACCGTCAATCAAACTTCAGAAACTTTCCAAAGTTGCTGGACATGCAATAGTATCTCCAGAAAATCCTTCTCAAGGTGCACAAGAATACCATACTACCCAAGAATATCATCATGCATTAGACCAACCGCCTGCAGCAGATACTCTGAAGCAAGAATATGGAGATCATCATCAAGATGAACGAAGAATTCAAGATCATCCTCCCTGTTATTTACTTATTCAGAGGGAACAAGAACATCAGGAATCAGTCATTGGTGTTACAAGTGGATTACAGCCTGAAACACAGAGATGATGGCCAAACAGACCTTACCATTAAAATCAGTGATGAAGATCTTCATAGTCCAGCAGCATCATTGACTGGTGGTTTTATGTATACTGACAATGATGTAGAAGACCCTTTTGTGGTGAACTCCATTGGTGTGGAACCATTGCACCAAAATCTTGAAGATTCAAATCATCGTCAGGTTAATCCGATGCTGCATTCTACAACTTGGAAAAACCAGGAGATGATGCAGACTTATTACAATTGTTTGACAACTTATCCTTGTCGTGATTTTGGTATCAAGTTAGATGATTGGCAGCATTTCAAGTACTGTTATGATTTTTCTACAGCATTTCAAGTAGTGTTATGATTTTTCCATCTTCTTGTTTGAAGATAAAGCTTCAAGAAATGCCGGAGTCATTCTTTCCTGGAATCTGAATCGTGCATGCATGAAGTTAATCCTTGAAAAAAAATGAAACTTTTGTTGATCATATAAAATTTTGTAAGATTGGGCAGAAAACAGCATGACTTCCTATAAAAATTTCTGGAAAGTAGATTCTCATCTTGATAAATAAAGTCAAGATAGTACCTCGCTGTTGTCTTGATACATTTAAAAATGAAGGCTTAAATCTTGATATCTTCACTGTGTTGGTTTACATCTCTCAGTAGTTCGTAAAAGATTAGTTAAGTTGTCATGTAAGAATATGTAAGGTTTAACAAAAATTTAACAGAGTATACAATAGATAAATGAGTAAGAATAAAAAACAAAAAATAAAAAGGAGTTCCTCAGCAGGAGATAATTATTCAGTTATCGTGGATATGGAGAAGACTGCCGAGGGCTCTAGCTTCGTAAAGGATTGTAACCTTGGAGCTTTATATCATTATTGTACGGAATACTACTTCTCTGGAAAAAGATGAGATAGATAAGGAAGATAGCCTTTCTGCGAAAGTGAATTGAAAGTTCTTCGAAGCCCCTCATTATTTTTGATGAGTACCAGTTGATTTAATCATCAAAAGAAGTTTGAGTCCTTTCCTTCAGTATCTGTCCAGTTTCTGAAGCATGAAATTTTCTTTCTTTTGCCAGATTTTGGTTTACCAACAAATTTCAGCTTGATTTGAAGCTTGAAGTGGAGGAGATCTGTGCCAAACATGGTCCTTGGGAGACAATTGTAGGACATGATTTCACAACTTCTATTCTGCTTTACGTGAAACGGATTCCAGCAAATGCACCAGGATTTTGCACAATTTATAGCAGCAACAATGATTTCTGATGTTTGCAAACCTTGGCTTTATTTTTTCTTCATACTTTCTTGCCTTTACCTCAATCTTTCTCGAAATTTGTAGTTAGTACCTTCTTCTGTTCCTGTGACTGGTAAGGAGCTGATTTCTTTCCATTCATTCTTGTAATGATCAAATTGTGCTTATTTTGATTTATGCGGTATTTTATGATGCCGTGTAAGTAGCAAGCACAGAAAAGGCAAAAATGGAATTTCATTTAAGCAACTGCAGCTGGAGTGCTGAACAAAGACCGAAGGCAACAAAGACAGTCATCCATCTTCTCAGTTCAGTCAGCTAAGATGGAAAACATGAACACTAGGACCAATTGAATCATTAAGAGATTGAACTCCAACAAATTTTAAGGAAAAGATATCAGCCATTTATACCCCTTCTGACATTATCATGCTCCATTTTGGATTTGAGAAAAGATTTATCAATCAAAAACGTGAACAAGAGTAAAAAAATAATAAAAATAAAAAATAAAAAAGAACTTGAATAGTGCCTCAATCGGAATTATCCTTTGATTTCTGGTCCAAGCTGAGAAAACCTGTGAAAAAAGGAAAATGGTGAGAAATTAGGAAAGGCAAGTAATAAAATCCGTCTAACAACTGTAGAACAAGAAAGAATATGAGTACGAAACTAGTCATAGTCTAAGTCAACAAAAAGTTCATCACTCACATCCACTATGGAGACTGGCTTCCAGTCGAATTAAATCACTGTAGCATGATACTGCCCCTGAGAATGGAATCTGTATCGTTAAGCAGAAGGCAATGACACAACGTAACACAAAATAGTAAACAGAATTCCCATACTTACATTTGTAACAATCAATGGAACGCTGGGCTGTCATGCATATTTTGGTGCGCAATGGAATCCTGGAAGCCAGGACGTCTGCTCGCGGGATCTTATACTTGGCTGCCAAATGGGAAACAGCATAGTGATAGAATAGAGAGTCCATTGGTGCATTCGAGGTTATAGAGTCCCTGCTCAATGGCCAAGCACTTTCTCGTGTACCTGTTGGAACTTACAGGAATTAAGCATGTTGTGAAGGAAAACTGGAAACAAGGAAAGTGATGAATCTGGATGAGGGATATATTTACCTTCTCCGGATACTGAAGGACTATTTGCCGGGACAGCAGCAAGTGGGATAACTGGGGGATGATCTCTGGGCAGATAGTAAGGTACAAGTAACCCATCAAATTTATCTTCGTGAGCATAATTCTTCAAAATTTGGTGGAACTTCTTGAGTTCTCTTGTCCTGAAGTTGTATGAAAAGATACCCTTTTTCACCCTGAGAAGCATAAAATCAGTCTTTTGACCAAATGCCAATACTCCTCCCTCAAAAAGAGATCCGGGTAATTGTTCAACAATCCAATAGTTATGAATCCATAAACCGCTCTGATAATCCTTAAGAATCCAAATTGAGAAATGGGAATCCCCTGTCACTCGGGCATATACCAGCCGGCCTCCACATTCCCCTAGGAACCTACAAGTGCAGACACACGATCCAGGGCCTGCAGCATTATTCCCTGGACTTCTCTTGGTGCATTTGCACAATCCAAGCTCATCCAGATGCATTGAATCGCCCGGAACTTTGACAAACGACAGGTCAAAGCACTCGTTCTGTATGTTGTATGCGATCAACCCAGAAGGCTGCAACAGCCAATGCAGATTCCCATTGAGATAAACTGAAGGCCCCAGCAATGCATATTTCTTGTGGACATCATTGAGCAATGGATCTACTTCTTCGTGAAATTTCCTCGTCCAATTGGAGCCTAGAGAGTTGAATTTTGACACCATCAATGTCCTGCCCTCCCCTTCAGGGGCAACAACATCTGTTACTTGAACAATGGCGTAGTAGGGACTTGGACGAGCATTGGGTTCAAAAGCAAAACCGTAGACTAAGAACCTTTTCTGCTCCAATCTTTTGAGACAATTCTTGGACACAGCCGGAGGTGCATGTTTGCCAGTTGCAGAAACTCCATCGATAGGATTCATGACAATGAAGGCGGAGTTCCCCGCGCGGTCAAGAAAGCATGATTTATAAAGCAGGAGCAAGCCGTTGGATGAGCTCAAGACTGCCAAGGCCCTTGAACTCTTGCTTGAGATTCCACGATAAGTGGTGTTGTTGGCAAGGAAGTTGGAAGCATAATATGGTGGGGGTGCTTGCGGGGAAGAAGAACGAGGAACAGAGAAGAATTCAACAAGGTTGTAGCCTTTATTGTGATAAAATCCCACAAGGGAGGGCAAGGGATTGTTCTTATTGCTGGAGTTCTTCTCGTCCATATCTATCATGTCCATGATATCATCCCCTGTCTCCTGATCAATTTCAGAATTTGTTGCCTGTGCACAAAGAACGTACATCTGACTAATCTCCTGAGGTATATAAGATGATAGCAATACCAGTCCAAGTCCAACACGACCACAACAATATATGTGAGGTAAATTTGGTTGATTGTACTACAGCGAGCGAAAAGTTTAAGGAGCCGATTGATCGGACTGAAGGATGAAGGGAAGAAGTGAGAACAATGCATTCTTGAAGGGGTTATTTTGTAACTGAACCTAGATAAATGTCAAGGTTCCTTATATGTAAGTTTTTTTCTTGTTTTTTTTCACCCCCTTATCGAAGCACTAATATCATTTAGTAATGTAGCAATTTAGTTGTTCTTTTCTAAAATACCCTTATTAGTAATATTAATGACTTCCAAATATAAATATAATTCTAAATATTATTGGGACATTTTATATATTACCAACCTTTAAGTTTTGTTTTAGAAGTAGAATACGTTACCAAATAGAAATTGACTTGAAAAGTTTTACAGGTTATAGCTTAATTTACTTGAAAGAGATTTTGTTAAAATTTAATAACCAAGCATTAGTTAGGCCATATTCTTAAAAATTTTGACTAACTTCGTACATGTCAGCACTCCTGAACTTTTACAAATTCCTATCAAGTTGACCAAAAACTTTTATCTAAAGGGTTGGATCTTGACTATTACCATTTCCACATAATCATAATTGAATTATTACATTTTACGTAAAGGGAGATTCTACAATTAGTACGTTTTACCTATATATCATACTTGAATTAGTACATTCTATCCATATATCGGTACATAGATAATGTATGATCAGAACTCACAATTAGAGAGAAATATTCTATTTCTCCAATTACATACCAAATAAAATTAATGGGGTGTTTGGTAAATGGGTTTTAACTTCCACTATGAGTTTCAAATTCAATTATACCCATATATAAAGTTTGCTTGGGGCCAATGGAAATAAATTAATGGCAATGATAGGTCTCTTCTTTGAATTTTGTGATAAACCACCTCTTACTAGGGAATTATCTTAATTAACCATCTTATTCTCCTTAAATGTAAAAATAAGAAAACAAAATAGCACCGTTTCAACAATTGGAAAAAAAAAAAAGAAAAGAAAAAAGAAATAATAAAAAAGAAAAATAATTAGTTATAAAATCCATTCTATATTAATAAACACACTATGACTATAATTTTTTATTAAAATCTATTATCATTAACCATTCTATGATACCAATAGTGGTAGTGATTGTGGAAGTCAAACCAACATGCTTCTATCTTTCGAGTAAATTTGAACAAGAAAAAAAAAAAAAAACTCGAATCACTAGTATTTACTAATCCAAAATCTCTTCTTCCATGGGTCATGATTTACTACGAGACAAGAACTGAATGGTAACTATTACCATTTCCAGCTAATCATGCTTGAATTAGTACATCTTACATAAAAGGAGATCTTCCTACATGGTTTACCTAAACTGTACATCCATCTGTTGTACTGCAGGTACAGTTTTGTCCTTGCTACTCCAAAAACCTTCCACCAAACCTTCCTGGTAACTTTTGTAAGCAGTTCCTTTAAAGGATTTTGTCAGGATTGATAGATAGAAGATGTCGTTTTATAGCAAAATGATTGCGTTGCATAAATAGTTGAGAGTTAGCAAACTACATCGTTCCATTTTAATATTGTCAGCTGACCTACACGTGATGGGTGTTATAAAATGGGCCCAATGTAACTGTTTCAACTAACCGACTTAATACCAAAAACAGAATCTTCTTCTTTTCATTCTTTCTCTCTCTACCTTCATCTACTGCCTGTTCTTCCTTCTCTCCTTATGAATTGCTTCCTTTTCTCCCTATTGATCTCACTCTCCTTGTCGTTTAAGCTCGATTCATGACAAATTGGTATCAGAGCAGTCGATTCTTGGCCGCGCTGAGACTAATTCATGGCAGAATGCCCCAGATACCGTTCATTGGAGGATCAAATCAAGAAGCAAGAAGCTCGCGTTCAAGAAGTATAAGATACTATGGCCCATATACAGGAGAGTTATCAACATAACCAGCAACAAAAATCGCAGGAAGAGGACGGAATTAACCGCAAATTGGAAGCAATGGTGGTCAATTTGGATCACAGATTTAGTGGTTTAGAGCAGAGGTTCAATACCTTCATGAAAGATGTAATGAAGGAAAAAGGGACCACTGACTGCGAAGCAGAGGCGTCAGAGCCGATTCGCCGACTCACAAATTATCTCCGGCTTAACTCAGAACTCGAAGGAGTAGGAGTAACTGGCGATAAGAAGTGTAAGTTCTTACCTCCAAATGCTCCGAGGTTGGAATTACCTATGTTTTCTACTGGAAATCCTCGCGAATGGCTGAGGAAGTGCCACAAGTATTTCCTTAATTACCACATTCCAGATATCCAAAAAGTGGAAGTGGTACAAAAGTTTCTTGAAGGAAAGGCTGATGTTTGGTTCCAAGGGGTTAAATTGGAAAGGCCGAATATGTCTTGGAGCGTATTCTGTGAGTTAATAAATGAGAGATTTGTAGAAAAAGGGGGAAGGGATATTGTCCAGGAATTCACAAGTTACGTCAGATGGGTTCGGTTGAGGAGTATCAAGAGAAATTTGAAGAACTTAAAACTCTGATGTTGTTAAAAAATTCCAAGTTGGATGAGCAATATTTCATATCCAGTTTTATCAGTGGTTTGAAGGATGAGATAAGGCCAATGGTGAAGATGTTCAAACCCGAAAAGCTATCAAAGGCTTTCGATATTGCTACATTGCAAGACCAGTCAGTGGAAATACAATCTAGACATGCCAAGAGTGCCGGCAAAGTTGCTATTGAGCCTAAGTTTGGCCTATACAGGAATCAGTCTGGGAGTAATAATAATTCCACTTCCTACAGACTTCCTGCCTTAAACCCAGCTACCAAGAAAGGTGAATTCCTAGTAAAAGAACCCAAGAGGTTATCAGTAGAGGAAATGCAGCATAGGAGAGCTCACGGGTTGTGTATCAGATTCAGGGAGAAGTTTGGAATTGGACATTGCTGTGGAAGAACTCAGTTGAATGCCTTAGAAGAGGAAGATGAAGAGGAGACTTCTTTCGAAGATGCAATTGGCGAGCAAAATGAAGAAACAGGACGACCCGGAGAAGCTATGGACCTATCGTTAAACGCCCTATCAGGCGCTCTCAGAAGGAAGACCATCATGCTACTTGGGGTTATAGACAACCTGCCAATCAAAATACTGGTAGATACGGAAAGTTCGGACAGCTCCCTTACGCATCCGTTCTCAGCCAAGGAAGTAGCCCACACTTTCCTGGACAACATTTACAAACTCCATGGGTTGCCGGAATCCATTGTTTCTGACTGAGATAAGGTCTTCACCAGCAGGTTCTAGCAAGAATTGTTTAAGATGGTTGGTATGGGCCTTCACTACAGCTCATCCTATCACCCTCAATCCGATGGTCAGAGTGAGACGGTGAATCAATGCTTGGAAAATTATCTTCGATGTATGTGTTCTGAACATCCTACCCAGTGGAACTCTTGGCTATCATTAGCCGAGTTTTGGTATAATTCCAATTTTCACACCAGTTTACAGGCCACCCTTTTGAGACTCTTTACGGATATAAACCAGCTCATATACCTCTGGGACCTTTCCACGATACCATAATTCCTGTGAGGGCTCGAAAATTTTATTTTTATCAGAAAATGATTGATAATGATAATAATAATATTATTATGTATTTTCACTTAAATATTAGTGAATTTATACTTTGAATTATTATTTTCTAATTTAGGTGGTTTTTCGAGAATTATTTGCCGGTGCGTGGTTTCGGCCGAATTAAGTGTCGAATTTTGTTCCGAAGCGGGAATAGTGAATTTAAGATGAAATCGAGCATATGTAGTGATATTACAGAGATATTATCAAGATTGGACAGTGTTGGAATGAAGTAAAACAGTGTAAGTTAGACTGTCACACTCGACGCGACATAAAGTGACCAAAAATCACTTTTCCTTGAAACAAGGAAAAGCTACCTTTTTGTCCCCTTAAGACTTGACTTTTTGGTTCCTTTAGACTTCATTTTGCAGCTGCAATTTGAGAGAATAGAGAGAGAGAGGGCCGAGAGCAACAAGAGGGAGAGAGAAAGTTGTCTTCTTCAATTTCTTCTTCCTCAACTTCCATGAAGCTTCAAGACTCCATTGAAGGTTTGATTCTTATTTCTCCTCCAACCTTGTAGCAGCCGAGAGTGAGAGTGAGAAAGTGAGAGAGAGCCGTGACTGAGAGAGAGAAAGGAAGAGAGACGAAAGCTTCCTTTTGCTTGGCAACTTCTTGTTCTTGAGTTTGGAGGAAGAAATCAACTTCAAGCAAGTAAATCTGTGGGAAAACTTAGAGGATCTCGAGGTGTTGAAACTTAGAACATCATCTGGAACTCCATCAAATCTCCCTTGATCTTGCTAGATCTGAAAAGATCTTGAGGTATAATCCTTAAAGTTCTTAGCTTTAACTTTATTAGCGGTAGATTTGTTAGATCTATGGTTTATTTTGTTAAGAATGCTTATATATGAAACATTTGAGTTGGGCTCTTGAATTCCCAATATAGGTAGCGGACTTGAGGTGACTTTTAGATAGCGGACTTGAGGACTTGATTGTGGATTTGTATGATATTCATGAAAATAGTCTTGATATGGCTTGAAAGTAGGGTTTTGTTGTTGGAAATTTTGATAGAAAAATGTATGAGATGGCCGATCCCATGCTTGGTGATTTTAATGTTTGATTTCAAAATTTTGTGATTTTTCTTAAAGAGATTTTGCCTAAATAAATGTGTATTATGTTTATTTATGAGTACATGTTTGAATGGAGTGAAGTTATGAATTTCTAATGGTGAAAACTTGTATTTTCACTAATTTTGGGTAAACATGTAATTTTGGAAAACAGGAAGCAATTTTAGTCGTCTAGAATTTTGACTTCCCACATGAGTTTTTGACTGAATTTTGGTACAAATTTAGCCTATATATAGAAGAATAAGTGTACAAAATTTGGCATTTTTCACATAAGATTTCGTTGGCCAAATGGTGTCCACAAGGTAGCTTTATACCTTATTTGCAAATGACTGTAATTCTTTGCTCGAGAGTCGAAATCAAGCGACGTCAGTGGCGTTTGAAACTAGACTTCAAGAGCTTTCCAATGGTATAAAATTCATGTGCTAGTTCCTTTTCTACAAGTTTCAAGAATTTTGGAAATTGACTGATTTTGTAAAGTGATAATACTGTGCTTTAACTATTACTGAATCTTGCGACTTGATTTGACCTATATTACAAAATGAATTTGAAAACGAAGTTTTCTAGTGAAATGTAGTCCTCCGAGTCTAGCTTCCATACCCATAAGCCTTGCTTAATTTCAACGAGTGTAATCTTAGATATGGTCCGAACAAGAAATCGTAGTAGTGAGGGTTTGGTGATTCTAAGTAGTTAAGTTAAGACTTTGAATTTTAGATATTTTGGCTAGTATCTAATAGTTGAACTTTGGCTCAGGTGACCAAGACCTTGTTGAGGGTGAACCAACTAACGAAATTTAGCCTTCTTCTTTGCTCACTCGTTTAATTGAATCAAGATGAGTGTTCTAACTCTCTTTTAAATGAAAATCTTGCCATGGTTTGCAAATGAATGACTTGTGAAATGATTTACTCGACTCATATTTGCAAAGAAATGAATTTGTGAGTATTCCTTGTATGTTATGTGAATTACATGCTTATGTGATTAATACTTGATGTTACTTGATTTCATAAGTGTTAAATACCTGTTTCTAGGCGAGTATGTACTTTATCGCACTCGACCTAATTGTCAATATACTGTTCAACTGTTTACTTTTTCACTATTTGTATATTACTTGTGTATGACTGTAGGCCATGTGTGTTAACACATTGGCTGAACAAGGCCTTTTCCCCTTTGTTATCGGCCTATTCGATCCGAAAGTGGACTCGGTCGGGTAGGTTGGTAACTTAGGGCACTGTACGGTATATTCGAGTATTACCACTGGGTGTTATAAGGAGGAGTAGGAGGGTGATTGACCGACAAGACGGACTGCAACTGCTCTCGGAGGACACTGTATCCTTTCAATACTTGAACTAAATGTTTACTGAATCATTGTTTACTGTATGTTGTTTGTTAAATTAAGTATTCATGGAATGATTGTTCAAAGACTCAAATGTTTTACAAAGTGACATTTAACTCAAAGGTCCATGGATTTCTTGTTTTTACTGGACATTCACTGAGCTTCTAACTCACCCCAAAATGTTTTATTTTCCCCCCCACAGGGCTCGAGACGATGGATAGCGTGTGTTGTGATCCTTCTTAGTATATTTGGCTGGGTTATTTCTTGTACCATTTGTAATCATAGATTGTTAGACTTTTGGTGTATTTGGGCCTGTAAGATGGAATGGTGGTTGTACCTTAAATACATTGAATTGTAATTTGAGAATTCGAGTTGTAAGTTGAATTTAGTAATGTTATTATTTGTGGTTTGGTTTGGAATGGTTATTTACGTTTGCTTTCGAAGTATTATTAGTTATTCTAGTTAGTGAGTTCTGGCGAGAATTGGGCAGGCGGTCCACGGATACCTTAGGGTACGCCCTAGGGAGAAGTGGGGTCGTCACAGGTGGTATCAGAGCTTAGGTTTCAGATCTCTGTAGTGTATCCTAGGCTTTAAATTTAGGATGCCGTATTGTGGGACTGGTTTGAGCGTTAAGTGATATGATTTATGGTAATAGTTTACCTCGAACACTAATCCTAGTTGTAATTGTAGGAATGGAAGGAAATGGAGCACCAGGATTACCTAGGAGGCGACTTCGTCCTATTATATTTCAGACAGGATCTGGTGAGCCATTTCGACAGTTCGTTCCAGGACGTAGGGTGGATAGTCAATGTGATTGTTAGATGATATATTCATATCCCGACTGTGTGGTGTTAGCTATAGTAGATGAGAGGCAGAGACTAGTCATCGCAAATGCGAGAGCAAATGACCGAATCCGAGAGTTAGAGACTAGGGTGCTCGAGGAGCAAGAATGAACTGATATTTTGCGTGCACAATTACAAGAAGCCAATAATCGTTTGGCTCAAATGACACAACAATTAAGGGAGAGAGGTGGAGAAGAACGTGGCCCTGAGGATCCTAGCGTTGGAAATGAAATTGAATATGTTAGAGAACGAGAATCCTTTGGTTCTAATTAATCTAGTGACGTATTGCTTTTGACCTTTTGTAAGAGAATGACAGGATTAGAACGTAGAATGTTCTACCTTGGAGACCAATGTGTTTTGTTAATGACTTATTTGCTTTTGTTTGCTATTTTTGACTGGGTATGTATTCAACTTGACTGTGACTTGTGTTTTAACTTAATGAGTTCTAGTGTGTACTAGATTGGGACATGACTGAGTTTAAACTGTGTTGTGAAAATGTTATGTGCAAAAATGGATTTATCTTTTTTTTGTTTGTTTTTGTGGGTTGTTACTTGTATGTGTATGCTCCAAGTTTATAGTGAATTAATGCATGTTCCTATAGTTTAGTTGGAAAATGGAGAAGGCCACAACGGGGACGTCTACGCAGACAACCCCAAAATCAAGAGGAAGAGAATGGATCTGTGGCTAACCAAAATACTGGGCCAAGGGTTGAGGCAAACGATCAAGTGGCACAGGTTTTAAATCGTATGACGGATTTATTAGAACGTTTAGTACCTTAACAAGGCCATGGAACTGGACAAGTGAATCAACTTGAAAACCAAGAGATAGGGGAAGATAGGGCCTTAGAAAGATTTCAGAAGTTTTCTCCGCCTAAATTTTCTAGGGATCCTGACCCCGATAAAACTGAAAATTGGTTAGAGAATATAAGAAATATATTTGATACATTGGACTATTCAGAGGAGAGACAAATGACCTTTACCGTGTTCCAATTTGAAAGAGCGGCATGAGTATGGTGGAATGTCATAAGAAACAAGTGGGAAAGGGAACAAACTCCTAGGACTTGGATGAACTTTGTACGAGAATTTAATGAAAATTTCCTTCCACCACTAGTCCAAGAAAAGAGAGAAGATGATTTTATAAAGTTTCGGCAAAGAATCTTAAGTGTGGCCGAATATGAAACCCAATTCACCAAATTGTCTAGGTTTGCCCCGGAACTAGTGATTACAGAGCGAAAACGAATAAGGCGGTTTATTCAAGGATTCAATCTAGAAATTCAAGACGCTCTTGCAGCAGCTCAAATTGAGACTTTTACTGATACTCTTGAAAAAGCCCAAAGGGTCGAGATTACAAAATCTCAACTGAGAGCCTCATACACCCGAAAGAAAGACACATCTGGTGGTAGTCACTTTGAATCTTCTAGAAAGACTGTACCACCATTCAAAGTCTGAAAAAGGGCTAATGGGGTGAGACTACCACCTCTTCCTTCTTCTTCTCATAGAATGGAGCGATTAGAAGGAACTACATCGCAAAGAATTCAAACAAGAAGGGTCCAATCAAAGGAAATATCACAAGGAAGTCGAGCCACGGTTTTTCAACCAACTTGTGGATATTGTGGAAAAAGCAATCACACTGAGGACAACTGTTAGGTGAAAAGGTGAAAATGTTTGCGTTGTGGGAGTGCCGACCATCAAGTTAGCCATTGCCTAAGGAAGCAACTGCGAGATAGTAGTACCCGCCAAGGAAATGTGGATACTTCTCAACAAGCTACTGAAGGAGAGGAACAACCACGAGCGCTAGCTAGAGTATATACCCTTTTCGGTCAACAGACTCCAGGGTCAACTGAGGTAGTAGAAGGTAAGAATTTTGAGGACAAAATTCCTTTAAGGAGGGAAGGATGTGAGGGCTCGGAAATTTTATTTTTATCAGAAAATGATTGATAATGATAATAATAATATTATTATGTATTTTCACTTAAATATTAGTGAATTTATGCTTTGAATTATTATTTTCTAATTTAGATGATTTTTTGAGAATTATTTACCGGTGTGTGGTTTCGGCCGAGTTAAGTGTCGAATTTTGTTCCAAAACGGGAATAGTGACTTTAAGATGAAATCGAGCATATGTAGTGATATTATGGAGATATTATTAAGATTGGACAGTGTTGGAATGAAGTAAAACAGTGTAAGTTAGACTGTCGCACTCGACACGACATAAAGTGACCAAAAATCACTTTTCCTTGAAACAAGGAAAAGCTACCTTTTTGTCCCCCTTAAGACTTGACTTTTTGGTTCCTTTGGACTTCATTTTGCAGCTGCAATTTGAGAGAATAGAGATGTAAGGCCCAAAGACAACCTAAGAGGGGGGGTGAATTAGGTTGATAAAGAACTAATCAAATAGTGCCCCTTTTTTTATTAATAGTAACCCCCTTTTTAATCAAATGATTCGACAAGCAAATAAGCAATCAAGACCAAGAAGTATAAGAGATATTTTGTCCACAATCGTAACTGAAGTCTTCAAATACCTGTCAAACAGACATACAAGAAACAAAACTTTCACACATACATGCTAAGGCCCGACTACCTTTATGGTTCGGCAAACAAGATTTACCATTATTATGGACGGGCATCATCAAATTTCTTCACTTTTTTGCTCTTCTTTCTTATGCTCCGAACCAAGCAAAATTTTAAGTCGAAACCACATAGTCAAAATATAAAGAAATAAACTTGTCCTAGAATAAGTTTATTTAAGAGCTTATTCGCACGGTAAAACTTTGGTAGATTCAAAAATAAATGGACAAAACAAATCAATGGCCTAAAACTACAAGGGACAGGAGCTCCAATGAGTTGATCATATTTACACCACTGCAACCAAGAATCGAAGGATTAGTTGATGAAGAAAATAACTACAAAGCGTTCGTTGAGAAAGAGCTCCAAAAGAATCTTAAAACTTGTTGATGGCTATTTACTCAGTATGCTAATGTATCGAGTTCTCGATCGAGTTTAGGCGATCAATTCATTCTGCAAATCAGACCCATGGGGGAGGAAAATAATTTCCAGCAACTCGTCAAACAAAAGAATCACGCACAACAGCTCTTTTACTTGTTTCTTCTCTGGTTTTAGACACGCCACCGACACCTCGACTCTCTCCCATGAGCAGCTCTTCACCTACCCCTCCATTCTTCCTTTCCTCTATCATAAACCCGATTGAGCAGGTGCCTCTAAGTATATCTGCAAAATGCATACATTGATGCGAGCAAACTCAACAAGAACCTCAATGAGAGAGTTTCTCCATTACGCCACCCAAGCTTACAAAACTATCGAAAATTCCTCATGAACCTCACAACTATAGCTATCATCATAGCACAACTTCAGTTCGATCCGGTCCCTACCTGGCATAAAGGTGAGAACAAAGTTCCGTTAGAAATCAAAGGTAAAGTAACCATTTTCTAGAATTTATATGCCATTTATTATAAGAGTTAACAAATTAGAGAGGTTTTGTTACTAGATGTCAAGATTGTACTTAAGAGATGATTGTCAGAATCATTAGCAACATTAGGGATAATATTGATTGTTGAGTCGAGTAGAAAACCTAATTTATTCAACTTGTATAACACAATCGTTGAAAGAATATATCTTGTCTATTTCAAATCTTGTCTATGTATCTTTAAAAGATATAGAAAACAGTCTTGAAAAAGTTTTTCCATGGGTCATTGAGATAGCGAGAAGAATCTTAATCGTAAAAGAAGTTTTGACATCAATTTGTTCCTTGAACAAGTTACCGCCACCACCCGGAAAAAAAAGAATAGAAGGGTAGATAAGGAATAATGAATTTGTTTTGAAGCCGGTTGTGAAAATAGCTCGACAAATCCACATGTAGTATAAGTAGTTTCACAAGCCCATGACTAACACAATCATTGTATTGAGTGGATCAATTTTAAACGGGGTACATGCAGATAAAGCAATTGCATTACTATCTAATTGAGGTGTTTTGATTGTAGTAACCAACCTTCATGGTAGATCCTCACCCGATTCTGGGGTTGTTTCCCCTGCCAAATCACTGACAACATTATCTGTTGAAAGTCCAGCAATTGGAGATGTAAGCAATGACCTACAACCATGGAAATTCAGTGAGTCTCCCAATAAAGAGAACAAAAGAAGAAAAGAATGAACTCATCACAATAGAAAGCAATCCAAGTTTTGTTGGAGACTGACGTGTAATTTAATGTCATTTAGTTTGTGGCCAAAATAATCCAATCTCAAGCCTTCAGCAAATAAGCAATCAAGACCAAGAAGTATAAGCAAATGAATTCAAAAGAGAAATGGAATAATAGAAAGCAAACCAAACTTCTTCAAAGCTCCACTTGAGCTTGAAGAAAAACTCCTCAATATAAGCTATTCCAACTTGATGAATTCGATCAACTTTGTGTACAATGGAAGGATCACTTCCTCCTTACCCCAAACTACACTTAGTTAAGTTAGGAAATTTTACACTCTTACAGAAAACCCTCACAAAGCTACACTTTTGATGAACTCACTCACAATTGAAAAGTTTGCTAATGAACTCACACTTCAAGACTAACAATTCTTATTCAAATGAATATTTTCTTGCTAAAATCACTCTTAAGAACTTGTAATCTAAGTGTACAACTCTTTTTTTGAGTTTCAGACAAGGCATATATTTATAGGAGACCAAAAAGTGGCTTGGTATTGAGGTCAACGGATAGAAGAAGTTGAAGAGTCAACTAGCCGTTGGAGCTATCGGACGTCCGACACCATGTTGTGCGTCCGATGCTAGTGTCCGATAGGCTGTTTCGTTCTTTATCGGATGGCAGATGAATATTCCTGCGTCCGATAGGTTTTGCGTCTGACAAAGACTAGTAAGCTCAGAAAATCTTCTTGAGAATGATTGGACGGCCGATGCATGCTTTTGCGTCCAATGGGCTTAGGTCCGACATCGACCAGAGAGCTCAAAAAACTCCTTGGATATTATCGGACATCCGGTAGAGTTGTTGTGCGTCCGAAAGAAGTGTCTGATAGATTTCCTGTCTATCAGACGTCAGGTACATCAAGTTGAGCGTCCGATAGAGATGTTTCAAATTTTATCGGACGTCCGATACAAGGTATCGAGCGTCCGACAGTCAACAGATTTATATACATTTCTTGATAACCTGTGCTGCAAAGATCTAAATGGAAAAATGTTAAACTAATTTCTTCAATTGTTTTGTAATTGTCAAAACTTGGGAGATTAACATTCTCCCCCTTTTTGATGATGACAAAACAATTGAATGTGATTTGAAAAAAAATAATGAATCAAAGAGCTCCCCCTTACTCGAACACCTATCTGATGCATAGCTTGTATAAATAGTGTAGTTTAGATTATTAACAAACTCCCCCTTACTTGATTACTACTATTCTTTTGACTATTCAACATTGCAATCAATGTATAGGAATAGGAATTCAAATCACAGATCAAGTCACAGACTTTTATCAATCAATGTATAGGAATAGGAATTCAAATCGCAGATCAAGTCACAGACTTTTATCAATCAATGTATAGGAATAGGAATTCAAATCGCAGATCAAGTCATAGACTTTTCTCCCCCTTTTTGTCATCACACATGAAATCTTCAATGCCAAATGTGCTTGCAATATCATCAGCAGCATTCCAAATGAAATTTCAATAATGAACCAGCAAGATTCCAACATTTCAATCCATAGCAGTTCAAATTCAATATTAAAACACCAGAATTCAAGGTCATTCGAATACAACCAAACAGAATGCATTACTCAACACACATATGTATGAAAAGAAGTCAACTGCTCCAAATTAAGTTAAGTAAAATCGGAGTGTGAGTCTCCATAGCAATGAGAGAAAAAAAAGCAAAAGAGTTCAATACACTTCCATTAGCGAAAAGGAACAAAAAGAACTTGTGCAAGCTAACTGTGAAGTGCAAGTGCTTCTTAAAGTGCCTAAAGTGTGAATGTGGATCTTGTTCGAAGTCTTCTTTGGATTAGCTGAAACTTTGAGTTGTCTTCTTCTTCAGTCTCTTCACCATCTTCCTCATCCTCTTCCACAGTGACTAGTTCTTTTCCCTTGTCAGATGTAGAAGGATCACACTGAGGTGTTTGGGATTTAGTCAAATCTTGGATTGCCAATGTAGAGTCAGGTCGAGGTTCCTTTACTTGAGATGTACTTTCATCCATAGAAGGAGGAAACAACAGATTCCTTTTGTCCAAGAAATCAGATTTTTGCTCGGAAGTCATGGTTAGCATAAGACCATGTTCGAGAAGAAGAACATGACTTTTGAGTTCAGTGAGCAGTTCACTGACCTCAGATTGAGGAGAGATTTTTGACACAGACTTCTTAGGATGAATGGATGGACCAGGAGTGAATCGAAGGGTTTTGGTGATACTAGGAGAAATGGGAGTGTCATGAGTTTTCTTGGAACATGATTCTGATGCAGCTTCTTTGGTGCACCAAGCACCATAAAAAAATTTCAAGTTTTTCCTTTCAAAATAGGATTTTGAAAAAACAGATATGGTTGTATCCTTTGGACATACACCACTGATAGGAACTTTGAAATGCTCAAAAATGGGAGTTAAAAACTTTCCATAAGATAATTTTCGTCTTGTGTCAGTGGAAAGTTTCATTAGAAACTTGCATATGACAAAACCAAAATCGATCCTGATTTTTTCAATAAAACAGTAAAACAAGTATAGTTCCATTTTATTAGCATCTGTACGATGACCATCAGTAGGCACAAGCAAATTTGATATGATAGAGAAAATGATAAGATTTTTCGGATTTAAATCTTCCAACTTAGCATCCACAGGGGTTTGAAAAGGAGATTGAAAATATGTCATCAATTTTTCAGCATTGAAATGGTTCAAGCTAGTTGGATTTTCCTCATAAGAAATGAAATTTACAATCTTGCTTTTGCATCCAAATTCAATGATTGTTTTCAGAATTTCATTAACTACATCAAAGTCAAAAACCAAATCAACACCATTAACACGAGATTTTAGTTCATCACGAGTATTTCCTTTCCTAAGATTGGTAAAGAATTGGTACAACATATCTGGATAATAAATGTTTGGCATAGTAATGATATGAGACCATTTTTGGAATTCAAAGAGCTTAAGGACCGACTCAAGATCAATTTTTCTAAACTCAGAGAGATCAATAGACTTTTGAATAATAAAGCTTTTCTAAGAAAATAAAGCATATCTAGACTCAACTTCATCATCAATGAACTTAGGCAAGGGAGTGGGTTGTGTGATAACTTAAGGCTCTGTTTGAGTAGTGAGATGTCCGGCGAGGAACCACGTTTGACTCTTGATGAACCGTTTGGCCTTGAGGCGGGAGCATCTTCATCTCTCAAGGTTAAACTGCATGTCCGTAGCTGATAGAGCTCCACGAGTTCGCACCATAGTGTAGTGTGTGTGTGTTTTGAGTACCAATGAAAATTCTAGGGGAGATGCAGAGTGTTGAGCGTGCAGATTTGAAGGAAATGTACCGATTAAGCGGTCCAGAAAGAGGAGAATTGAAATACTAGGGTTTTGGGTGTGATTTGGAGATGGAGGAGTGTATGATTTATAGTATTGTTGGTCCGCAATAGGTTTGAGAGAGAATCTGAGCTTTCAATTTTGAGAATTGATGTGAATTTGGTTGGGAAATTGAAGTTTTGAATTCGGTTGGTTGGGAAGGTGCGTCCGAATTAATGAGGTTTGACTGATTGAAATGAAGTGATATGACCTGATAAGGTGCGACTTTTCATGTGTCGGACGCCCGAACTTTGTGAAGCGTCCGACACATCCGTCCGATAGCATTTTCGAAAAAATGACCAAGAACACTGTCGGACGACCGTTCATCAGGGTCGGACGTCCGATAGGATTCAACCAGAAATACTTAAGAGTCCTTTTCTAAAATGCCCAATTTTGAACGAAGATAAACAAATTGATCTAAGAGCAGGGCTTTTGTGAAGATATCAGCAATTTGGTCTTTTGAACAAACATAATTCATGCAAATTTCACCTTTTTGAACAAGATCTCGAATGAAATGATGTTTAATGTCTATGTGTTTTGTCCTAGAATGTTGAATGGAATTTTTTGTCAAGTTTATGGCACTAGTGTTATCACAGAATATAGGCATATTATCATGTGTTAAACCAAAGTCATTCAAAGGTATGCTTCATCCATAGTAATTGAGCACAACATGCACTAGTGGCAACATATTCCGCTTCGGTTGTTGACAAAGAAATGACATTTTGTTTCTTACTAAACCATGAGACTAAACAATTTCCAAGAAAATGACATGAACCACTAGTACTTTTTCTATCAATCCTACAACCACCAAAATCAGCATCTGTGTATCCACACAAGGCAAATTCATGACATTTAGGATACCAAAGGCCAAAATTCATAGTTCCTTTTAAATAACAAAAAATTCTCTTAACGGCATTCAAATGAGATTTTTTTGGACAAGATTGAAAACGAGCACATAAACATACAGCAAACATAATATCCGATCTACTTGCGGTTAAATAAAGAAGGCTTCCGATCATACCTCCATACTTTTTCTCATCTACATTAGTTCTTTCTTCATTCTTTCCAATCTTGGTGGACGTACACATTGGTTTTCCCACTTGATTTGAATCTTCCATGCCAAACCTTTTGAGAAACTCTTTAGTGTACTTAATTTGATTGATGAAGATTCCCTCACTTGTTTGAAGAACTTGGAGTCTGAGGAAGAAGTTCAATTCTCCCATCAAATTCATCTCAAACTCATTTTGCATAATGATGGAAAAATCCTTACACAAACGCTCATTAGTAGCACCAAATATAATATCATCAACATAAATTTGCATAATAAGGAGATCATTTGATTTTTGTTTAGTAAAAAGAGTAGTATCTACAATACCTCTTTTGAAACCATTTTCAATCAAGAAACCACTTAAACGTTCATACCAATCTCTAGGAGCTTGTTTTAGACCATATAAGGCTTTTGATAGCTTAAATACATGATTGGGAAATTTATTATTTTTAAAATCGGGTGGTTGATTCACGTAGACCTTTTGATCAATAAAGCCATTTAGAAAAGCACTTTTAACATCCATTTGATACAATTTAAAACCTTTAAAACAAGCAAATGCAAGGAACATTCTTATAGATTCTAATCTAGTTACGGGAGCAATAGTTTCATCAAAATCTATACCCTCTTCTTGAGCATACCCCTTAACTACCAATCTAACCTTATTTCTCACTATTTCTCCTTTGTCATTTAATTTATTTCTAAACACCCATTTCGTGCCAATGATAGGATAATTTTGAGGTTTTTCAACTAGAGTCCAAACATTATTCCTTTCAAATTGGTTTAATTCCTCTTGCATAGCTACTATCCAATGATCATCTTTCAAAGCATCATTAATGTTTTTAGGCTCAATATGAGAAACAAATGCAAAATTGTCAAGTAGTGGTTTTGATGAGGAACGAGTTCTTACCCTTTCGAATGGATTACCAATAATCAAGTCCTTGGGATGATTTTGAATGAATTTTCAAACTTTTGGAAGATCCTTTGGTGCATCATCATCCATGTCTTCCTCATCTAGCATCCAGTTTCCTTGAGAACCATTTTCCTTTGAATTTTCTTCACAATTGATTTCTTCTTGAAGTGTAAGTTTTTCAAGATCCTTTTGAATACCTGCATCATCTTCTACACAAGTACTATTGGAAGAATTGTAATTAGATTCATCAAATGTAACATGTATTGCTTCTTCAATCACAAGAGTTCTTCTATTATAAACTCTATATCCTCTTTTATTTTCATAATATCTCAAGAAAATACCTTCATCGGTTTTCTTATCAAATTTTTCAAGGTGTTCCTTAATATTTAAAATAAAACATTTGCATCCAAAAATTTTAAAATAACCAACAATTGGCTTTTTATCAAACATCAACTCATAAGAAATTTTGTTCAAAAATGGTCTTAGCAACACTCTATTCATTACATAACAGGCCGTATTTACGGCTTCCGCCCAAAAATATTTTGGTAAATCATTTTCACTTAACAAGGTCCTTGCAGCTTCCACAAATGCCCTGTTTTTTCTTTCAACAACACCATTTTGTTGAGGGGTTTTTACAATAGAAAATTCATGAGTTATTCCATTGTGATCACAAAAATCCGGAAATCCACAATACTTAAATTTCGAACCATTATCACTTCTAACCTTAATAATATGCAATCCAAATAAATTTTGCACTTTTGCAAAAAGAGAGACAAAACTTTTGAAAGCATCATCTTTGTGAGCAAGAAAAATAGTCCATGTATATCTAAAATAATCATCAACAATTACAAAACAAAATCTCCTACCACTTAGACTAGCAATAGGTGTAGGACCAAATAAATCAAGATGTAAAAGCTCCAATGGCTTAGATGTAGAAATGTTTCTTTTAGGTTTAAAAGATGTCTTGGTTTGTTTCCCAAATTGACATGCATTACAACTCTTATCCTTTTCAAACTTAATCTTAGGTAAGCCTCTAACAAGTTCCTTTTTCGAAATTTTATTTATCACATCCATGTTAAAATGACAAAGTCTTCTATGCCACAACCAAGGGTCTTCATTTGAAATTTTAAGGCATTTAAAACTAGAAGAATCAATTTTCTCAATAATTACAGCATAGATGTCATTGTATTTTTTTCCTTTGAAAATGATATTAAATTTTGAATCAAGAACCAAATATTCATGCTTTTTGAATAAGACAAATAAATCTTTATCACATAGTTGACTAACACTTAGCAAATTATAATCTAGATTATCTACTAAAAGAACATTATGCACAAATGTTTCACCATTCTTACCAACATCACCTACTCCAATTGTTTTAGCTTTCATGTCATCTCCAAAAGTCACTTTTCCACTTGATTCTGATTTGAGCTTGATGAATTGTGAAGGATCGCCGGTCATGTGCCTTGAGCATCTGCTATCAATGAACCATTTTGATTCTTTTATGGCTTTTTCAATCTTTACCTACAAGAGATAGAAAATTTGGTACCCTTTAATTTTTGGATCCTTGATGGTTAGAGTCATGTTTGACTAACCACATACATTTCATTCCTATTCTCATATTCTTTTTCACATAACATTCATGTTTCAAATGGCCAACTTGACAGCAAAAATCACACATAATGGTAGAATCATTCACATGAATTGGTTTAATAAACCTAACTTCTCATTTTCTATAGATTGTGAATTCATTTGCACTAAAGGTTAGTTTTCTTTGATAGGCATTAAAGTGAGGGTTCAATACATTTCTTGTGGAAACATTTTGTTTTTTGTTTTGAAGGATCATGTCAAGATTCTCCATTCTTCTTTTCAAGTCATTTTGTTTTTCTTTAAACATCTCATAAAGACTTATTTTTCTATAAAGTTCATGTTGTAATTCTATCTCAACTCTTATTAGGCAATCATTGTCATATCTCAGTTTTTTGTTATCTTGAAACAAGTTTGCATTATCCTGCAAAAGAAAGGTAATTTTCTACTTTAGTTCTTTATTTCTAGCATAAGACTCTTTTAAACTTTCATGCAATTTTCCAACGAAAGACTCAAGATCATCATCTTCATCATCACTTTCATATTGAGGACTACATGAAGTTACCTCATTGTCACCAATAGCCATAAAGGCGATTTGAGCAGATTCCTCTTCTTCTTCAATTTCTCCTTCTGAGTTGCATTCATTCCAAGTAATTTGGAAATTATTGAATCTTGGTTTTCGCTTATTCTTCACTTCTTTCTTCTTCTTTGTTGGACATTCAGTCGCATAGTGACCAGGCTGCCCACATTCGAAACATTTGTCTCCTTACTTCTTGATGGAATCTTGTCTTCCTTTGTATCGTGTGTTGAGCTAATTGTGATTTTGATTGCTAGCTCCTCCCTTTCTGAATCTTCTTTTGTTGAGTATCCTTTTGAAACTTTTGGTGATGAGTGTCACTATCATCACAATCACCATCTTCTTCATCTAGTGAGGCCGAGTCATCCTCATCTTGAGCAGCTTTTAGAGCAATGCTTCTTTTTGCTCTTGCCTCTTCTTCATCTTGAACCTTGCTTTTAAGATTCAATTTATAAGATGTTAGAGAATTAATAAGAGACTCAATAGGCATAGAATTTAAGTCTTTGGCTTCCTCAATAGCGGTTACTTTGTTCTCCCACTCTTTAGGTAGAGCATTCAAAATCTTTCTATTCTTTTCGCCAAGAGTGTATTCTTTATCCAACACCTCTAAATCTTTAATAAGATCATTGAATCGACAATACATTTTGTCTATGTTTTCATGAGGTTCCATTTTGAATGATTCGTATTTTGTGACTAGAATGGACTTCTTTTGTTCTCTCACATCATCACTACCTTCATGAATCTCTCTTAACTTATCCCAAATTTCTTTGACAGATTTACATCCTTTCACTCTAATGGATTCATTTGAATCTAGTGCACTATACAAAACATTCATGGCTTTTGCATTTGATGTGAGGTTAGCCCTATCCTCACGGGTCAACTCATTCCTTATTTTTAATCTAGGAACATGAGTAATAGGATCATCAATAGTTGCAGTATAAGGACCTTCATTAACAATAAACCATAGATCAATGTCAATAGATTGCAAGAATATAATCATACATTCTTTCCAACTAATATAATTTGATCCATTGAACATAGGTGGTCTAATGACTGATTGACCTTCTACAAACATGGCATTGTTGGTTGTCATCTTTACTCTAAGCGATTAATCTTGATCCTAAAGACCAAACTTTGATACCAATTGTAAGGCCCAAAGACAACCTAAGAAGGGAGGTGAATTAGATTGATAAAGAACTAATCAAATAGTGCCCCTTTTTTGATTAATAATAACCCCCTTTCTAATCAAATGATTCGACAAGCAAATAAGCAATCAAGACCAAGAAGTATAAGAGATATTTCAATCAATGAATTCAAAAGAGAAATGGAATAATAGAAAGCAAACCAAACTTCTTCAAATCTCCACTTAAGCTTGAAGAAAAACTCTTCAATATAAACTATTCCAACTTGATGAATTCGATCAACTTTGTGTACAATGGAAGGATCACTTCCTCCTTGCCCCAAACTATACTTAGTCAAGTTAGGAAGTTTTACACTCTTACAGAAAACCCTCACAAAGCTACACTTTTGATGAACTCACTCACAATTGAAAAGCTTGCTAATGAACTCACACTTCAAGACTAACAATTCTTACTCAAATGAGTATTTTCTTACTAAAATCACTCTTAAGAACTTGTAATCTAAGTGTACAACTCTTTTTTTGAGTTTCAGACAAGGCATGTTTTTATAGGAGACCAAAAAGTACCTTGGTATTGAGGTCAACGGATAGAAGAAGTTGAAGAGTCAACTAGCCGTTGGAGCTATCGGACGTCCGACACCATGTTGTGCGTCTGATACTAGCGTCCGATAGGCTGTTTCGTTCTTTATCGGACGGCAGATGAATATTCCTGCGTCCGACAGAGACCAGTAACCTCAGAAAATCTTCTTAAGAATGATCGAACGACCGATGCACGCTTTTGCGTCCGATGGGCTTGCATCCGACATCGACCAGAGAGCTCAAAAAACTCCTTGGATATTATCGGACGTCCAATGGAGTTGTTGTGCGTCCGAAAGAAGTGTCTGATAGATTTTCTGTCTATCGGACGTCTGGTACATCAAGTTGAGCGTCCGATAGAGATGTTTTGAATTTTATCGGACGTCCGATACAAGGTATCGAGCGTCCGACAATCAACAGATTCATATACATTTCTTGATAACCTGTGCTGTAAAGATCTCAATGGAAAAATGTTAAACTAATTTCTTCAATTGTTTTGTGATTATCAAAACTTGGGATCACGATTAACAAGAGAGAGAGAGGGCCGAGAGCAACAAGAGGGAGAGAGAGAGTTGTCTTCTTCAATTTCTTCTTCCTCAACTTCCATGAAGCTTCAAGACTCCATTGAAGGCTTGATTCTTATTTCTCCTCCAACCTTGTAGCAGCCGAGAGTGAGAGTGAGAAAGTGAGAGAGAGCCGTGAGTGAGAGAGAGAAAGGAAGAGAGAAGAAAGCTTCCTTTTGCTTGGCAACATCTTATTCTTGAGCTTGGAGGAAGAAATCAACTTCAAACAAGTAGATCTGTGGGAAAACTTAGAGGATCTCGAGGTGTTGAACCTTAGAACATCATCTGTGCGTGGAACTCCATCAAATCTCCCTTGATCTTGCTAGATCTGAAAAGATCTTGAGATATAATCCTTAAAGTTCTTAACTTTAACTTTAACTTTATTAGAGGTAGATTTGTTAGATCTATAGTTTATTTTGTTAAGAATGCTTATATATGAAGCATTTGAATTGGGCTCTTGAATTCCCAACATAGGTAGCGGACTTGAGATGACTTTTAGGTAGCGGACTTGAGGACCTGATTGTGGATTTATATGATATTCGTGAAAATAGTCTTGATATGGCTTGAAAGTAGGGTTTTGTTGTTGGAAATTTTGATAGAAAAATGTATGAGATGGCCGAACCCATGCTTGGTGATTTTAATATTTGATTTCAAAATTTTGTGATTTTTCTTGAAGAGATTTTGCCTAAATAAATGTGTATTATGTTTATTTATGAGTACATGTTTGAATGGAGTGAAGTTATGAATTTCTAATGGTGAAAACTTGTATTTTCACTAATTTTGGGTAAACATGTAATTTTGGAAAATAGGAAGCAATTTTAGTCGTCTAGAATTTTGACTTCCCACATGATTTTATGACTGAATTTTGGTACAAATTTAGCCTATATATAGAAGAATAAGTGTACAAAATTTGGCATTTTTCCCATAAGATTTCGTTGGCCAAATGGTGTCCACAAGGCAGCTTTATACCTTATTTTCAAATGACTGTAATTCCTTACTCGGGAGTCAAAATCAAGCGACGTCAGTGGCGTTTGAAACTAGACTTCAAGATTTTTCCAATGGTATAAAATTCATGTGCTAGTTCCTTTTCTACAAGTTTCAATAATTTTGGAAATTGACTGATTTTGTAAAGTGATAATACTGTGCTTTAACTGCTACTGAATCTTGCTACTTGATTTAACCTACATTACAAAATGAATTTGAAAACGAAGTTTTCTAGTGAAATGTAGTCCTCCGAGTCTAGCTTCCATACCCATAAGCCTTGCTTAATTTCAACGAGTGTAATCTTAGATATGGTCCGAACAAGAAATCATTGTAGACACCAAATTTTGACTATTTCAATTGTTTTCTTATGTTTTTATCTATTAATGTTTAGTTATTTATTTTTGAATATTCTAACACATTTTTCTTATTCTTGTAGGTTTTCCTAAAAAAAAAAAAAAAGGAAGTCAAAAACGCGGACCAGTTACGCGGATATGTCCGCGTAACCTGATCAGAAGCGAAAAAAAATTACACACGCGTTTTTTCCAGCCTTTCCTTCCTCATTTCCAGCTGTATTTTTTGTGTCTTTGGCATCAAGTAATCGTTTTAGTTAATGCTTAAATCACTCTTGATCCTTAAGACACAAATAAAACGCATCCAATGATCAAGATTAACCCAAGAAAACCCTCAAAGTATCTAAACCTTTGGTTGTAGGTTTTAATGCCTATAAATCACCCATGTTAGGGTTTTTTGAAAAAAAGAGGGGAAGCTGAGAGAGAAAGAGAGAAGAGGGAGGTTGAGAGAGAAAAGAAAGACAGAAAAACGAGAGGAAAAGAGGAGAAAAGAAAAGAAAGAAAAGGATTCTAGGGTTTTGCTTTGGGAAGAGAAGGAAACCATCTTCAAATCCGGAACTTCCCCCTTTTGTTTTGAGATCAAGAGACTCAGGTGATTCTCTTTCTCATCCCTATTTTTTTGAACGTGAATCTTGCTGAAAATGTGACCTTTTGGTGGAACCAAGGTCTTGACTATGTTTTTTGATATTTTATAATAGTTGATGATGTTTATTTATTGTTATATGAGTATGTTACGTTTAGATAGCCTTGGTAAGGCTAATAGATTTGTTTTTACGTTTAAAATCAGACGTTTGATGCTTCTATGATGATTCTGTTGGGTTTTCTGCAAAATTTCTGAAAAAATGTTCTTCACGTTTTGAAGATGTGAAGAAACGCGGGGTTCTTATGCGAGATTCTCCGCGTAACCCTCCGCGTTTCTATTTGAATATTTGAAGATGTGAAGAAACGCGGGGTCGCTTGCCGTTCGTAACGATCCGCGTTCTTCTTGAATATTTGAAGATGTGAAGAAAGCGGGGTTGTTACTGTCCAGAACCTCCAGCGTTTCTAGCGACAGTTCTCCTTCTTCCTTTTTGTCTATTTGATGATGTTGATGCTTAAGATTTGGCCTTCTTGGTTTTAGCTTGTTTTGACATGATCTGAATGATGATTTTAATGCTTTAAATAGATCCCTTGCCTCAAGATTTTGTTTGTGTTATTGTCCGAAAAACTGGAAGCAATCTTCCTGATATTTTGAAGATGGGAAGAGACGCAGACTATTACGCGGCTGAGTCCGCGTTTCTCCTCTGAACTTTACATTTTGCATGTAATGCGGACCTAGTTGCTCGGCTTCATCCACTTTTCTTCTCCGCGTAACCTCTCTGTTCCTCAGTTTTGTTGCTATTTCCTACTCTTTTGTTCCAGAATCTTACTCTATTATTCGTATTTCCTAACCTTGTCCATGTTGCTTGCAGAATCTGTTTTGATACCTTCTCTTTGAATTTTTCATTGATTTTTCCTTTAAATTGGTACCTTGATCCCTTTTGTTGACATTGAGTCTTAGATAACCATTCCCATCATTTAAGGATTCAATTAAGGCATTACATCAAGGGATGGTAACTTCTTTCTCCTATTATGTACTCTTATGTATTTTTGCATGATCTTGCATGTTTTAAATTAAGTTTTCCTTTGCTTTTTATTCATGCCTAGTCTTTATTTATGTCATTTAATTTTTGGGTAAATCATTTGGAGGCCTTGTATGCCAAGTTTTAATAGATAGGTTTAATTTGGCAAAAAGTGTATTTATTCTAGAAAATATAATAGTTAGATTATTATTCCGAATTTTTTCCCCTTAGAATGTATTTAGGTTCCCCCAATGTAATAATTAGGTTTTATATGCTTATTTTGCATGCTTGCATGATTATGTGTTTACTTGCTTTCCTAGGGTCTTGCATCTAGATATTATGCCTATGTGTTATGTGTTTATGTATTTTATGTGTTTACTTGCTTTATTATCATGTCTACATGTTTATTGTGTAAATGTATTGACGTCACCACACTAATCCAACGCTAGTTGTGGCCTTTCCTTTCGATTTCTCACTAATCCAATGTTAGTGAGAACTTTTAAACGAGGGCTAGTCCAATGCTAGACCCTTAAATGCTGTTCATGCATTAGATACAAATTTCGCACACTTTTCACTTTTAGAATTTCTTTCCCATTTTTGCATGTTATTATTCTCCCATCCCGTATGCGAAACATCTCATTTAGTTTTCTTTTTCGTCAAAAATAGATTAGCGCATTTTAGGGCATTACCCTTTGAATTAAGGAAGAGAGCGAGTATGGCTTCCTAGCCTTAGCACGCTTTTATTTCCTTCTATGAAAAGGAAGATTTGAAGTCACGAATTAGTCTCCCGCACCCATTATGTTGCATTATCCCTCTTTAGGACATACATATGTATTATTCTATCAAAATCATTCTTTCAAAGTCAAGTTTCTTCTTCATGTTTTAGCAATTCAAAGTCAAAAAATCATTTTTTCTTAAAATTGCATCTTTTGAAAATTCAAGTTCCTCTTTGCACTTAAAATTGATTTTTTCAAAAATCCAATTTCCTTTTCCCTTGAGATTTTATAAAAATTGCACTTCTTTTGAAAACCCTAGTTCTCCCGTCTTTTTCGAGTTTCATCATTTGCATTTTTCGTGACCTCCTCGAGGGATCAAACTTGGATGACACAACTAATGTGATCAATTCCAATCAAACCTCAAGGAGACATTTTGCCCCCTCTCGATCCAACATTAGATTTAGGTTTTGCATCCATATAGATAACATCCAAATGTGATAAATTTTAAAGTTAGAATTAGGAAAATTTTTAACTAAATCTTGCAACTAGCTTTGGTTAGGTTAGAAGGGTGCCTTAGAGACGAGTAACATCGAATCTTTGCCTTCCCTTCTTTCAACTGTAACCCCCGAACCTTTTTCTCTAGTTTTTCAAAGACCTGGAGTCGTCTAAAAAAGGGTTTTCTTAGTTTATTTTCATTAATTAAAATTTTTGGGTGATTTGGTACACCTAAACTCCATACCAAGTGGCGACTCCAAACTTTTCTAAAAACCCTTTTCTAGACTTTTGTTTTTGGGTCCAAATCGTCGCATTTTTGTAGTCCCATGACCCATTTCTTTTTCAAAAATCAATTTTTAACTAAAAAACCCTTTTCAACTAAAAAACCCGAAACGACGAGGGTTCTCATCCCCTCTTCTCATTTTCAAAAAAATGGGGCGCGACAATCGTAGTAGTGAGGGTTTGGTGATTCTAAGTAGTTAAATTAAGACTTTGAGTTTTAGATATTTTGGCTAGTATCTGATAGTTGAACTTTGGCTTAGGTGGCCAAGACCTTGTCGAGGGTGAACCAACTAACGAAGTTTAGCCTTCTTCTTTACTCACTCGTTTAATTGAATCAATGTGAGTATGAAAATCTTGCCATGGTTTGCAAATGAATGACTTGTGAAATGATTTACTCGACTCATATTTGCAAAGAAATGAATTTGTGAGTATTCCTTGTATATTATATGATTACATGCTTATGTGATTAATACTTGATGTTACTTGATTTCATAAGTGTTAAATACCTGTTTCTAGGTGAGTGTGTACTTTATCGCACTCGACCTAACTGTCAATATACTATTCAACTATTTACTTTTTCACTATTTGTATATTACTTGTGCATGACTGTAGGCCATGTGTGTTAACACATTACCTGAACAAGGCCTTTTCCCCTTCGTTATCGGCCTATTCGAGGTGAAAGCGGACTCGGTCGGGTAGGTTGGTAACTTAGGGCATTGTACGGTATACTCAAGTATTACCACTGAGTGTTATAAGGAGGAGTAGGAGGGTGATTGATCGACAAGACAGACAGCAACTGCTCTCAGAGGACACTGTATCCTTTCAATACTTAAACTAAATGTTTACTGAATCATTGTTTACTGTATGTTGTTTGTTAAATTAAGTATTCATGGAATGATTGTTTAAAGACTTCCATGATTGTTTAAAGACTCAAATGTTTTACAAAGTGACATTTAACTCAAAGGTCCATGAATTTCTTGTTTTTACTGGACATTCACTGAGTTTCTAACTCACCCCAAAATGTTTTATTTTCCCCCCACAGGGCTCGAGACAATGGATAGCATGTGTCGTGATCCTTCTTAGTGTATTTGGCTGGGTTATTTCTTGTACCATTTGTAATCATAGATTGTTAGACTTTTGGTGTATTTAGTCCTGTAAGATGGAATGGTGGTTGTACCTTAAGTATATTGAACTGTAATTTGAGAATTCGAGTTGTAAGTTGAATTTAGTAATGTTATTAGTTGTGGTTTGGTTTGGAATGGTTATTTACGTTCGCTTTCGAAGTATTATTAGTTATTCGAGTGAGTAAGTCCTGGCGAGAGTTGAGCAGACGATACCTTAGGGTACGCCCTAAGGAGAAGTGGGGTCGTCACAATTCCAGCTGCTGCAAGCATGGTGACTGATCGAGTACAAGTGTTAGCAACAATCAAGGAGAATTTGATAAAGGCACAGAGCAAGATGAAACAATTCGCTGACTCACATAGATCGGAGAGAGCATCTACTGTTGGGGAATGAGTGTTTCTCAAACTACAACCCTACAAGCAACAGACAGTGTCGCGGCCCATTTTTTTTTTTTTTTTGAAAGGAAAGGAAATTCGTTGTTTCGGGTTTTAATTGTAAAAAAGTTTTATTTTAGTTAAAAATTGATTTTTATTTTTTGAAAAATAAAATAAAAGAAATGGGTCATGGGACTAAAAAAATTGCGACGATTTGGACCCAAAAACAAAAGTCTAGAAAATGGTTTTTAGAAAAATTTGGAGTCGCCACTTGGTATGGAGTTTAGGTGTACCAAGTCACCCAAAATTTTTAATTAATGAAAATAAACTAAGAAAACCCTTTTTTAGACGACTCCAGGCCTTTGAAAAACTAGAAAAAAATGTTTGGGAGTCACGGTTGAAAGAAGGGAAGGCAAATATTCGATGTTACTCATCTCTAAGGCACCCTTCTAATCTAACCAAAACTAGTTGCGCGATTTAGTTAAAAATTTCCTAATTCTAACTTTAAAATTTATCACATTTGGATGTTATTTATATCGATGCAAAACCTAAACCTAATGTTGGATTAGGAGGGGCAAAATGTCTCCTTGAGATTTGATTGGAATTGATCACATTGGTTGTGTCATCCAAATTTGATCTCTCGAGGAGGTCACGAAAAATGCAAATGATGAGAATCGAAAAAATAGGAAACTAGTGTTTTCAAAAGAAATGCAATTTTTATAAAATCTCAAGGGAAAAGAAATTGGATTTTTGAAAAGATAAATTTTTAAGTGCAAAAAGGAACTTGATTTTCAAAAGATGAATTTTTAAGAAAAATAGATTTTGACTTTGAATTGCTAAACGGGAAGAAGAAACTTGATTTTTTAAAGAATGATTTTGATAGAATTTAAAACAATGCACATGTATGTCCTAAAGAGGGGTAATGCAACATAATGGGTGCGGGGAACTAAACTCGTGACTTCAATTTTCCTTTTGATAGAAGGGATTTAAAATAAGAAAAGGCCCATTTTAAAACCCAAACAAAAAGAAATTTTTGTTTTTTTTTTTTTAAAAAGCTCCGGCGACGGTCGCCGGATTCTGGAAAATTCCGGCCCAAATGGCGGGACACTCACCGGAATCACGTTTTTGCAGCGTTTTCAATTGAGATTTTTTACAAATCACTTCTTCTACTAGTTTTAAACATGTTCATAACATAAAAAAGGACCTAAACTAAGCCAAAAACGAAGCAAAAATCTAAGAAAGCGAACACATGTCCTCAAAATTTTTTCTTCTGTTCGTTTTTTTTCCTCTTCTTTTACTCACTTTTGAGTTCCAACAGGCATTTGGATTGACTAAAACTACTTCTCATATGCACACAGAAATTAAAAAAAACGTTCCTATGGTCCAAGCTTCTCTTTGACATTTCATCAAACATGTCAAAGGCAACAAACAAAGCCAAACATTTTATAAAACATTTGTAACTAAATCTGCCCAAAACTTTTAGCCAGCAATGATTTAATCTAAGGCTAATCACTAGCATTCCACTTTCAGCAATTTGCTAAATATAAAAGCTGATAAACAGGACCATCCGAAGCACCACCATTATCATCATCACCTTTTTTTTTTTTAGCATAATCAAGTAATAGAAAAACAAAGGGTTTGAGAATTTCTTACAATGATATTCCAACGAAGTGGTGATAACGATTACTATTCCGGCAGGAAGAAAGCAAATGCTCTTCCTTCTCCGTTGGCCCGTTGGCTCATTCTCTTCTCTTTTTTTTTCTTTTTCTTCGCTGATAATTCTCCTTTCTTTCTCTTTTCCTTGTTTTGTTGCTACTGCTCCACCTCCCCCTCTCTAATCTCTCTTTCTATTCCCCTTCCTCCCCTAAAGCCCTAATCGTGGCTTTTTATATGGCTTTTTTGAGATTTTTTCAGAAAACAAAAAAAAAACTAGAAAATGCAACCAATGGTGAAAAAGAGGTGATGTGGTTGATTGTAAATCATCCATTGATGATAAGATTTCTGAAATCCAGTTGTCTTGTACCTTTTTTCTTTTTTTCTTTTAGAAAAATAGGACAAACAACTGGAGTTTTGCCATGGCCATGGTACTGCTTTGGTACCGTCTGCTGAAGAAGGCGGTGCACGCACGCTTGAAGGCAACCTTTTTTTTTTTTTTTTTAAACAGGCCTAAAGTTGGGGCTCTTGTTTCTTTTGTTTGGGCTATTTCTTTTCCTTCTGATGGGCCATTGATTGGGTTCATATTGGGTTTTGAGGTTAAAACAATTGGGTTGAATAAAAATTCAAAATTATAATAATGATGATAAAAAATTAAATAAAATACATAATAACAAAAAGATAAGAATGAAAATAAATAAAACCATGAAAAATTTGGTGTCTACAGCTTGCCTCTCTTTGTCTGAGTTTCGACGAAACTTTAGACAAAAACGTAGACACCAAATTGCTTACCTGTTTTCGCTGGTTGTATCTGAACCATTGTAAACAACAGGAATGTTAGATTGCCAATTATCAAACTAATATAATAAAATGCATAATGTGACCGAACTTGTATAGAGCTGCCTACGTATCTCGCCATGAGAATCAGGTCAAACGTAGTTCAAATGCAAATGAACTGTGACGAAATGGGTACTGGATCTTTTGAGAATTTCAACGAGAATGTAAAAATTTGAGAATGGGAGATAGAAGGGTGCGCGGTAGACGCTGAGACTCACCAACAGAAATTAAAATTGAAGCCAAGAATAAATTTAAATGCCAAGAATTGTGGTAAAAGGGTGCGCAGCGGACGCTAAGACTCACCAACAGGAATTAAAATTGAAGCAGGGGAGATAGAAGGGTGCGCGATGGACGCTGAGACTCACCAACAGAAATTAAAATTGAAGCCAAGAATAAAATTAAATGTCAAGAATTGTGGTAAAAGGGTGCGCAGCGGACGTTGAGACTCACCAATAGAATTTAAAATTGAATGCCAAGAATAAAATTAAATGCCAAGAATTATGGTAGAAGGGTGTGCGGCAGACGCTGAGACTCACCAACAGAAAGAATAAAATTAAATGCCAAGAATTGTGGTAGAAGGGTGCGCGGCGGACGCTGAGACTCACCAACAGAAATTTAAAATTGAATGCCAAGAATTGTGGTAGAAGGGTGCGCAGCGGACGCTAAGACTCTCCAACAAAAATTTAAAATTGAAGCCAAGAATAAAATTAAATGCCAAGAATTGTGGTAGAAGGGTGCGTAGCGGACGCTGAAACTCACCAACAGAAATTTAAAATTGAATGCCAAGAATTGTGGTAGAAGGGTGCGCGGCGGACGCTGAGATTCGCCAACAGAAATTTAAAAATTTGAAGCAGTGGGGATAGAAGAGTGCGCGGTGGACGTTGAGACTCACCATCAGAAATTAAAAAATTGTGTGACTCCTGCACCTAGATCGCTTGATGGATTAGATCCAAATCTGGACAACTAGTGTAAGGAATACAAACATATTTCAATTCTAAATAGGATTAGACCCGAACCCAAACATCTAAAAGGGTGAATGAAAATGCAAGTTTTAAATTGCAAGATCTGAATAGATAAATAAAATACAAGGTATAGACAAGTGGGTTTGGAATCAAAATACGATCCATACTATTGAGATAAATGAAATTGCAAAACTTTTGCTGCCAGATATCAAAATAAAATGCAATGTGCTCATGCATGCATTGACAAAAATTCAGTGAATGTTGCACACTCTTTTTTTTAAATAAAAAAAATGGAAAACAGGCAATTTCCGAATGAAATATCACAAAATTTGACACTTGGAGCAATATAATTGAAAATAATCCCTTAAGGATTTTAAGATAAACACATATGTGTCACTATCCTCAAAATTTTTCTTCTTTTCTTTTTCTTTCTTTTTTTTTCAAAATAAAATTTGAATGTATTGTCAAAATTGAAAATAACTCTTTTCAAAATTCATCCATAATGTAAACCATCACTTAAATTTTTTTTTTTGGTCCCAATTTTCACTTTTATTGAGAATTTCCTTCTTACAAATTTTCTCAATTTTCCTTTAAGCATCTGCCCTATTTTAGTCAACCAAAACTTTGACTCAATTTAAATAAAAATTTGCCCCATTTTAGTCAATGGCGAATTTGCTCCAGTTTGATTCGATAAAAAATTGGCTCTAATGTAACTAACCAAAAATTTTTTGCCTCACCTTAATCAAATAAAAGTTTGCTTCAGTGGGCCATTAAAAATTTTCTTCTCTTCTTTTTTTCTTTTCTCCCTTTTTTTTTGTTTATTGAAAATTTCCTTTGAAAATTTTTTCTCAATTTTCCTTCAAAAATTTTGCCCCAATTTAAACAAAAAATTGCCCCGGTTTAGAAATACAATCCAAAGGTAAAGTGTTTCAAAAGTCCAAAAGGAACTATATGTAGCATTAAAGGGAAAACTTTTCTTTCTTTCTTTTCTTTTCTATATTTTCATTTTTCTTCTTTGAAAGGTAAATCCAAAACTAGTGGTTAGAGTTGGCGCTCCTTCAAAATTGATAGGCTATGCCATCATCTTGAAATGTAGTATTATTGATTTTTGATTCATGCTTGATCTTTTGATCTGCAAATTTTGTCTTCTGCTTCTTGTGGATCTCAGCCATGAATACCTGCACACAATAGGAGACTTGCAAAATATGATATACATTTGAATTGTCAAAAAATTTGCTTTCTTTTTTATTGTCACTTTTTGAAAAATGATGCACTAATTACTGCTCAAGAAAAATGCTAACTTATCAAAAGTCAAATTTTGAGTGGCAAATTTAAAGATGTGTTACTTGACCCTTGGGTATACCCACAAATACATCATAGAAATGCTCCATGGATCTCTTTTTTTTTGTTTTTGTTTTTGAAAGCAATCAAATGGCAATATCAAAAATGCATTAGTCTGTTACTAGAGACATCCAAGACAATATAAATTATATTACTCAAATAAAAAGCAAGCCAAAATGTCATGCTTACTCATATAGGAGAACTCATAATGAACCTCTTGAAACTAGATCAAATTGCAATAGGTCTCTCCCTCACTTAGGGTCAATATTTTTGGGAAAAAGGCCACTCTTTCTTGCTAGTTCATGCTTCAAGACCACTCAGGTAGGTGTCGATTCAAATAAAAAAAAAGGTGAGAGAAATGATAGATAAAACTGCACATCAAGGTTCTTCTTGGTATTGTATCTAAATTGCATTAAATTGATTCAACACCCTATTCTTGATGAAAGTCAAAAGTTACTCACTCTTAATTTGTGTGAAAATTTAGTCAGCATATAAAATCCATGGGCTTGTAATACTTAAGAAGAAGAGATAGCCAAACACAATGAAATAGGTTATGACCTTGCGATCGTAAGTGATTCATGGGCCCCATAGGGATTGATCTATACTTCAAGTTGTCATAAAACTTAAGTCAGCGATGGACTTTATGAGTTTGTAATGTGGCTTGAAGATGATAGCTAAAAGAAATAGGATTGTTAAGGACATTTGCACTTATCATCGTATTTCTTTCCAAATTGCCCCAATTTGGGGTTTGACATTAGAGATCTTGCATCTCATCATGACTTCTATCATCATTCTTGGAGGAATTTTGGCATTAAATTTTCTCTTTGCATTTCTCAATTTTTCTTTTTCATATTTTTCTCTTCTTCTTCTTCTTCTTTTTTTTTTTTTTTGTTTTTTGTACTTTTTTTTGTTTTTTTTTCTTAGCTTCACCCCTTCTCTTTTTCTTTTTTTCTTTTCTCTTTTCTTCTTTTTTTTCAAATTTTTTTTTTTTGCTCCCTTCCATTTTTGCCAACATCGAAAACCAAACATCAATGATAGAAAGAAAACCCTTGATTTCTAAAGGTAGATGGATTTTTGTGTTATTTTGTTCTCAATTTTAATGCTTCACATCTTTCTCAAAAATTTTAGGATCCTTGCTGTTATTGAAAATGCTTAAATCTCCTATCCCAATATGGGGATGCGATCATAAGTACTATTGAAACGAACCACCAATTCAGGCTCAATCTTGGGATGCAAAGGATAAATAGTGTTTAGATAGTAGAAGAGATGGCCAAAGCATCATTCCCAAGTCCCATGACAACCAAAGTAAAGAACAAATCGTTGTGAAATTCTATTCCTTTCTAGTTTTTGAAAATCACTCTAATGGGGGATATGATCATCAAGGCTTTTATTTGAAACGAAATTGTACTTCTGATGAATCAAATGGGAGAATAAATGATAGAATCTATGTAGAGACAAAAACGAATACCTAAAGCATCATCCCAAATTTTCAAAACAATCAAGAGTAATGAACATTTTTGCTTTCAACTGGATATAAGTTGAATCAATCTAGCCATAGTGAACCTTTACAAAATAAAACTGCCTCGACTTGGGGTGTGTTGACCAATGTAGCTAATTTATTCATTCTAAAGGCTTGATGGGGTCAGAAAAGTAAAATGAAAGGAAAACACCATCTTGATTGGTCACTTAAAACAAGTTCGAGTGACTCATTTGATATTTTGAATTTAGGTTCCCTCACTAAATTGTTGAGGCCACAAATTTACTGCATGCAAACATTTGTAAATTTTATTCAACAAATGACAAGATTCAACTTGGTCTTTCTTTCTTAAAATCCATCATGAAATCTCCTTATAAGAGAAGATGAAATTCACATAAATATGTACAAACTACAAAATAAGGAAAGCCCAAATGAAAAACTTTATTTGTGTAAATATTTGGAGTAAAATTTTATTCAGTTGAAATACAACTAAGGAAAAAGAAAATATCTAAAACACACCTCTACTTTTCATTCTTCTTCTTTTCTTTTTTATTTACAAAACATGTCAAAAACATTGATTTTCATAGACGAGCCGTTAAACCTCTACGCCACAAATCTCATAGATACTTTAAGCTTGTACTTCCCAAATGAATTCTCCATAGTTTGCATTGCAGGATCTACCCATGAATCAAGTAATGCTTCTAATTTTCAAAACTTTATTAGAGCGAGATTGTTATCAAGGGTAAGGAAATGTTTCTTCCTTATTAGCACACATATTTTTATGAATGCAAGGGAGGGGGGAAAGGAAAAGAAAAAAACTTAGAGTAAGTAAGCAGAATTGCAAAACCGGTATGCATGTCCTATGGGGGAGCCCTTTTATGCCAAGGGTCGGCCTAACATGAAAAATGCAATCCTCTAGGGTACGCACCATATAATACCTAATGGATCCGATCACTTTGTTGATATGCGATTAGCAAACAATCTACAGGGTTGACCAAAAGAATATGTGCTATTTGGCACATTATGAGGACAAAGTCCGAATGGATTCATTACTTTAATTGATATATGAAGAGAGGTTAAAGGTTAATTTAGCATGAAAAGGACTATTCTTTAAAAAATCGTAATGTCTTGACTAGTCGTCAGTGAAACATGGATCTAGCTCAAATGGATCGGACGGGGTTTACTCAAAAGTCAATTGAGTCCATTGCTTACCTGTAACTCCAAATCTCAATTTTATTTGCAATACACTAGTTTATAAGCCTTTTAAAATCAAGATTTGGCCCTGATATAATCATTATCTCAACAATGAGAAATTATTTGTGAATTTTTTTTATTGAATTTAGTGTCCTTATGCATGGGATTTTACCAACTTTGATAAAATGGCCAAAAAATTGATTATTAAAGGTTTATATTCTAGCATGCGAAGGTCACTCCATATCTTTGGTACTATCATAGAAGGGATCGGACCCTACCTTACCTTGTGCACTACCCCTTTGGATGTTACTGAAAACATAAACATGCAAGTCTCATTGACTTATATATCCGAGACAGAAGGGATGGTTTATTCCTATCGTGGGATTCCCTAAATGGCATTCCCTCTGGCTAATGCATGATGACAATTTATTAAAACAAATATATATATGACAATAATAATTTAAACATGGCCTAATGAGCCCCATTAATATGCTGGGGTAAGCCTAGTCGTGAGATACAATTATTAAAATGTTAATGCAATAAATTGTAATTTAAACGTGTGATGTCCTATCTAATAATGTGGGCTCCTAAAAGAGCACCATGCCAGGACTCTTATTTCTAGGGTTTATGAAATGCAAGAGGAGAGAGAAGAAAGAATAGCGTCAATCCATGTAATAAAATAGCACATAACACATTAAAACAATAAATTGTAAAAAAAATGCAAAGTAAAAATAAGGGGGTAGGATCCTTCCTCTCGTGTCTAGTGACCCTAATTAGGGTGATAAGCTCTAATTTAGGTAATTCTAAATGGATGCATGAAGTAGGACTTACTAATGCATCTAGACTCGATAAGGTCAAAGGTTTCCAAACCTTCAGACCAAAGATAAGGGGTAATCAATTCCAATGCCTTAAGTCGGTGGCTTGAATGATCCCTTAGGTACCGCTATGGGCACAAACCACACCATCCGTATACCCAAGGCAATCGATCCTAATCCTACAAGGGAGGTAGGATAGCACCCACGAAAAAACAAAAAGGGTAAAATTATGCATGCACGTATGAAGTGCTTCCTTTGAGAGGAGGAATAAATGCCATTAAATAAGGATGAAGGCTTCTAGGGTGATCACTTCCCCCCACCCCAAATGCAAAGCGCGATACAAGTGAATACCAATACAAATAAATAAACAAATAATTCATTCATCATGTACGCGATGTATAAGGAACGATTGCGCGGGAAAAAACCCTAAAAGAGAAACGAAAAGAAAAAGAAAAAGGAAATGCAACCTAAAACATCCAAATGTGATATATAAGAAAGTTAGAAAAACGAAATAATCAACTAAATTAAGTGCTTGGACCCTCTTAGGAAAATCCCCAGTGGAGTCGCCAAGCAGTCGTGCCCCATTTTTTGAAAGGAAAGGAAATTCGTCATTTCGGGTTTTAATTGGAAAAAAGTTTTTTTTTTAGTTAAAAATTGATTTTGATTTTTTGAAAAATAAAATAAAAGAAATGGGTCATTGGACTAAAAAAATTGTGACGATTTGGACCCATAAACAAAAGTCTAGAAAAGGGTTTTTAGAAAAATTTAGAGTCGCCACTTGGTATGGAGTTTAGGTGTACCAAGTCACCCAAAAATTTTAATTAATGAAAATAAACTAAGAAAACCCTTTTTTAGACGACTCCAGGTCTTTGAAAAACTAGAGAAAAAGGTTCAGGAGTCACGGTTAAAAGAAGGGAAGGTAAAAATTCGATGTTACTCATCTCTAAGGCACCCTTCTAACCTAGCCAAAGCTAGTTGCGCAATTTAGTTAAAAATTTCCTAATTCCAACTTTAAAATTTATCACATTTGGATGTTATCAATATGGATGCAAAACCTAAACCTAATGTTGGGTTGAGAGGGGCAAAATATCTCCTTGAGGTTTGATTGGAATTGATCACATTAATTGTGTCATCCAAATTTGATCTCTCGAGGAGGTCACGAAAAATGCAAATGATGAGACTCAAAAAAACGGGAAACTAGGGTTTTCAAAAGAAATGCAATTTTTATAAAATCTCAAGGGAAAAGAAATTGGATTTTTGAAAAGATAAATTTTTAAGTGCAAAAAGGAACTTGATTTTGATAGAATTTAAAACAATGCACATGTATGTCCTAAAGAGGGGTAATGCAACATAATGGGTGCGGGGAACTAAACTCGTGACTTCAATTTTCCTTTTGATAGAAGGGATTTAAAAGCGTGCTAAGATTTAGAAAGCCATACTTGCTCTTTTCCCTTATTCAAAGGGTAATGCCCTAAAAAACTAACCTATTTTTTCACAAAAAAAAAAAACTAAATGAGATGTTTCGCATACGGGATGGGAGAAAAATAACATGCAAAATGGAAAACAAACCCTAAAAGTGAAAAGTGTGTGAAACTTGTATCTAATACATGAACGGCCTTAAAGGTCTAGTATTGAACTAGCTCTCGTCTAAAGGTTCTCACTAACATTGGATTAGTGAGAAATCGGAAGGAAAGGCCACAACTAGCGTTAGACTAGTGTGACGACGTTAGAGGGAATGAACCACAACTAGCGTTGGACTAGTGTGGTGGCGTCAATACATTTACATAATAAAACATGTAGACATGATAATAAAATAAGTAAACACATAAAAACACATAACACATAAACATAATATCTAGATGCAAAAGTCTAGGGAAGCGGTAAACACATAAACATGCAAACACACAAATAAAGCATATAAAACCTAATTATTACATTGGGGAAACCTATATACAATTCTAAAGGGGGAAATCAAAATAATAACCTATCTATTACAACTTGGCATTCAAGTGCCTTCCGAATAATTATTGAAAAATAAATAAAGCGATTAAAGACTAAAAATGAATAAAACTAAGGAAAATAAATTTAAACATGCAAATTCATGCAATAATAAATAAAAAAAAACACATAAGGCATATAAAGAGAAAATTCTAAAGGTTTTAGATATACCTCCCCCGCAACTCAAATGGGAACTTCGGGTCACTTACTCAAAACGAATACACACGTTAAAATACCTTAATAAATAAATGCCAATCAAAATGTTGAAGAGAAACAATGCACATGAGAAGCTCATACTTAACAATTAACGAAAGAAAACATTTATAATTGCAAAGTCAACATTCTATAGGGGTGTAATTGAAAATATTTGAAACTTTTGGGGTTTGAACAGAATTTTTCAAAAATTGTAGGGTCAAAATTATATGAAAATAAAGTGAGGGGTCAAAATGCAATAAAAATAGGGACCTATGTGAAAGCAATTAAAAGTTTTAGGGCCGAAGGGAAACTGATTGAGAAATCAGGGGTCAATGTCTAAATTATTTTTGATGGATTAAAGAGTGGGCTGGAAAATTTTTTTGAGGAGTTCGGCTGGCATGGTTTCGGTCCAAAAGAAATTAAATAAAACCCAAGTATAGAGCCCAAACAAACTAAGCAAAAGGCCCATCCAAAAATCCAAATACAATTAAACACAAGTCTGATAGGAAAGCCCAAACCAAAAAAAACCAACCAAACAAATAAAACAACTTAACCAAAGCCCAACAAAAAAATTAACCAGAATCTGATACATAGGCCCAAACGAAATAAACAAAACCCAATCAAATAACCCAAGGCAAAAATAAGAAAAGGCCCATTTTAAAACCCAAACAAAAAGAAATTTTTGTTTTTTTTTTTCAAAAAGCTCCGGCGACAGTTGCCGGATTCTGGAAAATTCCGGCGGCCGTCGCCAGAATTTGGAAAATTTCGGCCAAAATGGCCGGACACTCGCCGGAATCACGTTTTTGCAGCGTTTTCAATTGAGATTTTTTACAAATCACTTCTTCTACTGGTTTTAAACATGCTCATAACATAAAAAAGGACTTAAACTAAGCCAAAAACGAAGCAAAAATCTAAGAAAGCAAACACATGTCCTCAAAAATTTTTCTTCTGTTCGGTTTTTTTTCTCTTCTTTTACTCACTTTTGAGTTCCAACAGGCATTTGGATTTACTAAAACTACTTCTCATATGCACACAGAAATTAAAAAAAACGTTCCTATGGTCCAAGATTCTCTTTGACATTTCATCAAACATGTCAAAGGCCACAAACAAAGCCAAACATTTTATAAAACATTTGTAACTAAATCTGCCCAAAACTTTCAGCCAGCAATGATTTAATCTAAGCCTAATCACTAGCATTCCACTTTCAGCAATTTGCTAAATATAAAAGCTGATAAACAGGACCATCCGAAGCACCACCACCATCATAATCATCATCATTTTTTTTTTAGCATAATCAAGTAATAGAAAAACAAAGGGTTTGAGAATTTCTTACAATGATTTTCCGACGAAGTGGTGATGAAGATTTCTATTCCGGCAGGACGAAAGCAAATGCTCTTCCTTCTCCGTTGGCCTGTTGGCTCCTTCTCTTCTTTTTTTTTTTTCTTTTTCTTCGCTGATGATTCTCCTTTCTTTCTCTTTTCTTTGTTTCGTTGCTACTGCTCCGCCTCCCCCTCTCTAATCTCTCTTTCTGTTCCCCTTCCTCCCCTAAAGCCCTAATCGTGGCTTTTTGTATGGCTTTTTTGAGATTTTTTCAGAAAACAAAAAAAAAACAATGGTGCAAAAGAGGTGATGTGGTTGATTGTAAATCATCCATTGATAATAAGATTTCTGAAATCCAGTTGTCTTGTACCTTTTTTTTTTTTTTAGAAAAATAGGACAAACAACTGGAGTTTTGCCATGGCCATGGTACCGCTTTGGTACCGTCTGCTGAAGAAGGAAGACGCGCGCGTGCACCGCACGAGCGCGTGAAGTCAACTCGTTTTTTTTTTTTTTTAAACAGGCCTAAAGTTGGGGCTCTTGTTTCTTTTGTTTGGGCTATTTCTTTTCCTTGTGATGGGCCATTGATTGGGTTTAATATTGGGTTTTGGGTTAAAACAATTGGGTTGAATAAAAATTCAAAATTATAATAATGATGATAATAAATTAAATAAAATACATAATAAAAAAAAGATAAGAATGAAAATAAATTAAACCATGAAAAATTTGGTGTCTACAGACAGTGGCCATTAAGAAGAATTTGAAGCTCTCTGCGAAATACCTCGGGCCATTCCAAATTATTGAGAGGGTTGGGGTCGTTGCTTATAAGCTTCAATTGCCACCGGAAGCTTTTATTCATTCGGTATTTCGTGTATCATTGCTAAGGAAGAAGGTGGGCAGTGTCGACAAGGTTTCTGCAGCACTTCCTCACATGGGTAATACTGATTAGTGCTTACTAGCTCCTGAGAGAGTCTTGAAGCGCAGAGTAATCTTGAGAGACTCACACCCAATTGTTCAATACCTCATCAAATGGAATCATCTGGCGGAAGAGGAAGCTTCCTGGGAGGATAAATCCTTCATATCTAAATAGTTTCCCAATTTCACAGCTTTAGGACAAACTGAAGCTTAAGAGGAAGGGATTGTCAGGATTGATAGATAGAAGATGTCGTTTAATAGTAAACGATTGCATTGCATAAATAGCCGAGAGTTAGCAAACTACATCGTTCCATTTTAATATTGTCCGCTGGCCTACACGTGATGGGTGTTATAAAATGGGCCCAATGTAATTGTTTCAACTAACCAACTTAATACCAAAAACAGAATCTTCTTCTTTTCATTCTCTCTCTCTCTACCTTCATCTGCTGCCTGCTCTTCCTTCTCTCCTTATGAATTGCTTCTTTTTCTCCCTATTGATCTCACTTTCCTTGTTGTTTAAGCTCGATTCCTAACAGATTTCCTCATTTAAAAGATGACTGACTCTTTATGACTTGGAACACAATCTTATTTAAGTGTCAAAATGGGGCCTAAAAGCACCTAACAATTCTTTAAAAAATTGTCAATGTGCATTAAAATACAAGGAAATCCAACCAATGTCCAACCTTTGATATATTGATGCTATCTATCTATTATATCTTTAGGAGGTTCTAGGCCCTCTGCTATTAGTTCTATCCGAAGATTGGGTCCACATAAAGATGGCAAATAGGCGGGATGGGTGGGATTTATTTAGAATTGGAAAATATGGGACATACCCAAATAGTCCCATATTAGCTATGGGACTAATATGGGCGGGACTAAAATGGGCTAAACCCATTTGATCCCGCCCAAATACCCAAATTAATCCCATTTTATTTATTTTTTAAGAAACGCTCTTTTTTTTTCTCAATCAAATATCTCAATATTGTCTTTTCTTTTTATATTATTTAGTTTGTTTATTTAACTTCATAAAAGTTCTACACTCTTCTTTATAAATTATGCGATAATTTTTTAAACTAAATAAATTTTTCTAAATATGAAATTTATAAAAGACCAACTTCATATAAGTGGATGATTCTTTTTGGGAGTTCGTGTTGATTAAATAAAAATCTATTGATCAACAAAATTTAATTATCCCCAAAATCCATCTACTCATATACGTTATTTTATTTCTTAACTTTCAAGACCCAGTCTAAAAATTTTTCCAATTCTAAGGCCATCCTAATAATTCAATGAAATTCTATAAAGAATAGAATTTTGCAGTGATGGAATTTTGTAGTTATAAGAGTGTATCTGATGCATAAGTGCTAATTTACCTAACTTGTACTACAACCTTATAACATTAATTTATTAATATTGAGAAGAAAATGAAAAAAAATTGTTTTTTATTTTGTTATTATTTTAATGAATACCCATGGGAGTTCCAAATAAATCCCATACATACCCATATTTTAAATGGGTATTATTGTGTGTATCCCAATAATGCCCAAAACCCATATTTTAGATACACATACAGCCCAAATTAAATTTGGGAATGGGATACCAATGGATGTTGCCTATTTTTGCCACCTCTAGGTCCACATAAGCATTGCACTTTTTGGGCATCCCGTTTCAGTTTTCACTTTCCCCATCTCGAACCCAAGTGCCCAACTATTAGCCTAACGACAGAGGCGGTACCTGTTTGTATTAGATCCCTTGATCTTTTTCATTCTTGTTTTTTTCTTTTTCCTTCCTTTTTATTTGAGGGATCCCTAAAAATCACCCCCCTTTTTCTGCGTTTCTCGAATCTCTTTCCTTCTCACCTTTAATTTATTTTTTCTCAGTTGATTCCTTGAAGAGTAGTCTTCTTCCACAATTGAAAGTTTAGCTCAGGGTCAAGCTCTTTATGGCTTTCTGGGCCCGTCAGAAATGGCTTGATTTTTGGGAAAAGATTCAATTTTGGAGTCTGGGGTTAGGAACTCTGGGATTTTCCATTTGGGTTTTGCTTTGTTTTATTTAATTTTTGGGTGTGAAGGAGGATTTTCTCAGGTGGTGGTGGTAGTGTTTGTTCTGGGCTTTCTGATGAGTAGTTGGATGATCAAGTTGAAGCACCGATTTTGATGTCTTAGCCTCTTAATTGGAGGATTTTTGCTGGTGGGTTTTGGTTCTTGAGCTCAATTTGTTGAGGAATTTTTGCAGAAACGGTGATTTGTTATATCTGGGATTGAGACTTTCGTGCTCTTTCTTGACGTTTTTTCCCATTCGATTCGAGCTAATTTGAGAGAGCGGGGGTGGTGGTGGATGGTGGAGGTAGAAAGTAAAGATGAAAAGAGGGAAAGATGATGAAAAGGTTATGGGGCCTATGTTTCCGAGGCTTCATGTTAATAATACAGAGAAGGGAGGGCCAAGAGCTCCTCCAAGGAACAAGATGGCCTTATACGAACAGCTCAGCATTCCGTCCCAGAGATTTAAACATGGGGTGGTGCCTGTTAACTCCAACAGCAGTGCCAATGGGATCCCTCCTGTTTCTTCAAGCCACGTAAGATGCAATTGAAGTTTGCTAATGCCTCCGTTCATTTTGTCTTGGAACTTGTTCCCTTCTTTCGGTTGAAGTTGAATTTGGCGATGGCTACATTAATAATTGATAATCAAATTTTAAAAAATTGACAAAGGAGCCACCGTTTACAGTTTATTCTCTTGTTTCAAGGTTTGTTTCATTTTTAGTTCTTTTGATTGTAGGGCTTGAAGATCAACCAATAACTAATTAAATGAAGCTTAGATTATGGTGAAATTGATGAGAAGAGGAGACGATGAAGCAAGGATAAAGACGCCTTTTTATCTTGTTCGACTCATTGTTCATGTAAAGGAACCAAAAAAAAAATTGTAAAGCAATTATCCACCTAAAAGTTATTGCTTTAGATCCTTAACATTATTGAGCCGAAAATCTAAATTCGTCCTCTTAATTGGAAAGTATAGAGTTCAGCTTAGGTAATTATGCTAACCTTTTAGTTCCTATTGCTGTCACCCAACAGTATTTATCATTTTTCTAATTTTGACTTTGATGGCCATTTTTTTAACATGTTTTGGTTGGATCATAAAGAGTTCTAGATCTAATGCTTCACAAAATAGACCATATTCCTTTAAGGGTTATTCAAATAACGTTTTCAGGTAACCATGATGGCCAAACATACCTCCCCAGAGATGAATTGTCATAGGGATGAAAATGATGCTGGATAGTTTTCAGGACAAAGAATCAGATAGATGGTCACCCTGTCAATACTCGAAGATTGGAGTGATGGAAGATCTGTTTCCAGTGTTTGATGCCACTTGCCCTGGTTTTGTACGAGTCAGCAAGGATATAGCACTTGGTGCTGCTATATATCCCATATCAAATCCTACTGGACTTCCATCTCAGATAACTATTTTTATCTTTAAGGTGAAATTCTGACCCTCTTATCTTCTGCTTTTACCTTGATTTTCATAACGCTTAATTTTCATGATCTTCTTATCTTTTCTTCTCTTAATTCAGGATATAAATACCAGCAACTGGTGGGTAAACTATGGAGAGAAAATCAATATAGGATATTGGCCTAAGGAACTCTTTAGTTTGTTATCTTACCATGCTGAAACTGTTCAATGAGGTGGTGAAGTTTACAGCACCAGGGTTGGAACTCATCCTCATACGGCAACGCAAATGGGCAGCAGACAATACCCTGACTGGGTATCCGGCAACTCAGGCTACATAAAGAGGATGCGTGTTATTGAAAATTCTGGACCTCCAAAAATCCCTGATTGGGTTAATTCTTATGCTGATGAGTACGAGTGTTATGATACATTTTATCACAGTGAATATGTGGCAGATCCTGAGTTTTATTATGGAGGGCCTGGTAGAAGTTACCGTTGCCCTTAAACAGACTAGATGTTTTCATTGAAGGTTTATAGAAATTTATGTTTCTTTCAATCATTTTACCTCAACCAGAACTAAAGGCAAGGAAGTCCTTGAATCCTGGAAGTATGTAAGACAATCTTTTCCCTTCAAATACAAACTCTTGAACAATTCATCGCTGCCAAAATCCATTCTTGTTAATGGGATTTTGGTTTAGCAGGTCTGGAATTTAATAGCTCTTAGTGGAAAATGCTCCACTCTGCTCTTTTGAGTTTGGATCTTTGCGACCTGTGTTGCAGTGCAGTTTGCTTGTTTCTTGAAGACTTGGCTCTAAGATTTATCATTTACAGAATTATGTTGCAAATAGTTTAGGATGATGAGGTTTTTAATGGGTGCCAATTCTAGTTGTGAAATTCATTGGCACGTTCTCTCTGCTGGGACCAGAAACAATAGTTTTTCCAGGATAAGTCTAACTGAGGCACATTTTAAGCTTGGCCAAGCCTTAGCCCTTTCCACCCCTCCTTATGATAACTCGAGAAGCCCAGCAAGGGGCAGGCTGATTGCAGATGTCCAAATAGGCCCTTTTTGAATAGATTGTGTTTACATGAATGCTGGAATGTTGAAAAGGTTGCTCCAGAGTATATTTTAACTAGTCCTAATTAAAGTGTGATCCTACGGACGAATTTTTTTGCCTTCAAGCCAAACGAATAACCTCAAATCAGTAACTGATAATAATGCATGGTCAGATCACATTTGCTTGCAAAGAGTTTCATATTTGCCTTTTCATCTGTAAGAGTTAGAAATGGTTACTTAATTCACCAAACATGGCATTTTACCTAGATCAAATTAAACGTCACTCAACCAAAACAAGAAGCAATGAAAAGAACTCAGCTTCTTTCCAGGCAGAGAAATAAAAGAAGGTACTAATATGCAGCTTCAGAAAACAATCAAGCTAAAATGCTACATAGTGTGATGAATTAAACGAAAGAGGAGAAATGCAGAAATTTTATTCCTAGTGTAGAACAAACCGGTATAAAAGGCAAAATTAGCTAAGCTCTCAAAGTCAACAGTACGAATGATTCTTCACTCATTAACTAATAAAAACCCTTTTCAGTTCCAGACCTGCCAAACTGACATTTCAGGAATCTTGAATCTGCGGCATAAAGGCATGAACTTTCAGCAACCATAGTGACTGCTAGAATTTTTACGAAAGGCTTAGTGCATTTACACACTGTTTTATGCAAAAGAGAAAAGAAATTCAGGAATTATATCAAATACAAGTTTCTCAAGAAGGACCGCATTTGGCATTGGTCTGCTGCTCCTCAATCTTCAAAGCTGAAATTTGTCGACAACAACAACCTGGCACAAGAAGAGAAGTACCATTAAGATATTTGACATAGATTGCAGGAAGAAACTACATTGATAGCATTTTATGGCATATAAACAAAAAACTAGGACTTGACAACCAGATGAACTTTAGGAAATTCAGTCTCATTAACTTGTGCAGTGGAAAAATGTCTTTTCCCACTTTATAAGGACAGGAATCTGAGAAAAGTGATGCTTTGTAAATTTGGATCTCATCCAATAGATTGCAGACTGTCCTTTCAAATTCTCAACTAGCAATTTCTAATTTTTTTCCTTGTTTTCTATTAATTGTTTTCATATTCTAGTCTGAAGAAATGGATACCAGGATGGGGAAAGAAATTGAACTTTTCAAATTCCACTATTATCTGGAGTTAGTAGACATCAAGCAGAACCTATATTCAGGCCTTCAAAGGTCTGACTCTGTGAAGTTAATGCACCCACCTCTGTCTCTGCACATTATTAACTTACCAATCTTCACATTCTTTGGACTAGTAGTTGTTCTGCAATTTCATGCAATGGCCATATAGACGTGGAGCTCAAACTGATGTCCATTAGAACCAAAATTTTCATTACTTCCTACCCTTACCGTTTTCCCTGTAAAAAACTATGCCCTGCTAAATTAAGAACTGATTTATTACTTCATGCTACCATGATCAATCTTCCGTTAAATGACATGTATTCTTATATGCCACATTTGTTTAGTATTCGAAAACTAATAAGGAAAATAATCCAACACATCGATGCCATCAAGATCGATATCTCTGCTTTAAACTGTCAAGGAACCAGAGAAAAATGATTATCTTGAGAAATCATTCAGAAATTTATTCATAAATTCGTAATTTTTTTGACCAATCATTCACAAAATTCCAAACAATTAAAATATAATTAGTTTGTTATTTGCAGATAACATGCATGATTCCAAGAAGCAGTAGATCTAACATTTCTTGGATGTTATATTTATTTCCAACAAGGTATATTGTCTGATTTCTATCAACGATGTTAAATTGGTACCTCAATTTTGATCAATCAAAAATGCCCATGCCAATTTGCATCATGAGTGGTCATTTGCATCGGAACTTGTGCAGCAGCTGACTGTTCAAGTTCAGGAGGATTTTCTGGTGATATAATTTCATTTCCAGCAACATCTGAAAATCTTAAAAGACTGAGTTGATCAAAGCCAAGTTGCGGAACAGTTTCTTGATATTCTTGTTCAGGTTGCCGATCATCTTGATGCTGTCCAAATTCTTGCCTCAGAACTTGTGCTGCAGCTGACTGTTCATGTTCAGGAGGATTTTTTGGTGATATAATTTCATTTCCAGCAACATCTGAAAATCTTAAAAGACTGAGTTGATCAAAGCCAAGTTGCGGAACAGTTTCTTGATATTCTTGTTCAGGTTGCCGATCATCTTGATGCTGTCCAAATTCTTGCCTCAGAACTTCTGCTGCAGTTGGTTGTTCATATCCATCATATTCTTGTGTACTATATGCCTCTACTGCAGTTTCCAGAGGATTTTCTGGTGATGTAGATTCATGTCCAGCAACATCTGAAAGTCCCTCAGGATAGAGTAATTGTCGAAGATATTCATCATCAAGAATGGTGCTCTCATCAAGGAGCATATCAGGAGGGAGAACATCTTCTGCAGCTTCAAAATGATACTCTGGAATTACTCTAGCATGTCCTGCAGCAATAGTTGAATGTCCTTGAAGATTGACTGGTGATGGAAGAACATCTTCAAGAGTGGGGGCCTCAGACTCACCAAAGAAGATAGCAAGATTATAATCTTCAAAAAAATCTGGATCATCCTCCATTTTTCAGCTGCACCAAAGACTTCAAGACTGCTGAAGTTATGATTTTATTGATCTTGCTTTCTTGAATTTCTTGCTGCTTATTCACACTTGATCAATATCTGCAGCTAAAAATTGTTCTTGTGTTTGGATGATAATGGGTGCAATGAACGTTAGTACTTATTGCAGGTAATGCCCAATGGTATCATACTTATAGGCTTTGGCATGTATAATTTTAATCAAGCAGTTAAATTTTGTCACATTTGCTCTATGATCATGATCGGTATGATGTATTCCAAGTAATATTATCCTCCACTCAGATAACCACAGATATAATACCGTTTAAAAAGAACACTTTGACTGATTTCGGTTTTGGCTTCTGAATATACCATTTAGTTAAAGCACCATGATGAACTTTTTGTGTCAGTTTGATAAATAAGTAGGGCAAAAATAAATATTCCATGACAAAATTGCGGAATGGTAAATTCCCAGACCTTCTTTTTTCTTTTTTCTTTTTTTTTTTTTGGGGAATTTTATCTGCAATCACGACTTCCCAAGATGAACATTGTAGTATAGTAAATTATCATATCGAAACATAATAGAATAACAATCGCCTGGGATCATGATTTGTCTTTAATTTCACTTTCTCCATGATTGATTCAATTTATAGCTGGATACCCACTAGAAAACAAATTCGCTAAAAATACTACTACATGGCAAAGCCCGTACCTATAATCCTACTAGGCTAAAAATACCCAGTGCAGATATCAATAAAACACAAGAAAATTTTTGATTGCTGCAAACATTGATCAACTCTACATAAAACAGCCAACAAATTCAACTCGGGATCAAAAACACCAGACTTTACATAGTCTTGATCTCTTTTGATCTAATTGTCAGCCCAGCAAGCTAGAACATGGAGAACACCATTCCACTATCAATCAAACTTCAGAAACTTTCAAAAGTGGCTGGACATGCAATAGTATCTCCAGAAAATCCTTCTCAAGGTGCACAAGAATACCATACTACCCAAGAATATAATCATGCACTAGACCAACCGCCTGCAGCAGATACTCTGAAGCAAGAATATGGAGATCATCATCAAGATGAACGAAGACTTCAAGAGAATGCTTCGAAGCCTGTTCGCTGTTCTCCTCCCAGTTTTTACTTATTCAGAGGGAACAAGAACATCAGGAATCAGTCATTGTTGTTACAAGTGGATTACAGCCTGAAACACAGAAAGATGATGGCCAAACAGACCTTACCATTAAAATCAGTGATGAAGATCTTCATAGTCCAGCAGCATCATTGACTGGTGGTTTTATGTATACTGATCACAACGATGTAGAAGACCCTTTTGTGGTGAACTCCATTGGTGTGGAACCATTGCACCAAAATCTTGAAGATTCAAATTATCGTCAGGTTAACGGGGTTCAATCCGATGCTGCATTCAACAACTTGGAAAAACCAGGAGATGATGCAGACTTATTACAATTGTTTGACAACTTATCCTTGTCGTGATTCTGGTATCAAGTTAGATGATTGGCAGCATTTCAAGTACTGTTATGATTTTTCTGCAGCATTTCAAGTAGTGTTATGATTTTTCCATCTTCTTGTTTGAAGATAAAGCTTCAAGAAATGCCAGAGTCATTCTTTCCTGGAATCTGAATCGTGCATGCATGAAGTTAATCCTTGAAAAAAAACGAAACTTTTGTTGATCATATAAAATTTTGTAAGATTGGGCAGAAAACAGCATGACTTCCTATAAAAATTGCTGGAAAATAGATACTCATCTGGATAAATAAAGTCAAGATAGTATCTCGCTGTTGTCTTGATACCTTTAAAAATGAAGGCTTAATTCTTGATATCTTCACTGTGTTGGTTTACATCTCTCAATAGTTCGTAAAAGATTAGTTAAGTTGTCATGTAAGAATATGTAAGGTTTAACAGAAATTTAACAGAGTATACAATAGATAGATGAGTAAGAATAAACAACAAAAAATAAAAAGGAGTTCCTCGGCAGGAGATAATTATTCAGTTATCGTGGATATGGAGAAGACTGCCGAGGGCTCTAGCTTCGTAAAGGATTGTAACCTTGGAGCTTTATATCATTATTGTACGGAATACTACTTCTCTGGAAAAAGATGAGATGGATAAGGAAGATAGCCTTTCTGCGAAAGTGAATTGAAAGTTCTTCCAAGCCTCTCATTATTTTTGATGAGTACCATTTGATTTAATCATCAAAAGAAGTTTGAGTCCTTTCCTTCAGTATCTGTCCAGTTTCTGAAGCATGAAATTTTCTTTCTTTTGCCAGATTTTGGTTTACCAACAAATTTCAGCTTGATTTGAAGCTTGAAGTGGAGGAGATCTGTGCCAAACATGGTCCTTGGGAGACAATTGTAGGACATGATTTCACAACTTCTATTCTGCTTTACGTGAAACGGATTCCAGCAAATGCACCAGGATTTTGCACAATTTATAGCAGCAACAATGATTTCTGATGTTTGCAAACCTTGGCTTTATTTTTTCTTCATACTTTCTTGCCTTTACCTCAATCTTTCTCGAAATTTGTAGTTAGTACCTTCTTCTGTTCCTGTGACTGGTAAGGAGCTGATTTCTTTCCATTCATTCTTGTTATGATCAAATTGTGCTTATTTTGATTTAGGCGGTATTTTATGATGCCGTATAAGTAGCAAGCACAGAAAAGGCAAAAATGGAATTTCATTAAAGCAACTGCAGCTGGAGTGCTGAACAAAGACCGAAGGCAACAAAGACAGTCATCCATCTTCTCAGTTCAGTCAGCTAAGATGGAAAACATGAACACTAGGACCAATTGAATCATTAAGAGATTGAACTCCAACAAATTTTAAGGAAAAGATATCAGCCATTTATACCCCTTCTGACATTATCATGCTCCATTTTGGATTTGAGAAAAGATTTATCAATCAAAAACGTGAACAAGAGTAAAAAAATAATAAAAATAAAAAATAAAAAAGAACTTGAATAGTGCCTCAATCGGAATTATCCTTTGATTTCTGGTCCAAGCTGAGAAAACCTGTGAAAAAAGGAAAATGGTGAGAAATTAGGAAAGGCAAGTAATAAAATCCGTCTAACAACTGTAGAACAAGAAAGAATATGAGTACGAAACTAGTCATAGTCTAAGTCAACAAAAAGTTCATCACTCACATCCACTATGGAGACTGGCTTCCAGTCGAATTAAATCACTGTAGCATGATACTGCCCCTGAGAATGGAATCTGTATCGTTAAGCAGAAGGCAATGACACAACGTAACACAAAATAGTAAACAGAATTCCCATACTTACATTTGTAACAATCAATGGAACGCTGGGCTGTCATGCATATTTTGGTGCGCAATGGAATCCTGGAAGCCAGGACGTCTGCTCGCGGGATCTTATACTTGGCTGCCAAATGAGAAACAGCATAGTGATAGAATAGAGAGTCCATTGGTGCATTCGAGGTCATAGAGTCCCTGCTCAATGGCCAAGCACTTTCTCGTGTACCTGTTGGAACTTACAGGAATTAAGCATGTTCTGAAGGAAAACTGGAAACAAGGAAAGTGATGAATCTGGATGAGGGATATATTTACCTTCTCCGGATACTGAAGGACTATTTGCCGGGACAGCAGCAAGTGGGATAACTGGGGGATGATCTCTGGGCAGATAGTAAGGTACAAGTAACCCATCAAATTTATCTTCGTGAGCATAATTCTTCAAAATTTGGTGGAACTTCTTGAGTTCTCTTGTCCTGAAGTTGTATGAAAAGATACCCTTTTTCACCCTGAGAAGCATAAAATCAGTCTTTTGACCAAATGCCAATACTCCTCCCTCAAAAAGAGATCCGGGCAATTGTTCAACAATCCAATAGTTATGAATCCATAAACCGCTCTGATAATCCTTAAGAATCCAAATTGAGAAATGGGAATCCCCTGTCACTCGGGCATATACCAGCCGGCCTCCACATTCCCCTAGGAACCTACAAGTGCAGACACACGATCCAGGGCCTGCAGCATTATTCCCTGGACTTCTCTTGGTGCATTTGCACAATCCAAGCTCATCCAGATGCCTTGAATCGCCCGGAACTTTGACAAACGACAGGTCAAAGCACTCGTTCTGTATGTTGTATGCGATCAACCCAGAAGGCTGCAACAGCCAATGCAGATTCCCATTGAGATAAACTGAAGGCCCCAGCAATGCATATTTCTTGTTGACATCATTGAGCAATGGATCTACTTCTTCGTGAAATTTCCTCTTCCAATAGGAGCCTAGAGAGTTGAATTTCGACACCATCAATGTCCTGCCCTCCCCTTCAGGGGCAACAACATCTGTTACTTGAACAATGGTGTAGTAGGGACTTGGACGAGCATTGGGTTCAAAAGCAAAACCATAGACTAAGAACCTTTTCTGCTCCAATCTTTTGAGACAATTCTTGAACGCAGCCGGAGGTGCATGTTTGAAAGTTACAGAAACTCCATCGATAGGATTCATGACAATGAAGGCGGAGTTCCCCGCGCGGTCAAGAAAGCATGATTTATAAAGCAGGAGCAAGCCGTTGGATGAGCTCAAGACTGCCAAGGCCCTTGAATTCTTGCTTGAGATTCCACGATAAGTGGTGTTGTTGGGAAGGAAGTTGGAAGCATAATATGGTGGGGGTGCTTGAGGGGAAGAAGAACGAGGAACAGAGAAGAATTCAACAAGGTTGTAGCCTCTATTGTGATAAAATCCCACAAGGGATTGATCAGCACCATTATTACTGTTCTTATTGCTAGAGTTCTTCTCGTCCATATCTATCAAGTCCATGATATCATCCCCTGTCTCCTGATCAATTTCAGAATTTGTTGCCTGTGCACAAAGAACGTACATCTGACGAATCTCCTGAGGTATATAAGATGATAGCAATATCAGTCCAAGTCCAACACGACCACCTTATACTAATCCTGTTGGATTTGGACTACAACAATATATGCGAGGTAAATTTGGTTGATTGTACTACAGCGAGCGAAAAGTTTAAGGAGCCGATTGATCGAACTGAAGGATGAAGGGAAGAAGTGAGAACAATGCATTCTTGAAGGGGTTACTTTGTAACTGAACCTAGATAAATGTCAAGGTTCCTTATATGTAAGTTTTTTTCTTTTTTTTTTTTCACCCCCTTATCTAAGCACTAATATCATTTAGTAATTTAGCGATTTAGTTGTTCTTTTCTAAAATGCCCTTATTAGTAATATTAATGACTTCCAAATATAAATATAATTCTAAATATTATTGGGACATTTTATATATTACCAACCTTTAAGTTTTGTTTTAGAAGTAGAATACGTTACCAAATAGAAAATGACTTGAAAAGTTTTACAGATTATAGCTTAATTTACTTGAAAGAGATTTTGTTAAAATTTAATAACCAAGCATTAGTTAGGCCATATTCTTAAAAATTTTGACTAACTTCGTACATGTCAACACTCCTAAACATTTACAAATTCCTATCAAGTTGACCAAAAACTTTTATCTCAAGGGATGGATCTTGACTATTACCATTTCCACATAATCATACTTGAATTATTACATTTTACATAAAGGGAGATTCTACAATTAGTACGTTTTACCTATATATCATACTTGAATTAGTACATTCTATCCATATATCGGTACATAGATATATGGAGAGAAATATCCTATTTCTCCAAGTATGATATATCGGTACATAGATAATGGGGTACCAAACACCCCATTAATTTCTCTCACAATTAGAGAGAAATATCCTATTTCTCCAATTACATACCAAATAAAATTAATGGGGTGTTTGGTAAATGGGTTTCAACTCCCACTATGAGTTTCACATTCAATTATACACATATATAATGTTTGCTTGTGGTCAATGGAAATAAATTAATAGCAATGATAGGTCTCTTCTATGAATTTTGTGATAAACCACCTCTAACTAGGGAATTATCTTAATTACCCATCTTATTCTCCTTAAATGTAAAAATAAGAAAACAAAATGCCACCGTCTCAACAAATGGAAAAAAAGAAAAGAAAAGAAAAAAGAAATAATAAAAAAGAAAAATAATTTATTATAAAATCCATTCTATATTAATAAACACACTATGACTATGAGTTTTTATTAAAAAGTATTATCATTAACCATTCTATGATACCAATAGTAGTAGTGATTGTGGAACTCAAACCAAACGGCTCTTTAAGATTAACCAACATGCTTCTATCTTCCGAGTAAATTTGAACAAGGGAACAAAAAAAAAAAAAAAAACTCGAATCACTAGTATTTACTAATCCAAAATCTCTTCTTCCATGGATCATGATTTACTACGAGACAAGAACTGAATGGTAACTAGTACCATTTCCAGCTAATCATGCTTGAATTAGTACATCTTACATAAAAGGAGATCTTCCTACATGGTTTACCTGCAGGTACAATTTTGTCCTTGAATGCTACTCCAAAAACCTTCCACCAAACCTTCCTGGTAACTTTTGTAAGCAGTTCCTTTAAAGGATTTCCTCATTTAAAAGATGACTGACACTTTATGACTTGGAACACAATCTTATTTAAGTGTCATAATGGGGCCTAAAAGCACCTAACAATTCTTTTAAAAATTGTCACTGTGCATTAAAATACAAGGACATCCAACCAATGTCCAGCCTTTGATATATTGATGCTATCTATCGAGATCTTGAGGAGGTTCTGGGCCCGCTGCTATTAGTTCTATCCGAAGATTGGGTCCACATAAGCATTGCACTTTTTGGGCACCCCTTTTCACTTTCCCCATCTCAAACCCGAGTGCCCAACTATTAGCCTAACGACAGAGGCGGTACCTGTTTGTATTAGATAGACCCCTTGATCTTTTTCAATCTTGTTTTTTTTTTTTTTTCCCCTTCCTTTTTATTTGAGGAATCCCTAAAAATCACTCCCCTTTTTCTGCGTTTCTCGAATCTCTTTCCTTCTCACCTTTAATTTATTTCTTCTCAGTTGATTCCTTGAAGAGTATTCTTCTTCCACAATTGAAAGTTTAGCTCAGGGTCAAGCTCTTTATGGCTTTCTGGGCTCGTCAGAAATGGCTTGATTTTTATTTTGGAGCCTGGGGCTAGGAACTCTGGGATTTTACATGTGGGTTTTGCTTTGTTTTATTTAATTTTTGGGTGTGAAGGAGGATTTTCTTAGGTGGTGGTGGTAGTGTTTGTTCTGGGCTTTCTGATGAGTAGTTGGATGATCAAGTTGAAGCACCGATTTTGATGCCTTAGCCTCTTAATTGGAGATTTTTTGCGGGTGGGTTTTGGTTCTTGAGCTCAATTTGTTGAGGAATTTTTGCAGAAACGGTGATTTGTTATATCTGGGTTTGAGACTTTCGTGCTCTTTCTTGACGTTTTTTCCCATTTTTTTTTCTATCAAAATATCAAAATAGGCATATAACACACACACACGACGTTTTTCCCATTGGATTCAAGCTAATTGTGTGAGAGAGAGAGAAAGAGAGAGGGGGGTAGTGGATGGTGGAAGTAGAGAGTAAAGATGAAAAGAGGGAAAGACGATGAAAAGGTTATGGGGCCTATGTTTCCAAGGCTTCATGTTAATGATACAGAGAAGGGAGGGCCAAGAGCTCCTCCAAGGAACAAGATGGCCTTATACGAACAGCTCAGCATTCCGTCCCAGAGATTTAAACATGGGGTGTTGCCTGTTAACTCCAACAGCAGTGCCAATGGGATCCCTCCTGTTTCTTCAAGCCACGTAAGATGCAATTGAAGTTTGCTAATGCCCCTGTTCATTTTGTCTTGGAACTTGTTCCCTTCTTTTGGTTGAAGTTGAATTTGGCGATGGCTACATTAATAATTGATAATCAAATTTTAAAAAATTGACAAAGGAGCCACCGTTTACAGTTTATTCTCTTGTTTCAAGGTTTGTTTCATTTTTAGTTCTTTTGATTGTAGGGCTTGAAGATCAACCAATAACTAATTAAATGAAGCTTAGATTATGGTCAAATTGATGGGAAGAGGAGAAGATGAAGCAAGGATAAAGACACCTTTTTATCTTGTTCGACTCATTGTTAATGTAAAGGAACCACAAAAAAAATGTAAAGCAAGTATCCACCTAAAAATTATTGCTTTAGATCCTTAACATTATTGAGCCCAAAATCTATATTCGTCCTCTTAATTGGAAAGTATAGAGTTCAGCTTAGGTAATTATGCTAACCTTTTAGTTCCTATTGCCGTCACCCAACAGTATTTATCATTTTTTTAATTTTGACTTCAATGGCCATTTTTTTAACATGTTTTGGTTGGATCATAAGAGTTCTAGATCTAATGCTTCACAAAACAGACCATATTCTTTTAAGGGGTTATTCAAATAACATTCTCAGGTAACCATGATGGCCAAACATACCTCCCCAGAGATGAATTATCATAGGGATGAGAATGATGCTGGATAGTTTTCAGGACAAAGAATCAGATCTATGGTCACCCTATTAATACTCTAAGATTGGAGTAATGGAAGATCTGTTTCCAGTGTTCATTAAGCTGCTTTTATTGCTGCGGAAAGTACCTTTTAGAAGTATAAATGTTGCACTGGGTTCTTTAGATCATTAGTTTGTTTCCCTAGATAACTCATCGAGATAAGGGGACTTGGAGTTCACCTCCTGCATGGTGCTTGTAGTAGGGCTTTTGCATTTTGTTGGGACAATCCAACTATATATTGTGATTGTCCTGACTAAGACAAGTCATTTTCCTTAGCTTAGATCAGGTAAGGTAGGAGCTACTGATAAACTCATTTACACAAAACCTGTAAAATTGCAACTTATGATGCATTTGAGATTCTTGGTAAATGCTTTCGCTTCATATAGTATACCTGAGATTTTTTTTTTTTTTCACTCAACAGGAATCGCTAAACTTTCTAAGTTATTCAACTTTCTATATAAACACATTTTCAGGGGAAAGAAAGATGTCTACAAGTCTTCCGGATGACACTGACCTTTTATGCAATTGCTTGCCTTTTAGGGTATCGGACAGCAAAGGGGTATGTTTTACTCACATCAGCTGCCTCCTCCAGGACAAGCCACTGAGAAGTCAGCTAGCAGTTACTTTGATTCAAGTGCTCCATTAATGCCACCCGAGCAGAAAAAGAAGTTAGAGGAAGATGATTTTCGGGTTCCCATCTTCATGCAGTCCCAAGATTGTGGAAAAACTAATAGTAACATGGATAGAGGGAAACTTTTCCCCTCCAATCCTGCTTATACTGAGCAGTCAACAAAAAATGTGCCTGGTGCTGATAATGAACCAAGGCAGACAGTAGATATTGGGCCCAATATAAGACAAGATGGCAGAAGTCAAAATGAGGAGAACATAAAAGAATGTATGGGTGGTAGGGAGCAGTCCATTAAATCTGTCTCTATCCCATCATCCTTAAGTAAGGTTGAAGTAGCTTTGAGGCAAACTGAGATGTGCTTGCATCAAGAATCCAGAAATAACAGTGTGGATAAATGCAGTAGGTTTTCGAATGGGGACCATAATTTATTGCCAGATCATAGGGCCGAGACACATTTCAAAAGCAGGATACCTGGTAATAATGTCTTCGATGAGCCTACAAGGGGCATAAGCAATCGAAATTCTTCAGTTTTGAGGTTTGACTTTCAAACAGAAGAGGGGAGAATTTTTGACGATGTAGAGTCTTGTGAAGACAAGACATGTAGGTCATTACCTACAGGAATTGCAGATAGGGATGATGATGCCTCTGAGACATCTATGGTGGATTCCATATGTGGGTTGGAAATATCCCCCGACGATGTTGTAGGAATAATAGGCCAGAAGCACTTTTGGAAAGCTCGTAGAGCTATTGTCAAGTAAGTTACATTACTCTTTGGAGCCTGCATGATATTTTGTGACTTCTGGGATCCTTAAATTTTTTTTCCCTCTTTAATGATTTGGATCCTGGAATTCTTGGCTGTTTTTCATGTATTGGGATTTTATCATTATATTTATAGAACTTGCTACTTGTGTAATTTTATGGAGACAAATGTGAAGTTAATTCTAGGAGTGAACATTTTATGGCATTTGGGCAGATATATTGTTAGTAATATTACTGCTTAGTGGAGGTTAGATTTCATGCTACGAGTTTGGGCTTCTCTCAAGATTTTGTCCGTGTAGCACACCATATAAGCATATCAGATGAGGACCATATCTTGGCTCAGCTGCCCTTTATGGATTTTGGCCTTAATCGGTAAGGGACATTGTCCATTTTTTGTGCAAGGTGAGCTGAGTTGCTGGATGGTTCTTAAATTAGTTTCTCATTTTCAGTTGGGACATTTCTGCTTCGCTTATTGAAGTTTTGATGTGGTGGTTTTTGAGCCAGCTAGATTTGCTAAGGTCATCTGGTGCTGTCTGTGGTGTCTGGACTTCCCGTTAAATTAATGGCTCTGGGGATTTGTGTTTTAGAAATGTTAAGAGTGGCCTTGAAATTTTTGTGATATCATAAGAGATGGAATTTAAATTGTCATTATTGCTGTCTTACATTAATAATTAACAATTTCTGCAGAAGTTCTCTCATACCAAAAACTTGGGCATCAAATGTTATGCTAACGATCACTTGTTCTTAGCTTGACAATGATTGCCTTGTGTCTGGTGGTTAGGAAATATCTTCAAACCTTTTCAAGAAACCATCATAATTCATGCATTCCATTTTTGGTCCATTGTGCGTAATGATTGATGGATGCCTTCTCGGTTTCTATATGTATTGGCCTTTTCCTAAATTTATTCCAAACTCTGGTTGGAGTCTGTCATCGCATTTATGATCATGATCATATCCCCCTCATCGTTTTATCAGTTCTGCCATAATTTACCTGCAAAATTTTCATAAATTTTTTCCATTTACTCATTGTGGTAATACCCTTCTTTTCATTGTAGTCAGCAGAGGGTATTTGCAGTTCAAGTTTTCGAATTGCATAGATTGATAAAGGTACATTCACAGGGTTTCCAACATCCATCTTAATCTTTGGTGCTTGTTTAATGTGTTTCATTGATCCAATTCTTCAATAACCATGGAGGTTGATTTAACTTTTGTAATAGGTTCAAAGAATGATTGCTGGATCACCACATCTTTTGCTCGAGGACAGCGCATACTTGGGCAAACCAGTTAAAGGCTCTTCTCCTAAGAAACTCCCAATAGAGTACATGGTTAAAGCAATCCCAAATGTTTCCAAGCAGAGAAATGATTCTGAGAAGCCAAATCATAAGATTGAGTGCTCAGCCGAAAATACAGTTGGCAAGGCTTCTCTTTCTTCTGTGCAGAATGGTAGTCACCTGCCAAGCCACAGACCGTTCTCAGCAAATTCCCCTGCAACAGGTGACTATAGCTCTGGTTCTTGGTGTTTCCCACAACCTCAGGGACATCAGTGGTTGATACCTGTGATGTCTCCTTCTGAAGGACTTGTCTACAAGCCTTATCCTGGGCCAGGATATATGGCCCCTGCTTGTGGAGGCTGTGGGCCCCCAGGATCGTCCCCAATGATGGGTAACTATGCATATGGTATTCCAGCTTCTTATCATTATCAAGGGATGGGTGGTGTTCCTCCATTTGGTGCCACTGCTGGGCCTCAGGGATATATCCCTCCATATGGCATGGCAGCTCTGGATCAAGGTATCACGGGTTCAGCTGGCGAGCAAATGAATCACTTCGCTGCACCTGGTCTTTACGGTCAATCACCACGATTGGGGCCCAGCTACGACATCCAACGTCAAAACTCAAGTGATGTGCCCACCCAGAAAAGTGGAGCAATTCCAGATGCCATGCAGTTACAAGCATCCAGAGAGAGTGAATTACAAATTAGTACTGCAAGTAGTCCAAGTGTGAGAGTGCAGGGAAGTGGGAGAGGGAATGCTGCAGAAAGAGGCGATGTTCTTCCCCTTTTCCCCGCGTCTCCAGTTGCTGAGGCCCTTTCCAGTCATATTCAGCAGCCTCAAGAGGTTGCCCACGCAGCTCAAGTGATCAAAGTCGTTCCCCATAATGGCAGATTGGCAACTGAATCTGTCGCTCGCATATTCCAGTCTATACAAGAAGAGAGGAAACAATATGATTCAGCTTAGCTGTACTTTAACCACTCTTCACGGGTTCTTTGGTTACTTTGTAGTACTTTTTGCATGTGCTGTTTGTTAACTGATTTTTTTTTTTTCTTTTTCTTTCTCTTTCTTTTGGAGTAGAGGTGCTTCTGTAGATATACTCCAAGTATTGTATCTTAAGGTTGCATCAGATCAGTGTTGATTGATTGTGCGTTGTAGCAGCTGTTTTCATCTACTCTTTGTAGGATCTCTTAAATGTATAAATATTCTCATATGTCCAATCCCTTTGCTGTCTTAAACTTTTCTTCCTCTCTCTCTCTCTCTCTGTATTTCTAGCTCCCTTTCTCCTTTTGTCACCTCGTCTAGATTTTTTCTCTTTTTTCTTCCCCACCCAGTTTTCTTGGCCTTCTGTATGGTGGTACACTTATTTGTGATTGTGAGCTAATGACTCTCAGACGTGAGTTGTTGCTAGTTGGCGAGCATCCTCTTGATAAAAGATACTCTGGCAGCAATAAGCTAGCAGGTGAATCACATTCCAGCTTGATTACCTCGTGGTAACAAGTTTTGGTTTTGCTGGCGCTTGGGGTGTCCCCATGTTCAATAATTTATACCACGTGCTAACATGACAAGCTTGGACCTTGGAGCCATAAAAAGATGGGAAAGCAAGGCAAGGACTGACCAGAGATACTTAGCACCAAAAAAGGGGGGAAAAGGGTGACTCAAGATGGATCTTCTTTGGATTGGTTTACGCAATAACAAGTTTTTGTTGTACAAAATAGAAACAAGACTTCTGGCTTGTTCCCTTCTGATTAACAAAAATCATACATGGATTCTTTGGGATGCTGTAGAATTGCTTCTCCCCATTGATTATTTCTTCTTCAAAGCACCAATATATGTGGCTAATTGACATTTTTAATTGAGCCCGTTTTAACTATACTCTTAAAAGTCTTTTACGAATTTTTTTATGAAAAATAACAATCCATCATTTTTTGAAATGTGATGTGTGTGAAATTTTCAAAAAAAAAAGGTGGTTGAAAAATATATAAATATAACATTTCTAAAAAAATCCAAAAACTTTTTCTATAAAAATAAGCAGTCCGAAGAAGGGCTAAAAGTGTCACTCGAAACAATCGAGTGAGCCACCTTTTATTCTTTTTAACATCATTTGTGATTTGACAATTACTTTACCGGGACAATATGCTATAATGAAATAGTTTAGGGGAGCAATGGGGTATATTTACAATTTACAGTCCTCCCCAATAAATTGTCCAGAATTTTAATAAGCAGAAAATCTATACGAATAAATACGACAGTGAAAATTAGAGAGCAAAATTTCAGGCTTCGAGCTCTCCGATGATTGCATGGCCTCTCCTCATCAAATCCATGTTCCCCTCCCTCATGATCCCGGTAATTTCAACCCTCCTTTCATTTTTCTTGCTGCCCCAGTTGATATCTGAGTAAAATTGTCGCTTTCATTTGACTGGATTTTTACATATATGGTACTGTAGTGTTCGATCTTTTATTATGCTTTTTCTTCTTTCTTTTTTGCTGTGAATTGTGGAAATTATCCTTTATGGTGTGATAAAGCGACGTGATTTAGGAATTCTTGAATTCTGGGAAAAGCGTAATGCAAAAGGGACTGCATTTTTTGGACGCTAACTTTTTGGTAGCTAAGTGTACTTGTTTCGAGTTGTTGGCATGGTTGTTTTGGCCTTTGGGGATTTTTCTGACCTTCTCACCTCTCCACCCCCTAAAATCTATCTAATGCGCACACTCTGATGGACTATGTGTAGCTAGTGTGGAATAAAACGTGTATTTTGGAAATTTGAGCTATTTCAACCATCTTGCAAAACACTTGCCGAAAAGCCGTTCAATGGAAGAAGCTTTAGGATCTATGAATTTTTTAACTTTTCATCATATGCTCCGTCACTGGTGTGCTGTTTTTGTTTCTATGTATTATACTGAATTCGCTGAGCGTATGATTAGATTTAACAACAGAGTTGCTGCGCAATTGGAGGATGATGTAATACCATAGGTGAGATATTACAAGAACACATGAATTTAAAGACACGGAAAAGCAACAATGATTAGAATTCAGCTTAGAAAAGTTCTTAAGAAAGTTTAAAGACTTGTAGTTTGAAAAGGTTGTTCATTTAATCTAAAGAAATTTAGTTGAGGAAAAAGGTGTAAAAATTTGTTGAGGATATATAATTTCCCTCATCCAGTAGTTACAAGATTTAAACCTCATGGCTAAACGGAGTGATCGGATGTATGTGTAAGAGAACATGCCTGTTTTGGTGGAGACGGGTTGGGTAACTGGGTATACAAATTCCAGTATTCATTTCTTAATCTCAAATATAGATTTTTTCATCTTGTCATCCATTTCAAGTCGATGTTTTCCTTTCCTTCCCAAAATTTTGCTAGTCAGATCTTAGATTGTTGTTTCACATTCAAATTACCTGAGGAAGGGTCTCTTTGTGCATCTAGAGAGCTCTAAAAAGATGGATAGACATTTTTTATTGGAAATAGGGTTCATAGCCATTTCTTTGTACAACTATATGTTGTAGTGAAGACTTTTTTTTATTGGAAATAGGGGTCATAGCCTTTTCTTTCCAATGATTGTTTATTGAGGAAATATCGTGCTTCTAAATTGAAATTGTTAATTAATGCATTGTCATGCATATTCCTCATAATTATGCGATTTCAAATTTTTAAGGCACTCTTCTTTCTTTTCTATGTGGAAGATGAGTAATTTTGTGGGTGTGCATGAATATGCCCCCACTTCTTATTTGAAGTGCCATAGTACTTACTATTTTCTTTACCCTTGTCAAGTTTATATAGTTCATTGACTAGGGAGTTGAGGGAATCTTTTAAGTTTGACCATGATGAATTGTATTACATATCTTCTTTTTTTCACCTCTGATTCTCATGCAATACAGTTGTTTTCTTTCACTTGATTTTTTTGTTTGTTCTCAGGTTTCTCATGCACCTCATTAGTATTTACCCCATCTTTAAAGTTGTTTTCTTGGAGTTTTAATATTGAGGATCTTGTGCTATGTATAAAGGACCTATGGACAAAGTATAGTTAATCATTAAAGAGACATGAGTTTTCTGCTATACTGGCCATTTCTTTGGCATCGTCATGGTCTACTTCAAAGTTCAATCAAGAAATTCCAGGTTGAACCCTGATAACAATTTGATGGCCTTTTTGCTTAACTTTGTAGGTGGCAAATCCTTAGAAAGTGATGGCCACTTTTCAGTGCCTATTCATGTTGTAACCCAAGTATCTCAACTTCCCATTGAGTTTCTGGAGCCTTCTCCTGAGAGACAGCTGGTTATTGGTTTTGACTGTGAGGGTGTTGATCTTTGTCGCCATGGGACTCTTTGTATAATGCAGGTACTTAGATGTCAATTATTTCAGAGTAATTTTGGATCCTAATTTGCAATGTGATTTTTTCCCCATCTGGAATCTCTTTTAAAACTGTGTTTCCAGGAGAAAATTTTGCTTTGCTTTTGCTGAGAAGTGTATTTAAAGAAGGTGTTATTGTTGTAAAGACTTCTGGAATCTACTTTATGCATTTGAGCTTAATTTTCCTTTTTTATAATATCACCCCCAAAATGTGGCACCTTGGCTTGTTCAAATTATTAACTATTTTTTGTTGCTCTCTTGCTGATGGAATTTTTTTTAGTTTGAGCTGAAATCCTTTTCTAAGAAAGTATTTTAAAGCTATAGTATTTAGACAACTTCGCAAAAAGGTAGTTCAAAAAATGTCAGAAATGTTTGTTTATGCATCAAGAAGTACAGTGTTAAAGAAAGTGAGTTGTTTGGGATATTGTCAGTGATAAATTAACCAAATCTTATATTCACAAGCTAATTTCCACTGCAAAAAATGGAGAATTAGGGACATGTATACTGTATGATTATGATTTCTCTTTGTACTGCTTTTCTTTTTCTTTTTCTTTTTTTTGGTTCAAAATTTTAAAGAATGGTTTCTCTCTTCCTCAAAGTGTTCAACCTTTCTTCTCGGAGGTCACTTAACTTTGCTTTTTACTTAATGAGATTGATGGTCATTTAACTTTGCTCTTGACTTAATGAGATTGATTTCTTCTTTTCTTGCAATAGGTTCAACATCATTTGTTTTCACTAAAGGTTCTTCTCTAAACATGAATATGGAAGACAACCTGGATTTTAACAGATGGCCGTTCTATCATTTATTGAGTTTATTGTTTTATTATCTGTGATAATGTCTGTTATGCTGAAGGACATAATAGGGGCCACACACACACACCCCTAATAAAAAAACAGGTTCTAGAAATTCATGTTTTGTTCCCTTAATTTGAGAATTTTGAAACTTCGCTTTGCATATATAGCTATGTGCCCCCACCAAAAGTTTTTAAAAATTTTTATGTTGACTCAAACTTCACATATGTATGCATTTGCACCTTAAAATTAAATCTTCTGGTTCCCTCACTGGTTATGGTGTTGCATAGGTGATATAAATTTCATATGTACAGCTTGATCTATGGTCTGTGTTGGAAGTATCAGTTTATGTTTTTTAATCAAACTTCATCAAGGATGGTATGCTGCACAGTTACTTACTCAATGAGAGAAAAATGTTCTCCATCAATGAAGGAATTTATCTTTTGCAGCTTGCCTTTCCAAGTGCAATATATTTGGTTGATGCAATTGAGGGAGGAGAGACACTTGTGAAAGCCTGTAAGCCTGCACTTGAGTCTAATTACATCACTAAAGTTATTCACGATTGCAAACGAGATAGTGAGGTCTCTTAATGATTACTTTTCTTTCTGGAACTCCATATGCTTGACTTGGTATGCCCTATTTTATGGTCTCTTGAATCTTAATCTTCAGGCATTATACTTTCAGTTTGGCATCAAGTTGCACAATGTTGTGGATACTCAGGTATGTATCCTTCTAGAATTTGTGTAGGCCTTTTTTTTATCCAGTTCGTCTTGCCATATTTACCACTTAAACTGGAAGGAGGCTTTCCTTAATTTTGTACTCGTTTCCTGTGCTTTTTGTTCTTAATGAGATAATCTGGAAAAGGATTTACTGGATTAGAATTTTTTTTTCGTCTATAGTTTTCCTGGCAACTGGTACATCATTTATCAGTTGAATTTATCTCCGCAAGTTAATGGAAAATGGAAGGGAAGGTTGTAATAAATGTTGTCTAGATATTGAAGTAGGAATGTGTAGGCAAGCAACTCAAGAATTTGAGTGCTGGTGGTGTAGGTTTATGGAATTATAGCTGTACTCTTAAAAGTGTTGCTGATCCTAGGATTATGGTGGCTTGGTTCTCACATATGCTAGGATGGAGAAGTAGTCAACAGTTCTACTTGTACGAGATGCTGCTTTTATTGGTATCTGCACATCTGTTTGCATGTACTGTATGCCTGTGAGAGTATTTGAATTGAAAGTGGGATTCAGCAGTTCATGCCTCATGAAATTTATTAATAGTTGCAAGTCTCTTTTCTTTTTCCCCCCTGCAGTTATCTTTGGAGCAGATGATTTTAGCTTTACTTTTCTAGTACATGTATGTCTGGGTACACCAAGCAAAGACATAATGTCTAACACAAAATGGAAATAGGCAAGCAGTAGTGTATCTCTTCTGTAGTTAATATTTGAGAAAATTACTCATCATTGTATTATTTTAATAGCAGATTGCTTACTCTTTGATCAAGGAGCAAGAAGGACAGACACGGACACCTGATGATTACATATCCTTTGTTAGCCTCCTTGCAGATCCATACTATTGTGGTATTTTGCCTATCTCTGTTTGTATTCTTTGGTTTTATGTTGTTTGTGTACAATTTCCCTTGATTTATGGGATGTTTTTATGCTATTCTGTTTAAAGTCTCTTGTGATTTATTTTCTTTAGAAGCTTGCAGTGTCCAGCTATGATGTTGTATATATATATCTTGGGATTCAGTCTTTTAAGGTAGCATAAACATTTGAATTTGTTTCTACCTTTTACTTGGTGCCCTGGGGTGAGCCAGTTGATTAGGAAGCTATTAATTAGATAATGCGCATGCTTTTCCAGAAAGAATATATGCCACTGATCCGTGTCCAGATGCCTCACCAAGTTCATTTCGTATTGTATGCTAATAAAATTGGGATCTGGGACCTTAAATGTCTATGGAGCTGTAAAGTTGTGAAATTATCATATATGCTGCAAAGTAGTAGTAGTGTTTTTTGATTATGTTCTAATGGGTTAGGTCCTTTTTTAGATGAAGTACTTGCTAGATCTCTGGTGGATATGGATATGCACTTTCACTATAAATTTGCTGGAGCTAGCATAAATACAAGCTTGAATATCTAACAGTATATCCTATGGCTTAATTAAGTTTTGGATTTTCATTTAGGTATATCGTACGCTGAGAAGGAAGAAGTCCGAGTCCTCCTGAGGCAGGTTGGTTTTCATTGTGCTTGTACTTGAACTGTTTTTAGAATACTATTACTCCATTTAAGGTATGCTTTGAATGACATTACAGAACTTAGTTTCCAGGGTAGCTGAGTTGAACTTAATTATCACAAAAAACCATTCACTCATTGCACTTTGTTGTTCTGTACATTGAACTTTTGTTACCTCAAACACTTCATTAGTATGGTGATATGGTTTGGACAATCTCTGTCCTATTTTCTTTTTGGCTTAATTCTTTTTTGTGTGCTTCGTAGGGTGCAGGGATGGATTGGAAGGGCTGTTGTAGTGGAGTCACTGGTCATGTGGGGATCACTGTATTTTGAAATTAAACACTTCATTAACGTGTTGTACTAAGAAAGGATAGGAAATTTTAGTAATTAGCTGGATATCCCCACCTTGAATCTAATATGAACCTTGATTAATATGCTAACTCATGTTGGAGCAGAGTAGATATTCAATCCAAAATTTGCAATGTCCTGTATGGTTCATCAAAGTTGCTATTGTAAAGAGAAAATTAAGCTTACAAATTTCAAATAACCTGAACAGCTAGAAGTAATTGCCCTTTTCAAATGTGTTAATTAAGTCTCTGGTTTCCTTGGAATATATTTCCATGGTTTGCAGCTGTAAACTTGTTACAGTCATGACCCTGCTTGTGTTGACTATGCCCATTTACATTTTCAGGACCCTAACTTCTGGACTTATAGGCCACTATCTGAAATGATGGTTCGTGCAGCTGCGGATGATGTCCGCTTTCTTCTGTTTATCTATCATAAGATGCTGGAGAAATTGAGTGAGCGATCTTTGTGGTATCTTGCTGTCCGTGGTGCACTCTATTGTCGATGTTTCTGCATTAGTGATAATCAGTATGCAGATTGGCCATCCCTTCCTCCAGTTCCAGGTTTTCTTTTTGTCTTGTCCCAAATGAAGACAGTTATATCTATTATGCAGGGTACACATGCATAAGTATGTAGACAGACATTATTGAAGTTTTAGAAATGAAGTGTCTATGATGAGTATTGTTTTATTTTATGTCCATTTATACTTCTAGAGAACTTTTAGCTGTAAATGAGCATAAAATTCTTGATGTAACCTATTCGATACACAGTCACCATGCTGATATCCTAAACTGGTTGGCATCTGACCTTGTAGTAACTCCATGATTGTAGATCACATGCTTGTTGGCCCAAATGCCCCTGAGGAAGAAATACTGTCAGTTCTTGATGTTCCCCCTGGGAAAATGGGACGCATTATTGGAAAGAGAGGAGCTACTATCCTCTCAATAAAGGAGTCATGCAAGTATGCGTCTTTTTCACTAGATTTTATCTTTTTGTCTGATTGCGCAAAATCACCTTTTCCTTTCATTCTATTTGATTGATGAGCTGGATGTGACCAAATTAATGCACTAGTAGTACTCCAATACTTTGTTCTACATAGTTTGGATGTAATGAACCATCCCACTTTAAGTAATTAAGAGGGATTTAGAAAAGAGCATATAGGGAAAGACAGACCATAAGGGGAAATTTTCTGTTTGCTAGATATTTTGCTATGTAGTTTTGTTCTAATAGAGCATCATGCATTTGGGATGATTTCCAATTGTTTCTGCATTCACATGATTGTATGTACATGCACCTTTTAACTTTATATCTGACTCAGTATACATGCATGCTTTATTAACTTATGTACGTGTGCCTTTAACTTTATATCTGACTCAGTATACGTGCATGCTTTATTAACTTTTTCTTCCTTTTTTGATTCATGGCATACTTTACATTGGATCCATCCGATTGCAGTGCTGAAATATTCATGGGAGGCTCAAAGGGACCACCTGACAAGGTTTGTCTCCCTATCTCATTTGTGGATTGTCTTCTAGAATTGACTTGCTTGCACGAACATTCTTAGTATGATGTTTTTAGCAGGTTATTCTCTATGAGGGAGAAAAATTATTAGAAAGAAGAAAGGAAAGAAAAGAAAAGAAAAGAAAAGGGTGTTCCTTTTGATGTTTGAAAAAGCACCTGGATTTATCTAGTAGTGAATAATTCATTTGTCTGTTGTTGGAGTTAAAGATCAATTTTCAACAAGATTATGGTTTGTACCCGTTGCTTGCTCTCTGAATTGTCAGATTTGATTATATCAATTTGGTCTGCTACACAATGTTGAAGCATGCAGAGGATCATGAAACTAATTTTCCTTCCCCATTAGGCAAACACCACATACAATTCTGCTTCGCACCCTTCGTTCTGGCCCCTCCACCTCTCTAATGAGTGGTGTCACCTTTCATTTATTTAACCAATTTAAGAAATGAAATGGATTAAAACTGTCTTGCGACTTCGAATTCTAATCACACAATGAACTTTATAAAAACAAAAACACAAGTAAGAAAGTCATATTTCTGTATGTAAGACACCGTTGACTCTGTGAAGGAATAAATGTTTGGGATGAATAGCCATGTTAGAGATTTTCATGAAAAGTAGTAGTCACATTGAACTGTGAGGTTAATAGTTCTTAAATGGAGAAAACATCTTGCTTGAATAAAGGGGTAAAAACAAACGGACGAAGAAGAAAGACAATTTGTTTTTTGATTCACTCGTGATATGTTGTGGCTTGAATGCAGGTTTTCATCATTGGACCCATAAAGCAGGTGAGGAAAGCTGAAGCGATGTTGAGGGGAAGAATGCTGGACATTTTCTAGAACTTTGTTACGCTCGACACTTTACCTTTGTCTTCACAACTTAATACTCTATTAATTGAAAAAATAATCTGGGCATGATCTTCACTTTTCATTTCCCGTTTTACATATTGATAAACCTATATCGTCAGTACTTTTATTAATCTTTTTGTTCCTGAAAGTTGCTCAGTAATGCTTGATCAGATGTCTGTGAAACAAGGAAAACCCTCCTTCACTAAGATGATACATGACACACTTGCTGTTGGCCCTGTGAAGGGGTATGATGAAAGATGCAATGAGCTGTTTAAAATAGTAAACCCAATATCTGTTTTAATAGGCGCCATCTGATAGGATAAGCCATGAAGGTGTGGCATGGCAATGAGAGACTCAGAAAATGTTTATAATCCCATGGCTGGGGAGATTTTGGGTAGATGACTAGAACCTCATTAAAGCATCAACAACGGATGACACTCTTGAAAGTATAATTCATATGTCACATTAGCATTCCACTGTCCATTCTTTTATTGCACTTTCATTCACAATGAATTACAATCTACACGGTATAATAGCATGGGTTTACAATCAAATCAAATTTTTATTTTAATAATGTACAATTCATATATTGTAAATAAATAAATTTATTTTTTTAAAAATAATTTGGTTATTTTTGAAAAAATAAATTATTAAATTTCATTAAGTATTTATAGAAAAAATTTTAAACATTAACGTTACAAATTGACCATTGAAAAGTAAATAAATTTGATGGTAGCAGACATATTTATCAAAATAATCCTACATACGGACAAAGGGCATCCTGATGCTCAAGGTTATTTCTGCAGCTCCAGACTTTGAAGAAACTAATAGATTTGATGACTTTCATCATATCAGAGTTCTACCTATGCTGGGAAGACTCGAGATGCCGCATTAAATTATCTAAATTGGAAAATTAAATTGTTGGAAAGCTGCCGTATCAAGTCAAGCCAAAAAGCAATAAAGACACTTTGCAGGATGAGACGACACAAAATCAATACGTGTCCAAATTGCAATGAAAAGAAGGAAGATGCCTCGTCCAGCTGTCAAAGTATGGAATAAGACGTAATCTCTTACGTCAGAAGATATTTTCGAAATTCAAAATAAAAAGTTCAAGTCCGCGGAACTGAAACAAGTCATTAGAAAGTAAGTAAATTTGATTGTTGAATAGTCAAGTATTTGGACCCACATAATCAGCTTTTTATTTCATTCAACTTTTTTTATCTGCATGAAACGTATAATCCCTATGAAACGCACTCCATGGTCTGCCGTACAATAAAAGAGTGTAATGTGGCCACATTACACTCGGTTGGAGTCGCTCTTAGTCATTGTGTAGCAACTTAGCACAGTGAGCTTGTATTATGAGTAAAAGCAAAGTGGATGGACTCTATCGTGCGTGCTGTCTTTTAACACCAGTGAATGGAGGTAACTTTGTCTATTATTCTCGATCGCCCTTAAATTGTAAACCTCCAAACATGCTCGAAATTTGCAGCCAGCAGAAATGTTGAGGTCTCGCATCTAATCTTTGATTATTTACCAAGGAGTTACTGGAAACCAAGATTTGGTTCCTTTTTTTTTTTTTTTGGGGGAGGGGGGGGGGTTTGGGGATGGCGAAGAGAGCAAATAGTTGTTATTCAGTATTCCCCAAAAATGCATTAGTTACGAACAAAAAGGATTAAAGGAATTTCTCGATTAGGGAAGATCACTGGATTAGGTGATAAGATGGGAAGGATTAAAAGTAAGAGGTTCTGGTTCAGGAACTCCCACTTTTGCATCCCAAAAAAAAAAAAAAAAAAAATCACTCGGTTAAACTAGAAGACAAGGCCTCAGAATATTCCCATACAACTCAGATACAGAGAATGAGGGAAGAAACCTGAACAAAACTATAATCCGCGGAAGGCGAACACCATACGTTATATTGGCGTTAACAATGGTGAATGGTACAGTACAAAAACACCATCTATTTCATACTTCTGTTATAAAAAATATATATAACAAAAGAATAAGCAAATATTGGAACTTTTTGCAAGTCAGAAAACAGAAATCACTTTTTGAACCCGCCGAATTGATGTTGTTGGCTGCTCAAGCTTGAGAAAAAATCATCTCCTTCAGATGATGCTGAAGGGAAACCAGATTTACCAAGGCCTGATCCCATACCCATGGCTCTTCCCCTGTAGAACGAAGTGGGAGGACCCTTCTCCTTTTCTTCTGATCCATCAGTTAAACCAACAATCCCAACGTCTGATAGGTTGACCTTCTTGGCTGCAATTATGTCGAATGCAGAACTTCATAAGATGCAAAGGCAGGGCAAAATTACCGTAAAACATAACCCCTACTCACCAAAGTTCCTCTATTTTATTTCAGTTTTCCACCAAAATTACATCATTAAATCCCATCTTTGAACAAGCAAAGAGAAGAGGCTTAAGTATCACTGTCCCTGTAATGAGTAACTATAAAACTAGATGAATACTGAGGCCAAAACTTCAACTTCAACTAGACTCTGGAAAATACTGTCTGCATTTCTAATAAAAGAGATATGGACCTTAGCATTCAATCATCTCAACCATGCAAGTTCAGCAATATGATCCTCTTTTCCATTATCATCTGTCTTAATGTTATGTTACATGGGCTTGAGCTTAGAAATTGGTACAAGTTGGTCTCCAGATGCTAAGGCCATCCCTATTTAAATACATAAATGAACACTGCAAAAGTTCATATACAAGTACTTAGGCTGTGGTGCACAGCATATTTTTATTAGACTTCTAAACTCACGTTTTATGGAAATTTTTTTATACTGAAAATCTTAATTGGCTTTTCAGCACAAATAATAACAACAATAATAATAAGAGGAAAGATCACTTGGTATTTGGGCTCAAAACTGGTTGAAACCTTACAAGGAAACACACAACAAATTTTCCAAGTACCCTAAAATGTCAAAGATTAACCTTAATGTTAGATTGTGAAATATTCTCACATCAATCAGCACAATCCCACAACCCCACTTTAAAGTAAAAGCACCCAAGTTTAAATTATGTGCACAACTAGAGACATTTTTCCATGTCTACACTGCAAAGAATTTTCACCATGGCTTTAAAATTCAATCCAAAGAAAAAAAAAACACTCATTAGGGTTAGTTAAAAGAAATACTAGTACACAACAACAATAACTTACGTGCAGCTATATTGAGATCAATTATTCCACGACTCAGAGAATCTGCCCATATTCCAGATTTAACTTGAAATCCATCCTTCTTCAATGGTGGCTTCGTATCGACAGATGATCCATTCAAGTTGCTTTGACTGCCAGGCTTATCTAAAGGAGATTCATTTAAGCTGCTAGAGCTGCTGTCATTAGCAGGATTTTGTGCAAATGCACCAAAAGGATCAGAAGCATCAAAATTGTTCAGTGGAACTGCAGCAAATGGGTCAACCAAAGTACTGGTCATCTGGTTTGTAGACTTTGCATGAGATTGTGTGACTGGGATCCGTGCAGCAAAAAAATCAACAGTTGAAGAAACCGCAGATGGAGGAGCAGGCTGGGAGGCAAATAGATCAACACTTTCCTGCATAAATGGCAAAGATACAGTTCATGTCCATGTCATAATTAATCTCTTGGAAAGAATGGATGACATCAGAACCTTAGTAAACCAGAAGTTTAAGTGTAAGATGGCAGACACACTCTATTTTTCTTAGGGATAAAAATGGAAACAATCACATGTGAGTAATTTAATTAGCATCAAACAAAACCGAGAAAAAGAAAATCTCATTTCCAAATTTCTTACAGACTCCGGTGGTAGGGGATTAACATTTCACTGACACTATATTGCTGCCATCACAAACCCTTTTTGCCAGGCTGCAGGTAGGTGAAATACCTGACCACCAGAACTTTCAATTGCTTCTGTGGGGGATGTTGCAGATACAAAGGTAGCATCAGCAAATAAATCAACCTCTGACTGATCAGCTTTTGTGGCAGACTTCTCTGTGGAAGCTGGGATTGGTGCATCCATAAAATCACCTAATAGGTCTTGCCCAAATAGATCCACTTGGTGAGAAGTACCAGTAGAAGGCTCTGTTAAACAGACATTAAAAACGATGAACCTGAGAGATCTTTTCAGTGGTGCATGACAAATCTCCATATGAAATGATGCTACGAGCATTAGCTGTTTTTTTTTTTGGGGTCTACAAAATATGCTCCTTAACATCCATTTACTTCAAGAGAGAAGTGCTCTCCAGAGTTATTAACGTCTTATCAATAGTTGTTAGGAAAATCTCAATAAATCACATTTGACTACTATAATGAGAAATAAATGGTCTCTTAATCTTCCAAAAGAAATGCTAAAAAGTGCTTGATATTAACATTTTGCTTTGCAGTTACATCACTTAATCAATGAACTTATAAAGTATTAATACATAAAAGTTGAGCTCACAAAAGGAAAGCTGTCGTTCAAATTGGGGAGAGCATTAATATTCACATTCTCTTAACACATGCCATCTAATTCGCATTAAACATTAAACCGCTTCTTGGCAAAAATAAGTGGTTAAAAAACAAAACCAGCCATAACATGCAGTAAATATGACACTTCTTATCATGAGAGGGACCATATAAACATAGAGCTTCCAGGATGATTAAGTAAAAATGAAACTATAGCTACCTATTAAAAATTCATTGTGGATCTTTACACTAAATGGCCGAAAGGATATATTATTGGTTGTGGATGTTTAGATGCTGAAAGTATAAGGTTTTTATCCCAGAAGTGGTAGCTAAAATGGCATGTGAAGCAGCATTAACAGGCAGGATGGTTGTTTGAGCAGGCAAAGGACTCGTTTGCCTTCACTTGAAGGATTAAATTCAGCATGTAATTACTCAAAGGCCTATTGTATTTTGGATAGCCATGGCGATTCAGAAAGAGAGGGAAGGGGAAGAAAAAGATTCCAGAAAAAGGGAGCAGGAGCAAAGTCAGATTGTCCCTTATTTGCTGCACGTTATAGTCAACTAGATGTAGAGATACCATCATACATTTCTTTGCTATGTAATTGTACCTACATTTACTGTTCTATCCCTAGAGTACAGGATCTACTCCATTGATCACAAAATTTGTGAATTCTACTCACAAGAAACTTTCTGACACAAACTAAGATATAGATGACTCATAAAATCACTAAGGGCACAAACTAACACAACAATACAAAGCCCCACCAAGCACCCAGAAGTCTTTAAACAGGTAACACACAAAATCACATGAACTTCACTCTTTAAATGTCCAATCCGCAGCTGCTAATAATTAAACGAATCACTGTCCCGTTTGTCTATTAACAAAACACCAACTTACTCCCATTCTTTTGGAGAAGCTGACCAAGCACATACTTAATATACAAGTTACCCTTCATTTACACACCTTACTAGCGAAATTCTTCGGACCCACCTTCTAGAATCTTGTAATAAATGATCCATGACGTTGGACAGTTCGTGGTTTTTTCAAACACAAGGACAAATGTGGGCAATCACATGGAAAACTGCGAATACTAAGAATTCAAAAAAGAAGCACTGGACACAAGCATAATTTTTGCTAATTGAAGCTTAGATCAAGTCACTGAACTTTGGCCAACAATAAAGTCGAATGACTTTGGTGATAACCAACTAAACGGGGAGAAGTTATTCAAATTAACTTTTTTTATTTTTTTCAAAACCAGCCACTGGTAGAAATCAAAATAACCACAAGTGAAAAAACATTTCCAATAAGAGCAATCACAACTCAACCATAAAATACAGTTGATATCTTCTTCCATGTCATCAACTTAATTTATTTGTCATATTCCCTTCTATTGGTGATTACATGTATATGCACATAAAGGTCTACCATACACATGTATAAGTTACAAAAGATTGCACACAAGTATGATGTGCCCATTTTACTAGTAAATAAAAAAAAATATAATCAACACAAAATGGCATCGCACATATAAGAGCCAACTCCACATGAGAAATGAATAAAGAGCCATCAAGAAGAAAGTATTCAGGGCAACATATGTGAAAATCCAATCAACCATTGCATTTGCGAGAGAATGGTATTTCAGAAACACGTCAAGAAAATAGGGGGCGCAAATGGACTGCCCCATACTTACTAGCACTAGAAGTCCCCCGAGGATCAAAATCATCAAATTCATCATCATTGCTGTTCATTGGAGGACTAGAAACTTGTGCAGGGATTGAAGCATATTTGTCATGCTCATCTGTGTTCTTTGTTGTCCTCGACACATCAGCTGACTTTGTTTCTTGACTCTTGCTGCTAAAAATTATCAAATTCAGAAAGTACCCAGCAAGAAAGAGATAAAAGCAAAATAATCTGCAACTAGGCATATCTTGAACATAGATGAGAAAGAAACACCATGGTCAAACTCTTAGTCATTAGAGAACAGGGGATGACAAAGACAAAGTGAGAACTCAATCAAGGACCTTCACCTCAGGTACTTTCTCATCAAGCGATATCTGCTACTATATGTACAGTACGAATAAGAGAGAATTTATTAAGGGACTGCAGCCAAATCAAGCTTTGTTGGATGATTAACCAAGTTGAACTTGAATATCATAACCTAGGCTTGACTCTAACTCATCAAGCTTCTCTTGATTTGCGAGTTGAAACAGATATCACACCCAGTATATACTGGAGTCCAGCTGAAAATCTTTTTAGATGATTAGTCAAGTTCAGTCTAAACAGCGCAAACTTGGTTAGCCTCTGACTTACTGCAGCCCTAAATATGCCAACGAATATGACCAAGGATTTTAAAAAGCAGAAAATATACTGCAGCCCTAATCCGCTCAACTAAAAATACTCCTCAGACTTTCTACTGCAATTTAAGATATGGACATCAGCAAAAGGGTAAAATAGATAACAGGAAACCTTCCATGACGAGAAGATCCCTTTCTTGAGGCGTTCCCCTGACTGCTTTCAGAATCTCGACGTGATTTGACAGAAGTGCTTTGGTCAAACTTATCTTCATCATACCTATCTCTATCCTTATAACTATCCCTAAATGAATCACCATCTTTTGTACTGCCAAAACCACCATAGTGATCACCACTTTGAAAGCTGCTGCTACTAAATGATGCAGAGCCTGATTTGTATGTAATTCCAGTTGATGAAAGGCCAAAGTACCTAACAAAGCCATAACACAGTTTTACACACTCAAATCTGGTACAAAAACAAAGTATAGGAACATCAAAGTTACAAAAGGTGAGAAATACATACTTTTCACGGTTGACAGAAGCTTTATTTCTGACCTCTTGAATCTTATCTTTGTCATTCAAAAGAGTCACAATAGTTTCTGCCTTCTTTCTTACATTAAGTCCCACATCTTTCCCACTTGGCTCCACATACTCAAAACTTGCAAGAGACTTATACATAAAAAAGGAAAGCAGCAAAAAATAGGAAGGGAAAATGGGTAGTGGAAGATTATCAGTCATGATGCAGCCAGAATATGTTGAGAAACCAACTTCTTCTCAAGAAAGAGTAAGTGTGAGTGCGAACAATGTACGGAATATACTTACTGAAATCTGGAAAGTATGTTCTATTATGTCATCAACTGCACGTTCAGATCCATGTGCCACTAAATACTCTATAACAGCCAATGCCTGGAACAAAAGAGCTTCAGAATCATCTTTTACATTTTTCTTTTTTTTATTCCTCACTTATTCTATCTTCTTTTCTAGCAATCATTTTGTCCATTATGATGCTAAAGAGAAAATTTACCAACCATTGAGCAATAAAAATCTTGGCAATAGACATCTAAAGGCTACCTTATAAACAAAACGCCAATTCTTGCCAGTTTCAGTCAGTCTTGTCCATAGAACATTCATAACCATCTGACACTCCGAGCTGCATGATAGCTCAACACAATCCACAATTAGAGAAAAAGCTATTCTATAGAACTGATGACATGAAATAGAGTTTTAAAACAAAAAAAAACAAAAACAAAAAACAAAAAAAAAAAACAAAAAAAAAACAAAGATTATCTAGCCCAATGAGTGACAAGAAAGTTTTCAAGTACAATTTTTTTGTCGCCTGTGCGATCTCAGCCAATGCAGTACCATGAGGACCCCAAGGTTCATCATCAGTCGCATCCAACACCTGCATAATTTTGAGATGTCATAGCTGTAGCCAGACAAGATGAATCAGGAAACCAAATTAAAGCAGCCATATAAACAGTTGGACATATAGAAGTTTCTACAACACTTTTGTCCATGCTGCCTACAACAAAACAAGAGAACAACATTCGTGTAACTAAAAGGGTTTTCTTATTTGTACAGGTCATTATTTTGCAAGGAACAGAATAGTAGTTCCATGAAGAGATATGGAAAAGCATTCTTCAGCCCCATTAGGGAGATTTGTTCCATGGGAAACAGCAGAGACAGATGCATGCCTACATGCATTGAAAAATGCAAACCTGAATGAGAAAATGGCATCAGGCATAGATCTCTGCTACTTAAATCTTAAAACTACTAAACTCTTCTGTCATTCCACCCAACAACAAACAATAAATTCGAAATTAATCCAATCCCTGACAACAAAATTCCGTTCCTCACCCCTTCATTCAACCAACCACTACCTATGTCTCTGCTGCCCTTACACTCCCCTTCCACAGTATACTCGGTAAAATTCAATCCGCTTGTACCAACCATTGCAAGAATTACTCAAGCAGTTCAGCTCACTTCATATATATCATCAGAAAGCACATCCGCCAAAACTGAAATCAAGATTGGAGATACTAAAATGGGAGAAAAAAAATTAAACTGAAGTCTTTTCCAATATGCCGCCTACCTTCTGCTCGATTTCAGGAACTTTCAAGACTTTCAAATTAACCTCCCTCTTTCTGCAAATTAGTCGATTAAACACGAGTTAGAATGCGGATACAAACAAGGATAATCAAAAAAGAAAAAAAAATCCGGAGACAAATTTACTTATAAAAATCAACACATCGATCATGAAAGAATAAGACGAATTGAGCTTACATTTCGCGGACCGTTTGATCAATGACCTTCATGAAATCCATGGCTAGATCTGCGAAAATCGAAGAGAGAAAATCTGATTGAAATGGGAATAGATCTAAGCCGAATTTACTGACTGGATTGAAAATTGATCTATATAGATAATTATTGTTACGATGAATAAGAGCACCTTTGAGTCTGTAAAACGGAAGCCAGCAAAATAATTCGGTTTTATATAAAGTAATGCAATATAATTAAAAATAATTATAATAATTAGATATGTACTTTTAGATTTAAATTGCTCAGAGAATGTAACCAGGTGAGTGGTGACGACTGAAAAGAAGAGGTCAGAGGTAGAACGAAAAGATCTTTCTTTTTTTTTTTTAAAAACAAAAAGGCAGGGAAAAAAGATTATCAGATAAAGTAGAGAAAAACCAGTCCAATGGTCTAGTGTTAGTGTTAGACGATTGTACCTTGTGCATTGACATGTATACCTCGGGAATTAAAAACAATTATTTAAGTACAATTATAAATAAATAAAAAACTCCTAGTAAATTCGGTAACATAAGATGATTTCTATACTTTAAGCGACTCTATATTAGAATTATTAATAATGTACGATTTTAGGATACAGTCAACATTGAATTCAAGTCAATCAAGTCGAGTTGTCAAATTCGAGACCCGCATAAAAAAACTTAAATATTTATTAAGGTAAAATGCCTATTATATTCATTTTAGAAAATAAAAAATAATTATTTTCATTTTTTAAAATGAATAGAATAGGCATTTTCTTAATAAATAATAAAAATATTCAAAGCTTGAGTAGGATCGAACTAAACTCACCTAGACTCATATTTAATATCTAACTTGAGCTCGAATTTTACACTGAAAGTTCTCAAATTTGAATTTAGTAAAATTAAATCAAACTTGATTTGATTAGTTCAAAACTCGTCTTGACTTGGGTTAATTGCATCTCTATTCATGACTATGTAAAAAAAAAAAAAAGTAGTATCTTCACGACTAAACCGAATTTAAAAGCCAGACCTAAGCTCATGTTAGCGGAAGATTTTGTCACCTCCTTAGAAATTGTTCACATTTAATTCCTTTTTTGAAAAAAAACTACCTCATATTTGCATCATAGTAACTTATGTAAATCTTATATTGGATCAAAAAAAAAGGGACTTCGGAAATTCCGAAGTGAACCTAAGGAACTACTGAGGAGAAAGTGAGAATTGGAAATCCCAAAACGCATTTTGGTATAATTTTGGTAGGGCTAAATTATTTTTGAATCTAGTTTTTGAAGCACATTAAAATCCATTTTTAATGGGCTAAAGCTGCGAAGCTATTGGTAACTTTCTGCATGTACAGTGGCCTTCCTAAAGTCTCAACTAGCAAATAAATGGGCCTGGCCAAGAGTCAAAGTTTAGTAGTTTACCATCCAACATCTGATCTACTATTAAACTAAAGAACAAGGCCGATCCAGTGTTTTTTAGGTTCGTTGGACGTCCTAAAACTAAAAGGCCCCATAGGTGGATCCAGTTCATTTGAGGGAATTGACACAGGGAGATCCGCTAACCTTAACCTTGGGGTCCGCTCCTGACGACAAGCCCACTTTACAGCAACATACAAGCGAGGATCAGCCTCTAATTTGACATGTTTACCATCTGATGGTTCTGTACATTCTCGTCAAAATTTAAGTCCTCGTTTGGGATTACGATGACTTATCAAAAGGTAGCTCACCCTAGTAGAGATCTCAATTGAAGTAATTATTAAGTACTTAAATATGTTGTTTGCATGTATACTTGAATAAAGTGCTTATTGTGTTGAATAAAATGATAAAAATATATTGTTTTAGTTTTTAAAATACAGAAGTTATTTGAACTTTTGCTAAACATGTGGTTTTAACACTATAAACCTAAATTTAAATAATAGCAGTGCTCACCAAGACTCGAAAATAATCTTTTATCACCAAAAAAAAGTAGAACCTTTTTAGTATGAGCACCATATTCTCAGACGGACATCTCTAAGGCATTGGTTGGATTGAAAAAGAGAAGGAAAGGAAAGAAGGGAACTTTAATGGAAAAGAAAATAAGATTAAAAAAAAAAAAGTAGAGGAAATCAGAAACCATCCATCTTGTTTGGGTTATGGAAGAAAAAGTAAACTATCACGAGTTGTGTACGCTTTCATCCATAATTTAAAATTCCATTTGTAAACACACAATAGGCTTTTTAGGAAATTTTATAATTTTTATTAATATTGGTGTCATTTCCCTCCACTTTTGGATAGAAAATAGGCTGACAAAGAATAATTAGATTTTATCCCTCCCTACTCTTTCCTCTCCCTCTTTAAAAACTAATCCAAACATTAAAATATTTTGTCCCTTCATTTCCTTTCCCCCCTATTCCTTCAAAACAAACACAGCCTAAATGAGTAAATGTCTCCTCTATCGCATTTTCAAGCTACTCCAGTTAATTGAATACGTTTCCAAGGCTTCTGCAACGGCTTCGGGCAGTTATTATTTGGCAATGAATGAGTAAGTAAAGCATTCCATCATCGGTGAGGTAACAAGTAGAAATATACGTTTACGTGCAAAGATTTTCTCCCTCACCTAAGAGAAACAAGACTCCTTTGACTCTGCATCTGCTCTTGAGAGACAGAAGACATTTTACGGCCAGTTTGATTTTGCTTTTCTTAGTCTAGACTCTAGATGTGATTAATTACCAAAGTTTGCACAATTATGCACAGCAAAATGGCTACGTGTAGTTAGTCAAATTTTTGTTAAGTCTATTTATCTAGTTCGTCAAATGGAAAAAATCATTACATTTTGACTTCAAAAACTTTCAAAGAAACAGTCAACCAGAAGAGCCCATAAGGTTAAATACTGTCTGACAACATATATATATGTCTTCAGAGACTTGTATGATAACTTGTGCCCCTTTCTCTTGACGGCCTTTTATTTTCAAATAAATCCCACCCCATGAGCACATAGATTTGTATGTATAGCATGAGATGATCATATAGACAGAGTCGTCCAAGATACCAAAGTCGAATAATAGTCCACAGCCTAGTCCAGTTATACCTGCATTTTTTTTTTTTTTTGCCCTAAACAAATTCTAACTCTATGCAATATATATGTGAACGTGGTGGTGGCCTGTATGGTGTTTTTTCATGCCCAAGACCTATTAGGAAGAATATGTTCACCTGCAAGTAATGCCACCAAGAATTGGCTTTAAAAGCACACGGACGACATATATTTTAAGGTGAACCAAACTACCCAAAGGATCAATTCAGCGTTGAAGAGAGAACTAAAACGATGCATGGGACAAATTTTGCTGGGTTCGGATATTAAAATTTATTGGGGTGGCAAGGCAGTCAAAGCAATAATGGCCAAACACCAATAGCACCACTCCTTAATTTGTCAAGTTTGTCTGGCTGTGGTGAAAAGAAGTTTTTTGGACGTACGTCTCCATCCAAAGCGTATTTTATATATCACTGTTTTTTTTTTTGGGCAAAATGAAGCTTTTTTTGGACTTGTCCAAGTTTTGACTCGTATGAGTTGGATGGAGATTATAAATTTACAACCGGCGAGCTCGTTTTGCAATTATTATTATTATTTTTTTAAAGTTCCAGTGAAGCGTTTTTGAATGATTCAATCCATTTCAACTTTTTATATAGGGGATTCTGTTATTTTGCTTGAATATATTGGTATCTTGAATTATTTTCTTTTCAGCCCTCTTTCCGTAATCCACTATTCAATCTTTGGATTTCTCTTTTTCCTTGTTCTTTTCTCAGAAAAAAAAAAGAGCACAAATATGGAAAATCTATGAATGTGGATTAATTTGTTTCTTTTGCTAAATAAATGATTTTCCATATTCGTGCTCTTTTTTTTTTCTGAGAAAAAAAATGTGGATTAAATGGATTAAATGTGGATTAAATGGATTAAATGGAACCTATTTTAGAACTCTCTAAATTAATCTTGGTAAAATAACCTTGGTGAACATACTTTAATTATCTACATTTGTTTGGATCTCCATTTTTATAAGCATCTCTCAGACTCTTATTCTTCATATATATGTGGCAGAAAAAGAATTCTAGAGCTCCACAAAATAGCTTTCATCTCTATGTTTCATTTTAGGAATTGTGTGAAAACATCTAAACATAAAATGGCAAGGCCAATATACACCAACACCAAGAAGATTCCCCTTTTTTCTTCTTTTAAACAATCAACATTCGACAATACCTATATTATTCTACATTAAAGGAGAAAGGGACTCAATTAAATTGTACAAGAGGTTACAAGAAAAGTTAGTGTGAACTGAAAGGATCTTCTTTTTTTCCTCCTTAAACCGTTAGGACGAGATTTGAACCTTTGACCTAAAGTGTAGCGGGACTTAAAATCCCTACTGCTGGTTATATATCTGTGCAGATTCTATGTGCATGTTTTTCTACTTTAATGAATGTTTCATAGAATTTCTCAAGAGAGACCTAGCAATTCCGTCCAACCTCATGCCTTACATAACATGTGTAAGCTTCTGAGTGTGTCTACGAGGGGAGAGATGCTATGATGTCAATATTGAGAGACAAGTGTTTGTTGGCTATGGAATGGAAGGCTAGAAGTAGCTATAGCTCCATGCACTTCTCGTGAACTTGACTATCAACAGGAACACAGACGTGATGTTGTCATCTAAGGCACAAAAAGCCATACTAGTCAAATTAGAGCACATGTTTTAAGTTCAGGACCATGACCCCTCTCCGACAAATTCTGTGAAAAGCTAGCATATAGTTAAGAAAAGCAGGCACCAAACCGCGTCTAGAAAAGATGCAGTCCATGCGGGACATATTTATTTGTTCTCCTGTTTTTTCCTGCAATTTCTGCATGTGGCGAATGTGTTTCTGCAGTATCAAGCTTTGAAATAATAAAACCAAATTTTCTGATGATAATCGATAAAAGAAAACGCTTAAATTAGCTTCTTGTATGTTGATTTATCCATCAATGTGTAATTGATTTAACTACACTGACAACTTTGGAGCATACCCTACATTGTTAAAACTATCAAAGCGTATCCTCTTGAATCAGTGCTAGTTTGACTGATAGACTACTACCTGCAGCAGTAGTACTATACACTTTTGAGTAAACTCGGTACAAATACTATATCAGCAACAACAGAAAATGAAGGCTAATTAATAGTAATAAATTGGCATTAGAAGTATGGACCATGAAGGGCTTCAAGAACAGTTTCTCGAGGCCAAATTCCACTCAGAAACTCATAGGAATATGCTGCAGTGCTGGTCATCTCCATTGGAAGTCCCTGATCAATTGCTCCATAATCATCCAACCACGGCATGCTGTTGTTGATTGTATTTGTATTTGTACCAAAGGATGTTGATTCAGAAATGATTGAATCTTCTTGGGCTTGTGATGATGAACTCATGTGCTCTATGGTCTTTGAGCTTGATGAGCAGACTTTTGACCCTTCAGTACTGACACTGATCTCAGTACAATCATCAGTACTGAAATTTGATAGAGGGGCAGAAAGATTGGGATGGAATGCTCCAGCTTGGGTCTCCAAAGAATATGGGGGTGCTGTACTAACTGTTGAGGTAAAAGAAGCAGGCCTGTTATGACTATTGTTGGTAGTATTGCTTGCAGGCTTCCCAAGTGATGCTGCAGATTGCTTCTTCTTCAACTTGGAATTCCAGTGATTCTTAACATCGTTGTCTGTTCTTCCAGGAAGTTGAGAAGCTATGATAGACCATCTGCGATTCAACATAGGACGTCACAAAAGGAAGGATAGTTACAAAGAATGAGGCGCAAAAAGCAACTTGCCTGCTTCCCATTTTACTGTAGAGAGTGCAAATCAAGTTGTCTTCCTCAGGACTGAAAGGACCATGTTTTATGTCTGGTTTCAGGTAATTAAGCCATCTCAGGCGGCAACTTTTGCCACAACGGTTAAGGCCTAGCATGACACTCAAGAAATTAACAATTAACGTATCAGCATAGATAACAGCAGTGAACATGAGTAAGGTGGGACTACACGTTAAGGGCATGCTGTAAGAAATGAGAAAAGTAAAAAAATATTTCGAAAGAAAAATCCCTGAAAGTAGACATGATTTTGCGGCACAGGGATGAAACTGGTTAGGTGTTAGAAATATGGCCTGGGAACAACTAACAAAAAAAAAAAATTCAGGAAAATGGCCGAGGAACAATGAAAAACAGGCATGTATCAACCTCGAATAATGTGTGGTCATGTACTACTTATATTTACTAACAACCAAACTGATAGATAAAATTTTACTGTTAATAAATCCTGAGAAACAAAAGAAAAAAATAAAAGGAGAGAGGGAAAACCAGCTTTCTGAGGCAAGGTGATCCAATTGCCACCAGTGCCAGAGTCAAGGAGGTACTTCTTGAGAATTTGATCTTCTTCCGGAGACCATGGCCCCCTTTTCACTTTGGTCTTGTCACAGCAAGGAGTTCTTCCCATGCCCGCCTGAACGAGTACAGGGCGGCTTTCTATGCAGGATAGAGCAGAGCGATGATCGAGTAGTAGTAGAAGTAGTAGTAGAGGGGATTGTTTTGAGAAAAGACATGAAAAGATTTGTACTGATATATAGGGGGAGGACTTGAGTAAAGGGCTACGAAAGGAAAAAATAATTCAGACACGCAAAGGGCCAAATTAGGACATTATATAGGTACGGTTTAAGAAAAAAATTATACCCACTATCCAATTAGAACAAGTAGGACACATAGTAGTGTTTTAAGCTTTTGCCTTGATTTGACTTTGTATTATTTGGTTTACTCTAATTTAATTATCTTGATTGTCCTTGATTCATACCAACGTATATGAATCTCCATTACCCACTAGCAAAAAAGTAGTAGTGTTCTCCAAAGACAACAATAAGAAAGAAGAGAGAGAAGAAATTTTCACACCTTTGGAGTTGAGTGATAAGGCATCTAATCATATCATTCCCAAGGAGTTCTTTCATGTTTCGTTTCACTCGCCTTGAATTTCTAATTATATTATTCCCAAGGATTTAATTAATTTCTCTTCACTTGCCTTGAATTTCAATAAGTAATTCTAGTGGTCCACTTGATCCAAGAATTAAGTTAGACATAATTGAGCTTCCCGAAATTGAAAATTTAGTGTGTACAAAAGAAATTGAAAAAAAAAAAGAGGATACTGTAAGTGCTATAAATAGATATGGCGCACGTGCCACCTTTATCTTGTCTGTTCGGACAGGATGGCTGAACAGAGCAAGTCCAAAATGGCCGAACTGAAGATCAACAATAACTCCTTGATTTCTTATCTTATTATTGCTTATAAATACACAAGGTAATGCTGCTACAAGGAACAACACAATTACCACCACCACTACTCTCTCTCTCCTCTATTTACCCATTTATCTGTTTGGCAAGTTCTTTTCTAACTTGAATATCGGAATGACCATAGAGAGTTAATCCCGTTTCGTTTCCACTGGTTTTCTTCGATTCGACTCACTCCGAGGGAGCTCATTAGATCTATTCGGCTCGGCTTGGCTCACTCTCAGGGAGCGTGTCAAGTCTATTTAGTTTGGCCAAACCAGAGGAGACTCACTAGATCCTGTTCGGCTAGATCTAGTTCAGTTCGGCCAGACCAGAGGACTCACCAGATCCCTATTCGACTAGATCCAATTTAGTGCAGCCAGTCCAAATGGGGTTCACCAGGTTTTGTTCAGTTTGGTCAGGTCAGGTTTTCTACTCTTTTAGACACTATTAATCAATTTTTGACGGTTTTAAAACATAAAATTATTTTCTAAAACTTGAAAAACATAATGGTTTATTTAGATTCACATCCAGGTACTGCATTAAAATAAATTCTCAGAGACTTTGAAAATAGAAACATAGGAGCTTGATCTTCATACGTCTCCCATAGCTGCTTCACTCACCTTTTCTTTTCTTAGACTTTTAAAAGGAACTTTATGGATTAAAGAGAAAGAGGAGATGCACCACCTAGTATTTCCTTCCTCTTTAAGGATAGAAAGAAAAGGAAAAAGAAAATTTTATCTTTTTTTTTTTTTTTGAGAAAAGGAAAATAGTACTTCGAGTCATCCATCTATAAGAGCAGAGATACTGCTCAGGACTCGTGAACAAATTCGATTCGAGTGGCCTTTTACTGGTCCGCGCCGGGCTGCAATCTCCATGGGTCTGGAGGCCACTATGTACAGAGCTGGGCCTTAGTACAATATCAAGACTAGGAACCCGATTGTCGGGCCATTTTCTTTAATATGGCATGACACTCACGCCCAAAGAACAGTTCATGGAAAACATTTCATGCTAATTGAGGCCCAATGATTGACTTCCGATCTTAACACAGAGCAAAAGCCTCCATCTTATGTATGGACTAGGAGGCATGAACCGCGCGGTGCGCGGTGGAAAAGAAATTTTGACATGCCCAATCAGGCATTTCTATTTTCAAAATAAAATGCTATTTGAATATTCTAAAACATCAATTCATCGCACTTATGTTATCAAAATAATGGACTACATTAAATGATATGACTGTTAATTGAAAATTAGAAACCAACTTATCCATGTTTAATCATCAAAATAATGGACAACACTAAGTGTTAATATCTATAAGATCAAAAAATATTCATGATTTGTTAGATCAAAAATCTTTTTCATTTTCTACTTACATTTAATGAAACATAATTCTAAAATGACAAGCATACATACCATTGAAGGAACCATTAGGCCTTGTTTGGTATCAGAAAACCAGTGAGGAAAGGATCGTAGAAAATGAAAAGTGAATTGGTTTGCAAACTCTAATACTTTCTCCTGTTTGGTTAACAAAGCAAAGTACAAAGAAAATGAAAAAGAATTCCAAAAAAATAATTCATATGTTTGGGTTATGGATTTTCTAAAGGAAATAAGAATGAAAAATAAAACTTAAATGGAAAAATTAACTTGAATTAAAATTAATAGAAAGTTTTCAAACTTCAAGGCATATTTATCATTTCATTTTCTTGTATTGAAACGGAAAAAAAAAAAAAGTCAATCATTGCTTAGATGAAGAACTTGAGGAGGGGGGAGGGGAGGGAGTAGCACATTAAGTTGTTAAGTTGGAAAATTCTACTTGGATCAATTACAACAACAGCAAAGCAAGTTTTAAAATATATTTAAAAAAGTGAAGCCTAGAGGAATTTAGCATTTTAATTAAAAAAAAATTGAAACTTATAGGACTTTAGCATTTGAGATTGGAATGTCATCACTAAGATTAGATGCCACATAACTTAAAAGGGGATTGCTTGGAAGAATTTAAGTGGGAAATGAGACGTGACAACTCCATCTTATGTTACAAATTGGACATTCTTATTTGTACATAGGATCCTGTAGTTTGGGCATTCACATTACAATTGTACGTAGGATCCTATAGTTTGTACATTTAACATCTGTACGTCAAATCCCATTCATTGGAGCTGATGCTGCAAAAATACTGAAAAGAAAGAAAAAGAAATTTAATGTGTAAAAGGGAAAAAGAGGTGGTCGAGGCTCAGGGACCAATACAAAAAAATTGGTCTTAGGTCCTTTTATTGTGAATCCTTTCTTCTGTCATTAAATGAAACTTACCTAGCTTATTTTGATGTGCTGTATATCCCTAATAAGCTGCTTATTGTACAAGTAGTCAAGAAATAAAACCACATAAAACATGAGCAACTCCCAAATTGGGACTATCACAATTTTAATTCAACAATCAGAGCAAGAAACTTTTTTGAACTTGAAATTATTAGTTAAACTAATTGGCAAATCCAGCAAAACTTGTAAGTAATACTTATGTACAGATATTTAACAATGCTTTATAATAATCGTGATCATTTTTAGTGCAAATTCTTTCGAGAATAAAACCTCTCCGACATTGAAAATCAAACATATAGAATTTACAAAACTGTTGCATCTCCTAACTGTGGAACTTTGGCTATGATGAGTCAAATGCCACGAGTGTCTGGCCGCCATCAAGCTTGGACCTCATCAGGACATCTCAGGTGCAATTCTATTTGAGAAAACATTCTACCAGGCCATAGTTGATGGCGAAAAACTGTTGGCATACTTGTTTAACAAAATATGGTTCCTAAGTAACAACGTTGACAAGGTAAGTTGTGTTGTTTGCTTCATCAATTAATTTCAGCCAACAAATGTAAATCACATTTCAATTGTCCAAAATCACATCTAAACAAGTTGAACTATAAGTACAGCAGGATATCACTCCTCCTGCTGGTTCAAACAATGAATTTTTGTGCTAAGGTCATCATGGCCTTGTTTCCTGCTCAATTGCTAAGGTCATCATGGCCTTAATTCACCATTGAGAGCCTTTGCATCAACAACAAGCAAGACAATTCTGACTCGTTGAGTAATAAATGAAGCAGAAGCATATCCCACTTAAAGCCAACATCAATTTCCATCCCCACAACTGTATTTATTAGGCAAATTATTATTCAAAGAAATAAAAATAAAAATTCAAGGGGAAAAAAGGAAATGTCTGCTCTTTTTGGTTTCTTTGGTTTTCTAGAAAAAATTATTAACGCAATGACAGAAAAATAAGTATCAATCTCGAAACAATAATTGTTCAAAAAAAAAAAAAAGAGTAGGCCTTTTAGATTTGGGGTAACTATATCAGCCATGGGAAGTAATTCATCCCTATTATTGGTAAATAATAATTAGTTAGATGGGATCACCTACAGAGCAAGAATAAAAACTTCTACCAGGAAGATTTGAGATAAATCACAGCAATTGGAGAGTAAGCCAAGTTAAGACCCACATCCAACCTCATGGAAAAGAAATGAAAACAGTGGATGAATGTTCTCAAAGGAATGTCCTGTAGTCTGGCTTAGATATATTATAGGCACTTCCTTTAGAGGCCAGAAGACTGCTTTGCATTTTCATGTAATTGCTGCTTTAGTATTGCAGCAGTAAGGAAAAATAGGAGATGCTGGAAGTCCAAATGGAATGAGATATGAGAGAAAATACCACATTCTCTTTGGCAATCCATTTGAATGAGGTTAAACAGAAAATCACAGAACATTCCTGAATTAGTATTGCACTAATTAATAGGAAAGGTATAACAAGTGAACTTGATAATGTTTACCAGATAACATCTGTAGATAGGATGCATGCAGGGGTGCAATGACATATATCTCCCACAAGTTCGTATTGAATGAAGGTAAGGCATCATTCCAGGTCACTGCAATAAGCACAGGCTGTATAATGACACTACATCTACTGCGAGGGAATAACTTGGGGTAGTCCAAGCATGAAATGATCAACCTATTCCAGCTAACTTCTACTTATTAAACATATGATCTCTAAAAGGTTGACAGATTTTTTCTCAACCAAAAAGTCATTGAGAGGGTTCAGAGACAACCCATAGTAGAAAGGTAAGAAGTATTTCCATTGATTATTGAGCCTGGCATAGCTACTCAAACAGAGAAAGTTAGAAAGCACAAAGACCTAGGTTCCTGTTTAGAAATGATGCCATTGAATACAACGAGGCACCACTTATTTGGGGCATACAAAAGGAAGGAGGAGAGAAGAAAATAAACTAATTTCTCTAACGATAGAGATTTAATGCTTAACATACCGAAAGCTAGAAAGAATAGAGGGACCAGCCAGTGTGACGCCACTTGTAGATACCATAACAGGATCAACGACTAAAGCTGCCTTCAGAAGAACGATAACAATGCAGTTAAAGTCCAATTAATAGTACTCAAATGTATATTTGAAGAATAGCTATCTGAGCAATACTTCTTATTGGATTGAAATTCGTATTAATAATTCAATCATCTAATTCTGCATTACCTCGGACAGGAAACTCCTGAAGATATCTACAGAGGACTTTGACTGTACTGATTGAAGGAAGCATTCCTGTTTTCACCAAATTTAGGTCAGCACTCTCACATGTCAGCTCAAATGAATCAATATGCATTCCACTTCAAATAGAAGAAATAACGCAAAGCCTTAAACAGGAACCAAGAATTTGTTCAAAAACGCGTTTACGGGAAAAAAAAAAAAAGAAAAAAGAGGCCAAGCTAACGGCAATTAAACTGGCGTGCAATACTTGTCCTCAAAGCAAAAGCCTTGCCCAATTAGCACATGACAATCAGATAGGCAAAAAATACAGAAGAAGAATAAGAAAACACAAACAGATCTTACGCGAAAACACAGGAAAGCACACAAGGGGTGTATCAAGCCAAAGGCCAAACAACAGCAATTACGAGGAAAAAGGATCCGTTAAAAAAAAACCAGGAAAAAAAATATACATCTACTATAGGAGAAAAAAAAATGCACCTACTCCACGGTACAGGCACAATCAACATCAATAGATCAGCATCCGAAAAAAAAAACAGAGACAGAGAGAGGTAGAAAAACAACCGACAGGAAAAAAAATTATACATCCACTCAACGGTACAACTACAATCAACGTCAATACAGCAGCATCCAAAAGAAAAAAAAACAGAGAGAGAGAGAGAGAGAGGGGGGGAAAAGGTGCACACATACAGTAGATGAAGCAGGAGAACGATGAAAAACAATGATAAAAGATTGAGCCAAGGTAAATGCGAAGAAACGGACCTCAAAGCCAAAGACGAACCATTCAGCAGAGAAGTCTCCTTTTTTTCCTTCTCCAATCTGATCTCAAAACCCTCCGATCTGATCTGATGATATGCTAAAAACCCACAAAAAAGGACCAATAACAACAGGCAGCCGAGCACGTGCAAGAGGACAGACAGCTCATCAGCAACCAATAAGCTCGGAACAACATACCCAATCTTCTTCTTCTCTCAGAAAACGCCAGAACCTTTGTCAAAAAAATGGAAAAGAGAGGGCAGAGTAGACACGAAAATGGAAATCCTCTCTGCAAGCCCACCCCACCTGAACGAATCATCAGATAAAAAAAACAAAAAATTTTAAGCCGTGAAGCTGGAAGAAACCGCCAGAACATCTGTGCAAAAAATGAAAAAGAAGGAGGGGAGAGTAGACACGAAAATGGGAACCTCTCTGCCAAACAAAATTGTTATAACAAAAGAAGTTTGAACAAAAGAGCCCTAAGTATTTGAATTAGCAACACTTTCAGCTGAACTGCACACAACAAAACCCCAGAAAAATACAGATCCAAAGCAGGAAAACACACCTCAAGAAGAAGGGGAAACACGGGCAAAAAATATAAACAACTGTGAAACAAAAACAGCGGGTAGCAACACAACAGGAAAGGCAACAGGCAATTTCTCTGGGCGACCCATACAAAAAGCCCTAAAAAAAAACAACAAAAAATCCAAAGCACAAAGACATACCTCAAGAAGAAGGGGGAACACACGCAAAGAAGATAAACAACTGTGAAACAAAGACAGCGGGTAACGAAATTGTTAAGGGGAACAAAAGAACAAAAAAACCAGCGGCAAAAGAACAAAACAGAAAGGAAGAATGCAAAGTAGCGAAACACTAACCCTGAAAAAGACAGAAGAAGAGGAAAATAGATTCGATGAATGGAGCCACCTGCACAAAAAGGGAAACAAATTGCAACAATTTTAAAAAAAAAACTTGCAAGCAATATGAAGAAAATAAACGAAATGCAAAAACATCAAGAATACCTAGAAACCTCCGCGGGGACGAATAAAAGAGAATGATAGTCAAATAGCTCATATCGGAGCAATTTCTACCAACAACAGACAAGGACGAAAAATTTGCTAGCCAATTGGCTCCCTCCAACGCAGAAAGCATCAATTAATTTTGATTGCCCAAAAAAGAAGAATGCAAAAGTAAGATGGAAAGTTGACGAACGCAACTGGAGGAAGAGGCAAGGAGATGCAGAGATGCTGCCAGAGTCTCTGTTTTGTTTCAAAGTAAAAGGCATCTGTCCAACTAAAGGCCATCACGTGAAAGAAGAGAGAGCCGAGAAGAGAGGAGAAGACAAGCGGCAGAGGTTTGATTTTAGTCACGCTCAAGCCACGTGACTTCGACCACGAATGACCACTTGCTGCATCACGCGCAGGCCACGTGACTTCGACGACGAAGAATCTGGCTGAATCCACTTCGCTCTTATACTATTTATGTGGAAAAGAAAACAAAGAGATACAAATAGACGAAGGAAAGAAGAAAACAAAGATCAGCAAAGTTCTATGTGTTGGTGATTCACTGATTTTGACAAACTTGGGTTAGCCGAGTTGGCCACCAGCGAGAGTTTAAAACTCTCATTGGGTGCAAGTTATGGGATTTGCCCTGTCAAATTCCAGATTCCTTGAAAGTTTTACCAGAGGGTGTGTAGGCACTCGTCTGGTTTGATGGTGGTTTAGTTCCTTCCCTCTCCTTAGTATAGCAGGAATAAGCTAAATTAGAATCTATCGTGTCGGCCAAGAAAATAAAGAAGATTCACTAATTTCCTCAAATGCTAATTTATTCGATAGAATAAGATATTTATGCATATTAAATTTACTGTCCAATGAAAGATCCAAACTTATGACCTTGCAAAACAAGTAAACCAATTCACAATTCACATCAAATAGAATAACATGAATAAGAGTAAGAATGTTAAAAAGATTACTTTCTATGTGGGGAAAATTTGACTTTATAACATACAAATGAAGTAATAAATAACAGTGAGGAGGAAGGCTCCAAGCCAGCGTCAAGCTAGCATTGGAGCTTCCATCAATCCCTCAAAAAAAAATATATATGGGATTGGCATTATTGCAAGGAATTGGAGAGGTGAAAAAGAACTAAATTTGGGGCTCACTCATATGGCATAGGTGGGGGAGAAGAAGACATGGCAGAAGCAATTGGGTTTGGCTTGATAAAGACTAGAGGGTAAGGTTAGGACTACGAGGAGAGAGAAGCAGAATGCAAATCCATGATCTAGTAACTAAAAACAAAAAAACGAATTCATGCACTATTGAAGAATGTGATCCATGCAACATAACGTTGGTTCAGTTGGTAAGGACGGACCATTTCCTTATAAAAGATCGTGTGTTCGAATTCAGCTGCTGATGTGAGGGCTATATTGGTGGGTGATTTGTAAGTACCTTTTATAAGCGATCTATGGTCCCTAAAACCTGTCTTGACCCGTGGTGATGATCGGAGCCGAATCCACCCAAAATTTTAATTACCAAAAAAAAAAAGTGATCCATGGTATACTAACATTAAAAAGTTTTCTGTTTGTATTTTGCTCGTAACCGTATTGTATCTAAAATAAATTTTGTAACTAACAGACTGAATAAGTTTTGCTATAAAATCTTAGAATTGACATAGAATGGTAGAATGATTTCCCTATTTGGTTAATTAGAAAAGATTAATACTCAGATTGTTACCCCATTTTTGAAAAGTCGAGTACTTTTGTGTATATTAATACAAATTCTTAACATTTTTTTAGGGAAAACACACACACACACACACACACACACTCTCTCTCTCTCTCTCTTCTTTTCTTCTTTTTTTTTTTTTTTGAAACCAATTAAAACGGCTAAAACTCTTATGTTGATGAATTCCATATTGATTAAAAGATGGGAACATGGAAATCATGAATTTAGTGTGTAGGGGCCAGTGAAAACTAATTTGCAATTAAAACGCTGGTTCAAAATGGGATACAATGTTCATAGACAGGATTCTTTAAGATGGGGACACGACTTTGTTGCGACATATCTTTCATATCATTTATGATAGTTTTTGACAAAATTAGAATGAAAACGACAGTTTGAAAAATCGGAGTATCACTTTTACTTTTCTTGGTTATAGAATTGAATGGAGTAATTAATAGAAATAGTAGCCATAATTCCGAGAACCAGGTTACAACCTACAATTCAAACTTCTAGAATCATGTTCTTACATTTATTATTCCAATTTATCAAACTACAGTTAGTCACTAGATCCTCCATTAATGCAAGTGTTTTGAAAATCGACTACTTGTAAAAAGTACCTACATCTTTTGAGAGAATCAAAAATTTGAAAAATAATTAATTTTTGTATTTTTTTTCAAACCTCGCACTCCATTTGATGTTGAACTATATTTAAGTATATGGATTTTGGATATCTTTTCACTGTAAAAAAAAATGTTGAATAATTTATTCTAAAATAATGATGAACTATATTACAAAAATAATGTTGAAACTACATTTAATTATTTGAATTTTAGATAGCTTTTCCATTATGAAAATAATGTTGAATAATTTATTCTAAAATTTTAATTATTTTATAATAAAAGTGTAAGTCCAGTGCATAGCACGGGGATGGATTGATGTTAGTTTTGTACCTAAAAGCAACAGATTACTCTACAACCCCAGCCTATATTTCCGTCAAATTTGCTTCATCTTTGCAATAATTACCCTTAGATTCATTACATAACACTCACACAGACAGTAAAATTTGACATAAGACGATTCCGTAGTCAAACTTCATCCCATTGTATTAGTCCAATAGGCGATCCAACTTTATTGACGGCCTGCTGAATTCCGTGACTGAGCACGAGAATTGAGTTTAACTCAGTCGCAGAGCCAGAAAATTATTTTTCAATGGGGACAAAATTAAAACAAGGTTTTGCAAATAGTAGTGGGCAATAGTAATACATGCATAGTAAATAACATGAAGTAGTGGCACACATTATGATTAATATAAAAGACGAGAGGACGTAAGGAACCTAATAAACTAGAGCAGGAGTAACTTGTTGTGTTTGGAGAAATCATCAGTAGACTAAACTCGTTAAGAGTATTTTATGGTTGTGCATAAGGACGTTTCGACTGAGGCCAAACTCGAGCAAAGCACTACTCTCAAGTTAAAATAACTAAGGTCGAACTCATAAAACTCGAGTTTGACTTCAATTTATCTTACTTGAGTTCATGTTAGCTCACTTAATATAAATTAATATTTTATATATAATTTTAAACAAGAGATATAATCATTAACAAATATAAAAAAAAACTAATATGCGTGTGTTATAGTTTTTTTTTTTTTAATTCAAGTCATCGAGTCTATGAATTTAGAAGTTTAATACTCGAACTCAACTCGTAGGCACTGTTGAGCAACTCAAACTTAATTCGAGTTTAGTCAATGCCGAAATCGAATCGAATAGTTGGCCAAACCACTCACAAATTCGATTCGAGTAGTCTGGTTAATTTGCAACCCTAGTTGTATATTTAATCATTAACAAAGTAATGGATTTATATATGGCACTTGATTTTCCCCGTTAAAAATTTATTAGCAATCACTTATGGACATAATCTGTGTTAAATGTTTTCACGAACTATCAAGATAGAAACAGGAGTCGACCCTAACCACGTATGGCTATAAAAAGTAGTTTTGTGGTCTTCCTCGCTGTGAGGTTGAGGGTTCAAAATTCTATGCATGGAGATGAAATTAACTTGCCCTTGGAGCTGCCCCTATATAATGTTAACTTTCATATTTTATTTTGACCAATCGACCATCGCCCATAGTTTCATCCCAAACAGGCATTGAAAGCCCTCACCAGAAGAGGACAATCAAATGGCAAAACCATTCGCCCTACGAGAATGATTCTTGATTGGATAAAATTGTACCCATTCTGTGGGTGGAACTGGAAACTATGAGAATGATTCGTGATTCGACAGTTTCTTTTCCTAGCAAAACAGTCTCTGGTTTGCTACCACCTCAACCCGCCAAAGCTTTCTCGTCGCATTGTCAACCTGGTCCCGTAGATGGACTCCCGAAGCATTCTCAAGTCATGAAATGCAATAAAAGTCTTTTTGTTTGTCGACGTCAAAAAGTACCACATGCAAGTTATGCACAATTCAACGGCTCACTTGAGAAGGGAAAGTAGTAGTAGTAGTAGTGGTAATGATGATACAACAAAGCCTGTTTAGATGCCTAATTATTTTCTTCCTCTAGGCTTGTTGTGCAGGAGCTCTTCTTCAATTGTTATTATTTGTTCCCACTCCATATTTCTTTCTTTTCAAGTCTTCAAGAATCCTTTTTCCAAATTCGAAGAGAAGAACATAAGATTTACTACAATAATTGAGAGGGGAATCAAAAGGCGAATAGAGAGATTAATTATATGAGTCTCGAGTCGTGTTTAGATTAAAATTTTTCACAGTAAATTTTTTACATTTTTAGTAACTATATTTTTTAAACTCCTTTTTATTTCACATATATTAAATCGCTACAGTATATTTTTCTACAAAAAATCTAAAAAAAATACAATGCAAACAAGACCTGTTTTTCCTCGTATTTTAAAGGGATAATTCCAGAATCCTCCCCTGAGGTTTCTGACAGTTTCACCTGACGCTCTCAAACTTTTAAAAATCTCACTTACCTCCCTTCTTTCAAACTTTTTATAACATTTGAAACCCATTTCAACATATAATGTTAAAAAATTTATTTTGGGTGAGAGAATAAAATCTCATTCCAAGTTTGTCCTTTTCTTATGATTTCTTAATTACTATAACACACCAAACTTATTTTTTAATTTTTGTAAATGGATGGACGTAATTTCTTAATGAACATTTCGAAATTGATAACAATATTAAAAAAAACTCTTTAATACTTTTTATATCATTGGTTTGGACAAGAAATGTTAAATTACTCAAAATTATGAATAATTTATAATACTTTTAAAATAACTTATACTAATTTATAACTATGATAATACATTTTTACACTGATTTAAAATATAACATAAACAAATTTATATATAATTTTTAGCATGTTATATCATTTTAGTTTTCAGACCATCAATTTGGACAAAAAGTACAAAATTCAAAAATATGTAAATAATTTGTAAAACTTCTTAAGTTAACTCGAAACAGTTTGCAATAAAGAAAACACCATCTTTGTAACTTGCAGAATTCAAATATTAACGATGTTATATGAAAACGCACTATATTTTTTCCAATCAACATAAACTTTATTAATATACTTAGACGATAAAAGGTAAGACAACAAAGGGTAATTTTGAAATGGAATTACATTTACTTTTCCAAAATGAATTTTTTAATATTATATTTTAAAATGGGTTATAAATGATATCCAAAACATAAAATAAGGGAAGTAAGTGAGATTGTTTAAAGTTTAAGGGTATCAAATGAAACTGTTAAAAACCTCATGAGAGGTTTTTGAAATTATCCATATTTTAAAACGAGGCTTTCGACTACCGTTGGTTTTCCTTTCTACTCCATTCTTCTAAGAATCCTCGGAGGAACAAGTGAAGGAGAAGCATCCTTAGCGATGGGTAAGTAAACTTTTTATGCCTCAGGCTTGTACTCCAAGATCTGGCACCATGTATTAGCTAGCCACTGTTTTCTTTTCTTTTTGTGACTGATCCCTTCTTATAGAACTTCCTTTTCATTTAAACCACCTGTTACTTTACCTTAGAAAAATTGAAACAAACCATTGACCAAGCAATAAAAAGTTGGGGAAAACATTTTGCTTCAGAAAAAACCGAAAAAACATGGTGGGGGGGAACATTGGATGGACGTGATCCTGTGATGGGACTAGTGGGCTGTCTAATTGACACTCCATGACCAAATAATGACATGAAAATTTGAGTGGTCACAAATGTTTTCAGAGTGAATCAAGAAACACGCATCCAAGGCTTCTTCCAAACGCGGTGACATTGAGATACTATGGAATACGGTTGTAAACTAATATTAGCCCTTAACGAACAATTCGGTTTTGTCGATTCTTTCAAGAGATATTATGGAATAGAATTGTAAACGAATCTTAGCCCTTAACGAATGATTCGGTCTTGTCGATTCTTTCAAGAATCAAATTTAGCTTGATTTTTTGATAAGCCTGAACTTGAATTTGAATAATAATTAGGATTCAATTGAAGAATTGAATCAGGTGCAAATTTGCTAATACTTGGTTCATTACGGCTCAAAATGATCTTTTATATGTCTAAATAAATATTAATTTCTATTTTATATAAGATACAATTTATTATTACATAAAAAGTTATGCACGATTTATCAATAAAATAATATCAATAATAAGAAAAAAAAAAGGACAGATTTCGAGCTTTCAAGTTTGAGCCTATAGAATACAACAGCTCGGATTTAAATTATAAACTCATATAGAATTTTAATTCAAATTTAAATTTGAGTCTAAATTTTAGATTCAAGTATAATAGATTGGAGGGTTGGAAAAATGATAGGTTGAATGGTACAGGAGAAAAAAGTATACGTAGAAATCCTCCATTACACTAAAAGGAAAAAAAAAAAAATGGAAGGTGGATTTGAAACGATTCGTTTTGAGTCGTAGAAGAGAGTGCGTATGAACACGTGAGGTAGCGTGACGAAATCTGGGACGATAGGGATGGAGATCCCTAGACATTGCGTCCACTGTTGAAGCTCGTCAAATCAAGCGCATGTCTATGTCCATCTTCTCATCTCACCTCTAACTCAACAGTTCCGAAGGCCCCTTCAACGCTTCCCCACATCTTAAAAGTTGTGAGCAATGGCAGACAGGATTTACTAGCTTAGGACTTTGGAGCTCCAAGAAGAGCACACTCGACTACTCACCTAAAAGCAAAAAGTTGAACAAATTTTGATTAACCATATCGGGCCAGGCTTATATTTCCTGTATTATTTGTCAATTTCAATTTGCTCACGGCATAATTTTTAATTATTACTTTTTATCTTAAATATACCACATTAAAAGTATGCTGTGATACTTTTATTTTTTTAAGTTATCCTAAATAATCTACTATTTAAATACATAAAGTCTCTACTTAATTTTATAGGACACCTTTCTCTCTATTCTTTTCTTGCACTCAAGACTGAGGATCACTATGTTTCTATTTTGGACCTCATTTTGCCTTGATGTAAAGGTGAAGGCAACGCAAAGTTTGTGCGATTTACGTCTTTACTCCCACCACGGCAACAAGTAATGGGGTTGTTGGGAGTCTTCAAGATGTCTGTCGTGTTCTCAGACAATTCCCACAGCACAGAGGGCTACGTGCTACAGTAAAATAAGATAATTAAAAATCTGCAGCAACTATAGTCTATATGTACCCAATTCCTTAATTGACCGCCCGTGTAGGGGGTTTTACGTTCATTACTACGATCCGTAGTTATTAAACTCGATCCGGAGAGGTGACTAATTCATCAGATTGATGGTTAAATCGCTGGTTGAGCGGCTAAGTTGTGAGTCAACTATTATCTATATCATATAACATAATGTTAAATGAGAAAAATAATACATTTTTAAATTAGTTGTTCAATGGACAATTTTTTTATCGATTCACCAATTGAATCATCAGGTCGTTAATTAGTCAACAGATTCACTACTTATCTATTCCAATTAAAATCCAATCCGATCATATGATCAATTTACCGGATTAACTAATTCAACCAGCCGCTGGATCAGGCCGAGTTTTATAACTATGCTATCATGCTGTACACTCGCATGTCAAATCGCTGAACATCCAGTTTTGTCTATGAATTTATGAATGAATCTCCTGCTCCCATGTCAGTTTTCCTATTATATTTATCCTTGAAAGCAGCAATTTTTTTTAGTAGGAAGGCTCAGTTCGCAATTAAGAGCACAGCCGGCTTGTTTTAATAGAATAAAAATTTGAGGATAAAATTTGGTCCGCTGTGTTTTAAAAACATATTAGTGTGTATGAATTGAGAAAAGCCCTTTCATTTGATATAGATATTTTGAGAAATTTGCCTTCAGTTTTGTGACGGCCCCATAAAATAAAAGAAGATCGAAATCTGCTATTTCGGGGTGGGGAAGCACGGGACAGGATTCCGGGGCATCAAAATAAAAATACTTACGGCTTTTGAGGAGAATATGGCTGGAAAGATATAGTAATAGATATGGTGCTGTTTCCTCCTTCTGCCTTTGCGTAGTTCAACGACAACTGCTGAAACTCATCCAGGTATACTTTGGACCATCCCATGATAGTTTCTTTTGTCGGCCTGGTTTCACAATTTTAATCCATCCCTGTCCCCTCCATAATGACCACTCTACCCCCAAAAATCCCCGGGGCCCACATTATCTGTGTTCTTATCTACTTGACCATCAATAATAAAATATGCTATATTAGCCATCACACATTTGACTAACTACATTTAGGTCTTATTTGACATACCACTTCAACATTTAAATTTAATAGTTTTCAAAGATTAATATGTTCTATTTGATAATCAAAAATAGAATATTTGAATTAATTAAATATTCCTAATTTTGTTTAGATAAAACTTATTTTAAAAAATAAGTGATAAGTTATTCAATTATACTTAAGATAATACACACTCAGATGTATCAGATTCGTACTTAGCAATCCAATAACTTAACAAAACTAGATTTTAGATGTCCAATTTTAGTTTTTATGAAGCACAGTCGTATTTGGATTGAGGTTTTTCACAAAAAAAATTTATATATTTTTCATGATTATATTTTTAAAATATATTTTTATTTTACATATATCAAGTCGAGACATTATATTTTTGTATAAAAAATCTAAAATGGCAATCCAAACAAGACATCACTCGTAGAGAAGCATGCATCAAACTATGAGCTTAAAAGAAACCAGAAATTAGGCGAGAAAGTGAATGGAGTCACAGATATTTGTTTTGGGACCCCCAAACATCAGCAAGTGGCACCTTGTCAGCCGCTCACTGTCACTTAAGTTTGGAGGCTTCTCCCACCAGTAAAGAAATGGAGAGATTTTGTTGCTATTAGCTAGATATGGTCTAAACCGAGGATTTAATTATGATTATCCCCAAAAAAATTAAAAAAGTCTAATCTGATTGTCATTTCGGAACCATTCTCATTGGATTTCTTTTCTTTTTCTTTTTCTTTAACACAAAAAATTCTAGTTTGCGGTGTCGTGTAATGTCGACATGATGGTTCTCGAAGATTTCTTTCTTCTTTTTTTTCTCCATCCCAAAATCACATAGAAATTACTGTACAAATTGCATTGTGATGAAATCAAATTCTCGAGCAGTGTAGCTGGAATGAATTACACCAACCGTCATTTCTTAACAAAAAAAAAAGGGAGCTTAACTACATCAATTAGTTGAAAAAAAATGCGCGAACCATTCATGAAGAGATTCAATTTAAGAACATTAAAAAAAAAAAGTTGGATTAGATAATGAGGTGGAAGCAACTGTAAGTAAGAGATTGTAGTTTCAAGAAAAGATTTTCTGGGCATTCAATGAAATGGTAGGGAATCTAACAACTTGGCCTTGTTTGGATTGTAATTTTTCATCAAAAAATTTTTACTTTTTTTCGTGATCATAATTTTCAAACACGTTTTTACATTACATACATCAAATTGTTATAGTGTATTTTTTATGAAAAATCTAGAAAATAATGATTCAGATAAGACGTGCATTGCTCGTACAAAGCATCATCGATGGACTCCAACTTCTATACAAGTATAGGTGTTAAAATGGGTGATTTGGGTAAGTTATAATTGGGTAATGGGTATAAATGAATCAACCAATTTATGACTTGTTTGAAATATTATTTATTTTTAAAATATTTTTCACATGGTGTTTGACAATAAATAATGGCATTTTATTATTATTACATTGGTAAGAAATTCAAATTTATCTCCTTATCACTCACTAAAATTTTGAATAAAATGTGTATTTATTTTTAAATTGGTTAACTGGGTGAGCCAAATCAACCCATAACCCATCAATTAAATGGGTATAAATGGGTACACATTTATACCTATTTAAAAGTAATGGATTGATTTGGATAAATTATTAATGGATTGGGTTTGGATAAATCAATATAAATAGATTGTGAGTGAAAACTCTACGTACAAGTATTGGTAATGGTACGTAAAAATTTCTCAACTTGACGGGGGTGGGTTGATTATTAATTGCAAGTACGGACCAAAACATAAAAAACAAAAAAAGTCACATATTTGCTTAAGGATAAGGACGTGTTTTTGTGAGTGGGAGCGTCCACGTCACAAATCTAATCCTAAGGAGATAAGTCCTCTCTTGCTTTCCCCGTCGTAAATTGTTTTGTTTTCCCTCTTTTTTTTTTCTTTGTGTAGACTGTAGTGTAACCAATAAACAAACTGGTCCCTTTTCCTTCTTCCTCACACATGAATGTAGTCATTATTACCTGCACTAAAGCTCTCGTGAAGAAGACAAGATTTTGTACCGCACCTACTTGGCTGACTCCTCCACCGCTACTCTCTAAGTTTACTTAGGCCCCACCCCATCCACTTGTATATCCGGTCGGCCCAGAAAATCTTTTCCGACTATTCTGTGGCTCTTTCTCTGTGCCCGGTTTTCCTTTGCATTTTTCGTTAAGTCAGTAAAATCCAATCTTTTTGATTAAATGGTACTTACCTAAACGCCAACGGGGGTAGCTTTAATTATTGTTGTACTATAGTTTTGTGGGGGAAAAGACAAGTTCTTATCTCCATTGACAACGAGCATTTCAACACTACAGGATTCCCGGGAGAACTAACTACAGCTATACTTACGTTCCCCAGAAAAAAAAAAAAAAATTCTTTTTTTTTTTTTTGGTGAAACAAGATAGAGAAATATACGTAAGTAAGAGGTTGCAAGTTCAAGCTCTCTAGTTTGCATTACAAAAAAAGAAATGAGAAAAAAGTATAGTTTTTTCTGTCATTTTGACAGATGAAATTTGATCTCTCATTTACTTCATAAGAAAAAAAGGAAAACATTTCTATTTTTTCATTTTGAGAGATCAAAATCATATTTTGCTGTATGTTTGGAATACGCTATTTTGTTTGGATAGGAAATTATTCATCAAAATTTACTTGCTTACATCGTCAACACATTTTCTAACCACCTTTTTATCTCAGATACATCAGGTCAAAAAAATGCTACAATATTTTTTTCAAAAAATTATCTCAAATAACCTACTATTAAAAAAAGATCGTGCGTTTTTTATGAACATATTTTTTAATTTCTCTTTTTATCTTACGCACATCAAATATCGCTATAGTCAATTTTTTTATAAGAACTCCAAAAAATAACAATTCAAATAGGATTAAATTTGCATTGTCAAGGACTCTTTTTATGTGTGGGTGAGATTAATGCCAATAAAAGTGGAACTGATTTTTCATGCACCACATAAAATCTAGATCCATATAACACACGTGGTAACATCAATTCAAATATTTAAAAAAAAAATTTACGTCACAAAATTCTCTTGCAAAAGGAATCTTTTCACATTGAAAGTATTAAAAAATTATTTCTCAAAGGTATTGGACGCACTCGGAAATGCAGATTCTTTAGAAAACTTTGATGAATTTAAAACACATTAATTTATTTTTCAACCATATTTATTTTTGATCTCAATTATATTATATATTGCAAAAACGATCACAGTAAATAATAAATTTTTTTTTACATCGTCCATCTTTTAGTTATTAATTTGCATTCTAAAATTTCTATTCAGGACATTTTTCATGGAGCTCCATAAATTCATATCTCCATCTTATTGGAGTTAGGCTTCCTTCTCATGATATTTAATTACACCAAACTACGATTAAATCTTCGACTAGAGTAATTAGTACACAAGTATTTAATGCCCAAACCAGACTCTTATCCCAACAGATTTTTGCCAAATGCTGGACTACCCATTGCAAAGCGTCCCACAATTAATAACCTGCCAAATTTCTCCTCCTGATAAAGGGCAATTACAACTATCTTTACCAAATTATCAGTGAATAGGAACCTTTGTTGTCTTATTTATTTTTTTTTAAAAAAAACAAGATCCAAGCAGCTTCAACTGGACAATTAAAATCGGTGCCATTTTCTAAGAAAGAAATTAACCTTGGAAAATTCAAGTTCAATACAAATTTGAAAGGCGATACAAGGGTTAAAAACGTGGTTAAGAACATGAATATGAAATATATACATCGGCAGCCCCTAAAATCGGTACTAAAATCGAAATATACAAAAATATACAAACGCATTCTTGATCGTGGTTCCCGTTCCAAAACTAACCTCCTCCTTCAAAATGGTGATTAAACACTCAAATCCCTCCACCGTGCAAAATTCAACAGCGTTATTTACAGAACTTAACTTGCATCCACGTATTCACAAGGCCGCCGACCCGATTAACCCGGTAGTTCACTACAAAAGCCCAGAAAGAATCCAATCAAAAGCACGAACCGGCTCATTTCACCAGTTCGGAGATCCACCCGATGTCAGGACCCGGAGTGGCGGAGTCCAGAGAGTTCTCCTTGCTCAGTTTTGCGTAGATCTTTGCGCGGAGGTCGCGACCCGATTCTACCCGCTCCATTACAGGCTCCTCCTGGCATGCCTTGTCCCAGAGATCAGACGCACCGAGCCCGGACCGAGTTCGGCCCAGGGTAGGAGTAGCGGGCAGGCTCGTGAACCCGGGCCGTAGAGTGGAGGGGCTCCGAGGGGAGCAAATCCCAGCGCCCATTTGGACCCCCCACGGAGGAGACCCCACAGTCATCCTCGTGCTGCCAATCTGCAGATTACGCATCGACTGAACGAGTCCACTCACTGAGTTCAAACTCACCGCTCCACTCGGCGACATGGGTGGGGACTCGGAGGTCGGGGAAGAAGGCGGAGAGGACAGCACTGAAGTAGGAGAAGACCCGAACGCGCCATTCTTCGCGCTCAGGGACAAAACACCAGAATCATAAGCATGTCGAGCGGGCGAGTTGCATCCGAGTCGACTAGGAGATCCGTCGTAGGACTCGGTCTGGGGGAGGACACGCAGCTGATCAGGAGTATGAGCAAAGAAGCATACCCTCCGGCGGCACTGGGTCCCATCTTTACAGGGCTGCGTGCGATAGCGAGCCGGATGGAGCCAGCACTCGAATACGCCGTGAGCGAACTCGCAGGAGTCACCCTTCTTACACGCGCCCTTCCGGAAGTCCGGACAGGCGCTACCGGAATAATGATACTTGCGTGGGTCCCTCCGGCGAGCCTTCTCGCCGGGATGGGCATACGGACACTCAGTCCAGTCATGTGACCTGGCACGTGCGCACCTCCGAACCTTAAACTCGAATATGCGGAACTGATCGCATGAGAACGCGTCCACGGGAATATCTAGGTCGTCGGTATCTGAGACGACGTCATCGGAGCCTGTGTTCGACGGCAGATAACGCTGCAGCGCCGTTAGGTTATCCAAGGCAAGTTCGAAACTGCTAGCATTACCGCCGTTGAGGGAAATGGAATATGGTGAGTGAATATTAGCCGTGTGATGATCATCTGAGAAATCCCAAGGAGGGACTTGGACGGTTGGCTTTGAACGAGGAGAATGATCTCCGATCATCATCCTGCTAGAACTACGGTGGAAGTTTCCTGTCTCTGTGGGTTTATGCTTTGACAGGGTTGAGGGCTGGGTTTGAATATAAACTGCTTTGTTAACCGTGGTTAAAAGGTCGACTTAACCACGGTTGGGTTAAAATATCTGTTGGCTTCCGCCTCCACTATCTGCTCTTTGCCGGTTAAAATTAAAGCACGGAGCTAACTTCACGTAGCAGTCATACAATTTGTCACAGCCTGGTCCTTTCAGCTAGGAAGTGGATTCAGATGGGGGTCCTACTAGGCAGGACATGTTTGGACAATGCTTAAGGCTTCTCTATTCTGAGCTAGAGCCTGGAAGCTTGGAGGAATGTCTAGTGCTTATGGATGACTCAAATTACCCAGCATAACATCACCTAAGGATAAATCCAACCTTGGAGTAGAATACTTAAAAAGTGGGCGCATAATCTATTTCACGGGTGGAAAAGTATATAACTTTGATTCTCTATTTTTGGCTACACTAAATTATGCTAGCGTACTTGTTTTTCCCTCTCTCTGAACAGACTTGTTTGTTTGAACAACATCGTACATAACTATATAAAGAATGTTATCCATATAACTTAGTTATATTTGTCTCGTTAGATGAATTGGGGATTGACCAAATTGTTCGTAGAACAAATTTAGTTACATACTTAAATTTTTTAAGAAAATAGTCTGTATACAAATAGATATTTGTCTAATTACCTAATTGATTGTGTAAACTGAATTTATATGCCAAAAGACATGGATGTATAAGTAGTGTGGTTTCGATCATTGAAAATAAAATGCAACTCATAACAGCTTGTCTTACAATACTCAATCCTTAGTTCTTTAATGAAATGTAAGACATTTAAATGAACTTGCCTTATCATATGATAATTCGTGATAGTTTAGTAGTAAATTATTTTTGCTACACAATATTTGCAACCTATAGGTGGTGCTCTGAAATTTCAATAAATAAAGTAAAACAATCAAACGAGACAAAATGCATAATTAATAAAGTTACTGCAATTAAATTTTAATATGATTTATTTATTTTCACCTCTATATGGCTCAATAAATCATATTAAAATTTAATTGTAGTAACTTTATTATTTACTCAATACCATATAAAAGTAAATTTATAAACCCTTTCAAAATTATCATCATTGATTGAAAGAGCTTGATTTTACTTAATATAGCGAACATAATTTGAATTATTCAAATATCTTGGCAAAATGATAAGTTCAAAACATTCAGCTTTTATTCTACTTTGAAGTCAGTAAAAATGTAAAACAAATTTGGACAGTCATATTATTCAATCTTACAATAAATTTTTTCTGTAACCTTTTAAAAGGTCAAGATGAAAAGAAAAAATTTGAGTTTCTGTAAAATATCTGAATTGTAATTTTGTGTACAGTTTTTAATCATGCCAAAACAAGAATAAACTCAAAAAAGAAACAAAAAGAAATGAAAACTTGTCCATAAGCTATCGCCCCAAACGCGTACTTGTAGCCAGGTTCTCCAAGGTGGGTCCAACCACGGTGGCATCAGGAACGTGGAGTGAAACTAGGAATCACGTTGCAGGTGCCAGGCAAATGGCAATGGCCATGGACAGGACTTCCTGATGTGCCGGAACTACCCCTATGGGTGAATTTATCAGATTATTCCACGGATGGGCCTTGATGATGTGCCGGAACGTAGCAGATTAAAAAGAGTTATTTGCAGTTTGTGCCCCTCAACTATGTTAGGTTTGGACTTGTGTCCTAAATATTTGATTTTCACGGTCAACCGCCTCCAACTTTTAAATTTCGGCACTCCACTACAATCTGCTGAATTTTGGCAGGTAAAAATATCATTTGCACACCTCTCTTATTTTGCCATGAAAGTACCCTTTTCTTATCCACATTATAAACGCACAAACATTGCACCAATAATTAGTTAACAAAATAAATGGTTTCAAATGTTTTTAAAAAAAAAATCCTTTTTGCTTGCAGACATTTGTCAATCCAAAAAGAAGCCTAGAAACCTCATGTCATTATTTACTTTTTAACGGCTCCTGCATCCAACTCTGTTGTTTCCCTTCTGCTTATCTTGCACGCTATCGATGTCGTGTAATAAAAAAGAGCTTGACCCCTCCTCCTATCCCAAGTTGAGGAAGAGCATAATCTGCATAAAATGGTGAGAGAACAATCTGCATGGTGCTGGTACATGTGCTAATTTTCTTTATTTGTTAAATGCATTGTTTGATGACTTTTTGGTATTAATTTGTGGTGTTGATGAGGTTATGATGGTGATGGTGTTGAACAGGCTATGATGATAGTGGTTCCATTGTTTAAGGTGCGAGATTTGAATATGAAGTGTGTGTGTGTAGGGTTTGGTGAGTTGGTAGATATTAAATTGGTAGGGATTTGTTTAAATTGATATTTATACATTGCTGGAGGATATTTTTGGAAGTTCAGTAAAAATGCGAGGGTAAGCCAATCACGTCACTTTTTCTTTATTAGCTTTAGCTTGAATTATAAATTGTGAAAAAATAAAACCAAAGTTGGAGGTAGCTAATTGTGAAAATTAGAAGTTGAGAGTGTAAAGTCCGACCTTCATTTAATTAAGGGTGTAAACTATAATTAACCTCAAAAAAAAAAAAAAAAGAGAGAAACCAACCACATCATTAGCTCCGTCATCAGAAGTAGTTTAGCTTCATCATGACTCTGCCTGTGTACTATTTTTGTCCCATTTCTGCTGTTGATAATTGACATGGAAGTTTCTTCTTTTATGAGATGAGATAACTATTTGTGGGGTGAAAATAATCTTACAGGACCTGCCAAGTTGTGCATACATAATGTTTGGTGCAGCGATCTTTTCATTGGGTGAAGTGAAAGATATGAACGAAATGCAACCATTTTTTTCCCTCCTCCCCTCACACACACACACACGCACACACTCTCTCTCTTGGTCTTATTGAGAAACGAGGAAATTCTGCATCAACTATTTTTGTTAGAAAACTATGATCCAAACATGTTCACCACCATAAGAGTAAGACTACAATGCAACACGAGAAACAATAGAGGGGACATTTTTGTTAACTTTATTAGTTAATTTTATATGAACTTATAGTGTATATACTATTACAATTATATGCATAACATAATAAGTAGGGGTGGTAATTTTCGATACGACTTGAAAATTCGGCACGAACTTAATACGAAAATAATGGGTTTGGGTCAAGGCTTGGCGGGTTCGGGTCAGAATCGGGTCGAACCCGACTGATCCGGAAAATAAATAGGTTGGGTCGGGTCATTAACGGGTTGACCCGATTGACCTGTTAAAGGTCAAAAATTTCGGGTCAACCCGCCAACCCGTATCAGGTCGTGTTTGGGTTGGGTAGTTTCGGATTAGCGGGTTGGGTTCGGGTCAGTAGGTTTTGTGTTATACCATTCTCTCAACCCGACCCAATTGCCACCCCTAATAACAAGTATGCAATTTTTATATTTTATATCTAATTTTACATTAATTGATAATAGTGTACATTGTCAATGCATAGAAAATTAGTCCAAATTTTATTCCAAGTTGATATTATTTCACGAAGATAAAAAAAAAAAATGAGTTGAACCATCTTTGACAAATTTATTAGAAAATAAAATCAAAAGAAATACCTCTAAAGCCATTTGACACAACCGTTAAATCGTGATAGCCACCTAATAAGTAAAATCCCGTACTAAGCAATGTTACGATAAATGATAGAAAAAAATTAATGGATACCTCAACTCCTTAATTTTAAAGATTCTTGTATTTGTTTCTATCGTTTAGTAATTCGTGATTTAGTATCACTTTTTATAGGTGAACTTAATTAACAAATAACCATCAAAAAACATATCATTATCACTCTCAACCAAAGTGCCAAGTTGCAATAAGTAGTTCCTGTTCCTTTGTACTTTATTAAAAGTTGATTTAATTGCTGTACACTTCCCCTTAGCCTTCTCAAAACATGTTATCTCATCCTGTGGTTGAGGTGACGAGTGATCCGATTTGAACATGAAAATTTAATGCGGACGATTGCAATTCTAGAGGGGCAAATTTCTTGAAAGAAGGAAAGTTTCATTTAATTTTATATACTCTCTCAATACATACACTATTACAATTAAATACATGATATTTATATATATTTATATATATAAATTCTAAATTCGAATTAAGAGTAAGTATCATACATTTAACAGCAATAATGTATACACCAACTGTGTATAAAAGTTGAATTCGTATAATTATATCTAAATACATCGAGGTAGTTCATGCAATTAACGAAAGGCGTGTATATGTTCATAAACACAAGTTTGAATCCCCCTATCTACTAAGGACTCTTGCGCAAATGTAACTTTGATAGTTAATGCACATAACCATTCCATAAAGTACAGCATCCAACTGTTTTTAATTTGATCTGTGTGAAGGTGTAGAAGAAAGTCAAAATATAATAAGTATTAAACAATCAAATATCATCTAATCAAAACATTAAAGAAATAGAAAAAATCCCTTTTTGGGAAGAAAGATCAAACAATCAAGTCTATTATTTGCATCTAAAAACCATAAAAAACGAAGATAAACAAAAGATACTAATATATAGTTAGAACCACTTATAAAGCACTAATCACAAAACTTTGAAGAACACAGGGGACCGAAGTTGTTATTACGCCACAACAAACAAAAGATGAAAAGACACACGATCCTTTGGTTTTGGGCGAGATCTTGAGAAATATCCGTACGGATCCCACGTGGCATCCTGTCACGTGCAAGGGGAGCACCATAGTCAATGGGTGGGTACACGTGGTTGGTGGCGTATTCAGCTGCCCCTGACCCGCATTGGTGCTCCCCTTGTATTTTAATGACCGTGACGGCGACGTGTCAACGCGTGGAGTAGAGTTTTCGGATATGGCCTGGGTTTTGAGTGGGTGCCCAGCTGGGGGTCATGAGATCCTCATGATTTTGACTCCTCTTTTGTTCTTCCTGGCTTTGCTTTTGCTTTCATCTTCCTTCATCTCATGTCCATGCTTATCCACAACCGGAGGCTTTATATTCTTGCCCTTTCCTCAACTTGGCCTTGTTTGGAAGCTATTTTTCTCCAAAAATTTATTTCGCTTTCTATGAGACATCTCTGAATTCCGGTCTATCTCACGTATGTCAAATTGTTATAATATATATATATATTTACAAAAAGTTTAGAAAATTGCAATGCAAACAAGTAAATTAGCAGGGATAGGGAATTTATCAAGTTGGGTTCGAACGCCCATCGGGCTCGAGAGGAGGCATGAATACGGGGATTTGAATCCAAAACCTTTAAATCTTGAGACCTTTTTTTAAGATTCAAAAAAAAAAAAAACTCAAGAAAGGAAAGTGGTAATGGATTTTTGTTCTAATTGGCATTGCTTGGCGCATTATTCTCCTATCTTTCGTATAGTGGCTTATTCGGTTTGTGGGATTGGTTGGATTTTAGAGAAAGGGGTAATATTTTTATATTAAAACTGTAGAGGTATTTTGATGTGAGTTGATGACGGATCTAGACGAATATCAAGTTGGACTTACGGAAGACTCTTGACCCCTCTAACCCGCGGAACTACGAACCTTGAATTTAATCTCAACCCGTAGAACAATGAATTAGCGAACCAAGGTCGTTGGTAGATGACGCCACAATCAAGTGCGGTTCTTGATTGATAAGTCGAATGAACACTCAAAATCTCTCAAGTATTCAAGAAGAATCTCTTAGAAAGAGGCGTGCTATTCTCACAAGAATAAGTGAAAATTTGATTGATAAAACTCTTAATAAATTAGTCCATCATAGGCTGTATTTATAGCCTTGGAAAACTAATCCTACTACTACTATGAATCAATGAAAGACTAATCCTAACTTGAACTAGGCTTTGACCTCATTAAGCCCAAGTGTACTTTGGTCATAAGCCCAACTAATTAACCGTAATTTAACTAGCTAATTATGGCAATTGGACTTAATTACTCAAGCTTATTTAGCAAGGTAATTCGGCCCATTACAACTTAAACAAAACAAAACTTAACATAAAATATCGAAACCCTAATTAACCCTAAATCCGGTCCAGGCTTTAGGGTTGATCCTCCAATGCAAGCTAATTTCCTTCAATCACTTGGATTAATGTGTACAGCTTGTGATCCTCATTGCCAAGCTTTTGAAGATCACTTGAATGATGAATCCTTCCTTGGACAGCTTTTAGCTCTTTCATCATTCCCTCCTCTTGAAGCGATTTGTCCCAAATCGAAGGATCGCTTGTGATGAAGAACTTGGGAATGTCTTGATGAATGCAAGCCAAGAAGCATGCCTTCTAGTTAGCTGGATCATGAACCAACGTGCACACTTCAGCTTACTTGAATTTTGCCACGATCTCCAGTCTTTGACACCTGGATCAAATACAAAGAACGAAGAGTAAGATTCATCAGTAGATGTATTCAACACTTTCCGATAACAAGAGGGGTATATGTGAACGTCATGCACCATCCTAACATTTTGAACACAATTTAAAAAGACATTAGAATCACAACGTAAAGTAGGATATGCGTGGATAATATCAAGACACTTAAAACTAATAGAACACATGGGACTCACATAGTTAGAATGAATAGGATTACTAAAATAACTCAAAAACAAACTAAAAGAATCGCAAGACTCAAAGAAAACACACGACATAGAAGGATTCAAAATAAATTTCACACAAGTAAAATAAACAGGACACCTAAGATGACGTAAACTATCTCTAGCATAAGGGTCATAAAGTAAGTAGACAGCTTTGTCAAACTTCATGATTCCTTGATAGTTAACCATATGACTTATATAAACAACTTTTAAAACAATGCCAATTAACTCTAGAAGTTTAGCATATATGAACAAGTCAAGAAAATGAACTATGCACAAGAAGGTAGTAACCAATTCGTCAAGATTAGGCATAGAACTACTCATAGCCAACTTAAGAGTACTTACCTCCTTAGGCAACACAAAGGCAGTAGTTGTATCATGAAAACAAAGAGAATTAGGGAAGAATTCTACCTTTCTCTTGGCAATTGAAGTAACTACAATTTTACCAAATTTAGTCAAGACAATTGGCTTAGGAGTTTCATCATGAGGCAGCACATGATTTGTCTTGAAAACCTGTGAAAATGGAACAAACATACTAGGCGAAATATAGTCAAGTTGGTTAGCAAAAAGTACATGATGTTTGCTCTCAACATTGGCTTTTGCAAGTATTGCTTGCTTCCTCTCTTTTCTTTCCACTAAAACCGATGCAATCTTTTGCCTTTTCTTGGATTCTGCCTCGACTTTATCCTTCAATTCTTCCTTTTGTGCAGTAGCTTCCTCTTGAGATGATTGCTCATCGCCTTTGACTAGCTCCCTTAATTGCTTTTCATGTAGAAGAATATCAAGGTCTTCACAAAGTTGCCCATAAGTAAGTGACCCAAGCTTGAAACGACGTCCATTAAATATGAAGGAATACTTATTAGTTTTCCCATCATACTTAACATCATTTTTAGACATCCATGATTCTCCCAACAATACATGCGTCACTTGAATAGGAACAACATCACAAAATACCTCATCTACGTATCTACCAATACGGAAAGGAACAAGTGTATGCTTAGTAACCCAGATATCACCACTAGCACTTTGCAATTTGTATGGCTGAATAAGATCAATGGTTGGAAGATTCAATTTCTCAACCATAACTTTGCAAGGTTGATTGTACAACTCCTGTCAATGGCCATACTAAGAATTTTATCCTTGACGTAGCAACGAGTGTAGAACCAGTTACTTTGTTGAGCTTTAATGACATTCAGTTGTTCTTCTACATCACGCAATGCCAAAACATTTACTCCTTTAGGCACATAAGGGTGATGTTCTCGATGGTTACTAGAAGGTTTGGAACCCCTCCTCTTGAAGGTTTTATCCTCCAAGCAATCAAACTTATTCATGGTTATCTCATCTTTCTTAGCCATGGTTAAATCTGCAAAATTCAACAAACGTTAGTAGAAAATGCCTCACACACTCCCTCACGTGTTTCCCTCACACTCGTGTATCACTCAAGTGTTTTTATTTCATGCTAATGATCTCACCAAGCACGCTCTAATTCCTTGATTTTCCTCCTTGAAGAAATCAGAGAATTTAAGCAATTCAAGAACTTATCACCAATTACCTTCACAAGAATGTGATATATCACCTTTTGGTTCACTTGAAGAATGATTGAAGCAAAAGATTGAAAAAAAATTAAAGACTAAAAGTTGACTCAAAAATACTGAAAAGAAATTCGATAAAACACTAAGTGAATCCTAGAAAGAAGACTTGAAGAACCGGGGGTAGTTTGGTAAAACTTCCCACGATTTTCTAGACCTCTTAGTGAGGGGTTAAACACTGATTTTAGACTATAGAATGGACACAATAGAACTGAAAAGAACAAGAACACAAGACAGATTGGAAACAAGCTTACTTTAGGAAACTAACTAGGTTCCTAGTTGACTTTGGAAAAGACAAAAGGAAACTAAAGAGATCAGTAATAAAATGAATCAACTGACTTGACTTGATGCTGGAAAAGAGGACAAAGTTACGTGGAATTTGTGGCTTTGAAAAATCAAACAAGGTTCGTTTGTCAAAGGTTCCACAATTTTAATCGCTGGTTTGGGTTTGGTTCTTTTGTCCAGTGGTGGAAGGCTTCCCAATGCTGTTTGGATTTGTTTGAGGTGGTGCTTGGCTGAATTCCTAGCTGTCTTAGGCTTTGTTATGGCGGTGGAAAGCTGGATAAGGATTAGGAAGTTTATTTTGCTGGGTTTATGGTGGTTTCCACTTGGTTTTGGCTTCCTTAGGCAACCAACAAATCTGTTTCAGATTTGGACAAGCTAACGCTTTTGGTAACCAATTTCTGGTTTGGTATTTTTGTTTCCAAATCAGATTTTAGGCTTCCCAATACAAGCAAATACGTCTTATCAGCTACCAAGAAGTGTTTCACAGCTTGAACAACAATTGAACACAAGAACTTGGACCACAAGGCTGTTTTAGCAAGCAGAATTTTTTTTTCGAAAACTGTTTTTGTTCTTCTTTCTTTCGTCTTTTTTTTTTTTTAACTTTAGCCCAATTGAATTCTGCTCTTAAACTTCAAAGATCAGTGGTGAAAATTTCCAGAATTTCCAAGATGAAATCAGTTTCAAGAACGTCAAGAAAACAGTCCACGATTCAAGATTTGGTTGAAACTTGTTCAAGATCTTTTAGGGTTTGTTTCAAGAATTCAAGAAGGCCACAAGGTATGTCAAGAATCAACAATTTCAGCAAGGAAAGTCACAGAATTTTTTTGGTTTAGATCAGCCTCTAATTTCCAGCAATTGACACAAGAAACAACTCACAATAGCAAGACAAATTCTGGTCAAGAACAAGAATAAAAAATGGACAGCAACAAGAACAACAAAGACCCGACTCTAAAGCAGATTTGAACACAAGAATTACTACAAGAATTGCAAAGCAAGGCGACTCAAGATGACCAGATTTCAGGACTTCAAGACGACTCAACTAGCAATGCTTGACAACCAGAAATTTAGAAGCAAGAAATACAAGAAAACCCTAGCAAAGACCTAAGGACTTGGACAGATTTTGACTCTTTTTTTTGTTTTTTTGATTCAAGACTCAAGAACACAAGAAAGACAAGAACAACAATCAAGAAACTAAAGATGCAATTGGGATGAGCGCTACAAGAAGATGAACGTTTTTTTTTTTTGACACAAAACAAGAAACGACAATAACAAGAATTAAAAGGGATATACTTGATACCGTCAACTAGCTCTGATACCAGATGATGTGAGTTGATGACGGATCTAGACGAATATCAAGTTGGACTTACGGAAGACTCTTGACCCCTCTAACCCGCGGAACTACGAACCTTGAATTTAATCTCAACCCGTAGAACAATGAATTAGCGAACCAAGGCTGTTGGTAGATGACGCCACAATCAAGTGCGGTTCTTGATTGATAAGTCGAATGAACACTCAAAATCTCAAGTATTCAAAGAAGAATCTCTTAGAAAGAGACGTGCTATTCTCACAAGAATAAGCTGAAAATTTGATTGATAAAACTCTTAATAAATTCGTCCATCATAGGCTGTATTTATAGCCTTGGAAAAACTAATCCTACTACTACTATGAATCAATGAAAGACTAATCCTAACTTGAACTAGGCTTTGACCTCATTAAGCCCAAGTGTACTTTGGTCATAAGCCCAACTAATTAACCAGAATTTAACTAGCTAATTATGGCAATTGGACTTAATTACTCAAGCTTATTTAGCAAGGTAATTCGGCCCATTACAACTTAAACAAAACAAAACTTAACATAAAATATCGAAACCCTAATTAACCCTAAATCCGGTCCAGGCTTTAGGGTTGATCCTCCAATGCAAGCTAATTTCCTTCAATCACTTGGATTAATGTGTACAGCTTGTGATCCTCATTGCCAAGCTTTTGAAGATCACTTGAATGATGAATCCTTCCTTGGACAGCTTTTAGCTCTTTCATCATATTTTATACATATAAAAAACAAATATAAATCTGAGGCCATGACATAAAAGAAGATAATGGCAAATAATTTTGAAACCAGAATGGATGAAATGATTCCTTTACTCCTTAAAATTCATGTAAATCCACACTAATGTCAACACATAAATGAGTCTTCATCTCCCCTTTTTTAAAGTGCATGTTTCTCTCTTACAATAAATTCTTCAATAAAATTCGTGCTTATCATGTAAAGCCTTTTCTTCTAAAATGGTGACATGAACTAACTAACATGGTACGAGTGTCCGTTCAGTGTTAAAGGAATGTAAAATATAAAAGTGAAAATTTGTAATTGGAGAATGAGCTTTGTGACTCAATTCATTTCAAATTTAAAGAGAAAAACGCCTTTTTTTTTGTTGTTTTCTAAGTTGATGATGATTTAGATATGGGCCACATTAGGTGGGCTGGTCTGGGCATTGACCTGTCTTTGCAATTGGATTCAGCTTTTTTTTGGAATGCGGATTTTCTTCAAAAGGTTTTTACGTTTCCTGTGAATACGTTTTTTCATTACCTTTTTATCTCACGTATGTCAAATTATTACAGTATATTTTTTTATAAAAACTTTCAGAAAATAGCAATCCAAACGGATAACAAAGCAAGATGTTCAGCATCGCTGTATTAGAAATGAATTGTTGGCCCTGGAATGCCAATTTGGATCCCAGCCTGTCCAGTGGAAATTGAACCTGAAATAAACGGCCACGACATGTAAGTTTGCAAAAGGCTTGCACGAAAATATAGTCCAGAACTTAATGGAACTCCACTAAACAAGTGTTTAGAAGACTTGTACGTTGGAAAGGTTTTAGCCCAAGGATGCCTCTGCGTGACAGCTTCAAAATTGGACAGTTGGGCTAGGTTGTTATACTTGTGCTTGAATGCACGGTGTCTCGTTTGGGCTAAATCCAGGTGGTTTCTTCAATGCACCTCCAAAATGTTATTTTCAGCAAGTTTTGCCCAATTTGGTGAAAAGTAGAATAATGCGAGATTTCTGCTGACTGAATTCTTAGAGCCCATTTGAATTGTTATTTTCTAACATTTTTATAAAAAAACAAAATGCTATAGGTGTGAGGTAAAAAAAAGTGATTGAAAAACATGTTCATGAAAAATATAAAAAATTTGTTGAAAAAAAAAAATACCAATCCAAGGAACAAAGCCATTGGTTTGCAAAAAAACTACTCCAATAATGCCAGATATTTTTGGAAAGTCAGATATTTTTGGAAAGTAAATCCTCTTGCTTACAAGTGGTAACAAGAAAAATATATGTTTACATGAAGGTACAAAGAACAAAGGCATCTCACTATTGGTACTGAGTAAAGACCTGTCTTCCAATAAGGAAGTAGGAATCAGTTAAGGCAGCTATGGTTTTCTAAAGCATCTTGGATAGTCCATTTGATGTCAAAGTTTCTTCGAGGATTTGCAAAGTTTCTCATTAACCATTTTAAGCTTGGTTGGGAAAATTCTGCAGTATGTATAGGATGAGTAAGGTTAGAATAGGATTTTTCCAGATTTTCAAATTTTCCATTTCTTTTACTTTTTTTTGGGGGAGGGGAGAGGCGAGGGGGATAAGTCATGCTACTTGTACTAGATGACAGAATGTAAGAGTGTATCTAGACATCCCTTTTTGTGATGTAATATATGTGATATAAAAAAAAGTGGTTGGAAAAAAATAAAAGGTTATTGAAATATATGTTTATATGTATATCAAATAATCTTCTTTTCCATGTAATGGGTTTTCATACACACATTATTGTTTGTTTGTTAATTACTACTTACTACTAGGCTAATCCATTTAGATGCATAAATGAAACTAATCTATTCGAACACTCTAGTGTTCAAGTTTATTTGATTATATTAAGAAATTTGAAATTTTATTTGAACTTTGACTTATATATTGAAGTCGAACATACCTTGATTTAACTGCACTCGAGTAACTTGAAAAATTTATATATAAAATTTAATTTTATACTAACCAAACCAAGTTCGACCCACATTTAAAAGTTTTTGAACATAAAATACTGTGAAATCTTATCAAATTGAACTCAATCTACGTTTGGATTGCTCTTGTTTAGCTAAAAAATTTTGCTTACATTATCGACACAAATTCCAATCACCTTTTTATTTCAGATACATCACATCAAAAAAGTGCTACAGTAGTGCTACAGTATTCTTTTCAACAAATTATTACAAAAAATCTACTATCCAAACGTAATAATAATTTGGTTCATGTTTCAGCCCAATTACCTTATTGGTGTAGTCGAATTAGAATCTCATGAAGTCAAGGGGTAAAAAACTGAAAAGGGTGCTGGGGAGAAATTCAAAGTTCAGCCTCAAACCTCTTGACCTCTGCCTTGAGATGGGGAACCAGTGGCTGAGCGCTGACGGGACTTGCGTGTTCACCAACTCTTACTTTAACTTCCAACCGCCATGGGATTTAAGGGGCACCGTTCTCCTCCTTTCTGGGATTCAAGTACACTTGTGTTATGGGTTTTAGGCTGACTCTGAAATGGGGTTTCTCCGTCCAGCCTTCGCTTTCCACCAAGACCTCATCTCGGCCCTCCTCAAGTTCACGTGGGTTTTTTAACCTTCAATTCTTTAAAACTCTGGCTGCATAGCAAACATAATGATTTTTCTTCCTGTTGTTTTGCCTTTACTTCTTCTAGTGGCAATCTTTCTATTATTGTAGCACTTATCTGCTCTTTGTGATAAAGGGTCTATTCTGAGACTGTTTATTCATGGAGCTGAGTTTCACATCGACTAGTATTCAAGATTGTTACTGTGAAAAAACTGCGAATAAGATTGATATTGGTCACCTTATGCTTCTGAGGCTACGCAAAATTTTTGTTGGGAAACAGTATCTGTTAGTTATTTTATGGATAAGTACCTCTAGAGTTTTGCACCGTTCTACTGATGAATTTTTAATCTTTTAACAAGTTTTTGAGAAGTGAATTTATATTAGTTGCTGTACAGATATAATCATATAAATGTTCATCTTGACAGGAAATCATGTTTGAACTATTTGCATGTGTTGTTTTATCATCTGTGTTTGTTATTCTTTCAGGTGGATTTCTAGCCTATCCGCAATAATCGCTGTTTAGTTTGCATGAAATTTTACTTCTGCTTGTTTTCTTTTATAACTTTGTCCCATTGCAAAAATTGTTAAATGGTTCACCCTACTCTTGAAATGGTACAGTTAAAGGCCGGGAGGCTGTTTATGACTTAGCAAAGATGTCTTCCTTTTCTGTTGCCTATGGCGATACTACAACCTGGTTAAGTGATCCAATGAGAGTCAAAATGTGTTCGTCAGCCACACAAGTTCGTGAGAATGACAACTCAGAAACAGAAGACATGGAGGTTTCTTCCCCTTTTTCAATAATTGCTGAGTCCTAACATACTCAAAGTTTCATATTCACCATTCTCTTCCCCGTCTCCCTACTTCAACATGCTAAGCTTATATGTAACTGTTCATCCAGGATGCAGTTAAAAGATGGTCCTACCCTGGTTCATGCAATATGGTTCACAATGATGTCTCAAGCTCGAGAGAGAATGACAATTCAACATATCTTACAAGTTTACGGAATACTAAAGCATTACAATTTGGTTTACTGATGAAAAATCTTCATGTGTTGGAGGAGACAATTGCAGATTCAGGGGTCCTAAGGTTGGAAGAAGATATTCTGGTGCAATTGGAAAGACTTGGGGCTCTGAAGTTATTCCAGACCTGTCTGTGTAGGATGCTTAAACCGTCAACCTTATGTGATCTGTCTGATGAAACAACTAAGCCCGTTGAAGCATCTCAAATAAATGGGCCAGTGGAAGATCTTGTGGGTAAGAAGGTTGTTCACTCTGTAAAGAAAGCAAAAAGAAAATCAAGAAGAAAGAGGCCATTGGATAAAGGAAATGGTAAATTTATGCAGGAAAAGTACTTAAGTACGCTAGAAGATGCTGAACAGGTTAAATTTTCTTCTGGGAGGAAATCATCCGATTCTAGAATTAGAAGATTGAAAATTGCTCGAACTGAGGCAGAAATGTCTCAAGGTGTTAAGGTGGTTTTGTTATCTTCCACTGAATAACTAATTTCTGCTTCTCATATTTCATACAGGCTGAGCGTAATATTTTTGACATGCAGTTAGTTTCTGAGCTTGAAAGAATCAGGACGATAGTCGAAGAGAACACTGGACAGGTAGTTGGCATGAGTAACTGGGCAGAAGCTGCTCAAGTTGATATAAAGGTGTTGCAGCAACATCTGCAGTTCGGTTGGTATTGTAGAGATGAGCTTCTAAGAAGCACACGTTCTTTAGTTTTATACATTGCTAGAAATTACAGGGGACTGGGAGTTGCCTTTGAAGATTTAGTTCAGGTTGGTAAAATGGAGTTTACCATGTTCAGCTATGTTTTGGTTCTATATTCCTCCCACTAAAGTGTTTGTCTATGACCATCATGAATAGCTTGTGACAAAATATTAATCCAGCCTGGCCAAAGCTGGTTTTTCAAACTCGACTTAATTGTCAAAAGCGTGAAATGTGTTCAACCATCTGGCAGAAACTGGCTCAGTTGTCAAAAACTTGACTTAATTAAAAATGCCCTACTCAAGCCATAAGAAAATATGATTGAATTGCTATATGCTTGGCTTTTGGTGCTTCCAATCCAAAGCAAGGTTTTCTCCTTGGCACTCTGCTCAATTTTTGAGGCTCAGTTTTTTCCTCTATGCTAAATCATTTGGATTAGATAAATAGTTAGATAACAACTCAACCAATTCCAACATTGCACTGAGATGTGCCTGTCAATGTTGACCTTGTTCAGAGTAAAATATGCTTTTAGAGTTAAATTGAATTATGGAGTGGATTGAGGTGGTTAAGACATCTTCAGGCTCAGTTGTCCGAGGGTTGTGCTGGTTGTCTCTTCTTTTCTAGCAAGTCCCATGTTTGGTTCTATAGGACTAGAAATAGGTAGCTCTGGCCAAGAGAAGAGATAATAATCCCCTTCCAATGGAGCGTGACTCAATTCATGCGTGGTTGAGGAAATAAAATAGGATAAGTGATCCATGTACAATAGTGAATTAAACATGTGATATTGCCAGATCACAACCCTATCAAACCTCATTCCGTGTCCCAAAAGAGCCCAAGTAAGTCTGGCTGTTGGTTTAAGTCATGATTATGCATTTGGTTGTCTACTCATGTGTGGTCGATTGATTCAGTTTGCTATTGTCTTTCAGCGATGAAAAAGTTTGTCTTGCATTTATTGTGAAAATAGGAAGAATAATTGGATTGACAGGACAGCTAAAAGGAAGTAGTTGCTTCCCCATAATGACATTTGTAGTCCGGAATGAGGAGAAAAGTTGTCAATAGTTTTGAGAGAAAGTGCTTCTGTCCCATTAAATTTTATTCTCATTTAAATGCTATTCTGTTTATGTTTATGAAGACTGATTTTCTATGTTTTAACCATTTTTGTCAGGCTGGAAATCTTGGTGTCCTGCAAGGAGCTCAAAGATTTGATCAGACACGGGGATACAAGTTCTCAACCTATGTCCAGTATTGGATAAGGAAATCAATTTCAATGGTGGTAGCACAACATGCAAGGGGAATTAAAATTCCTGTATGTGATTTTAATTTTCTTGAGATCATCTTTTCTTTATAAGTCCATAGAAGGAGAAAGAAACCTGAGTTTCCACTTCTTTGTTATTCGGATCTTCATGCAGTCATCATTCAGCAAGGCAATGGGTCAAATACATAAAGCTCGAAAGGCCCTGATGAACAGCGGTGGAAAATATCCTGATGTTAATGAGATTGCGAAGTTTACTGGTCTGTCTACTGCAAAAATTATGTCAGTCAGCAAATGCCTCAGGGTTGTTGGTTCAATTGATCAGAAAGTGGGAGACTCTAGTAGTGCAAAACGTTTAGTACGTATGGCATTCTCTATTTTATAGAATCCTCTTTTTTGATGATTATATTTATTTAGGTTACATTTATGACAGGTTTTAAATCTAGTAGCTGTTTCATTTTCTTAGTCTCATCAGAAACATTGCCACTTGGCTTGGCTGTTGCAAAATGGTTGTCCGAGGGATCCTCTTGGGGATTTTCTTTTTTTTTTTTTTTTGGGGGGGGAGCTGGGTGTATCTATAAAAATCATGTTTAGTACTGTCATCAGACATACAAGGAAGCCCCTCTGCTTTTTGGGTACTCCTGAGGAGAAGAAACAAAACAACTTTTTTGGAAAGCACCATATCTCGGGTGAATTTCCTGGAATCAAACTGTGTATGCAAACATAAAAAATCACTTTTTGTGGTTTTTCTGCTGTAAACGCTGAACTAAAATTATAATATATATAGATTTATTGTACAGGAAAGCAAGGATGACCTGATTAATTTAGACAACCTCCTTCAGCATGCTTCTTGAAATTTGCATAAATGCATAGTATCTGAGATGTTTTGGTGATTATAAGAATTTACTCTATAGGCTGGAATTAATCTAGAGAGTGATCCCTCTGATCATCTATTAGAGTCCACAAGAGTAATCTTTTCCCCCAGTGTTCCCCTACACAGGGTTATTAGCTTAATGGCCTTGGACCTCTTGGTGCAGGAACTCATAGCCGATACATCAATGAGAAGCCCAGAAGAAACAGTGGTGAGGCAGCAGATGGTACAAGACATGTATAGCCTTTTGAAGGACTTAGAGCCACGAGAAAGGCAAGTATTAGTCCTAAGGTTTGGGCTTAGATCTCATCAAAGGAAGTCACTTGAGGAGATTGGGAGGCTGTGCTCTGTAAGCAAAGAGTGGGTAAGAAAAATAGAAAGACGAGCTCTGACAAAAATAAGGAAAAAGGATATCTTTCAAGATTTAAGTCAATATATGTACATGTAGCTGCAATTATGTCTAAAATACACCATTTTATGAGCCAGGTTTGGCATTTAGTCACTTGATTCTTGTCAACTTTCTCAAGCTGGTCAGCCATTAGAACTGCACCGAAAAGATTAAGAGAATGTTTCTTCCCTATCAAGTGATCTTTGGCTGTTGTATTCCAAATTCTGAGAACAGTTGCAATAATTGAGCGATTTCTGTGTAGTTTATCTTGTACATAAATATTACAGATACACTTTCCCTGCTTTTTGTTACTATTGCTTTTCATGTCTCTTAACCCGAAATTGAGAGTTTTCTTTTCTATTCTAACTAGTCTATTCTCTATTGTAAGTATTGTGGCCAGTGGTTGTATGTCTTGTGTATCAATAGGCTTGTCTTAGTATTTCCTTCAGCATTCGTTAAATCGACTATATGCTTCTTGCTATAACTAATACATATAATTTCTCAGGAATCTCCAGGTGAATAATCTCTTAGTTTCTGTTGAATTGTTAAATTCTATCCTTCCCTTTTCATCCATTTCTTTTGATTTATGAGTATGTACTTGTGTCAAGTCGGTTTAAAAGAGTTCCAATGTCTGGTTCTCTTATGAATAGCATTTATTTGCAAAGCCAAAAAAGTACGAAGACCAGATGTTGGTGTTAGATTGTGTTTGGCCCTATAATTGAACTGCAGAGCATTTTGGATTTTTGTCTGATGATTGAGTTAAACTGGTGATAAGTATCACTGGTGATAAGAACTGTACTGATTGTCATGTCCAAGTGCTCTGGACTTGTTTGGTTACCCAAGACTGAAAACTGGATACTTTGCTTCCATTTAACACCAAGAAAATTGTTTTCCTATTGCAAAGAACTTAAAAAAAAAAAAGAAAAGAAAAGAAAGTAAAGAAAAAAGTTTCCATATGTTGCATATTCAAAGTCGATTGTCGAAGCCCCAGCATAACAAAGAGGGGTATATTCACAGTTGCAAATCAAGATTCTTGGCTGAAGTCAACAAGGAAAATGCATTAGTAACACTTGGCGGCCTCCAAAATTGGCTTAGTCCCATCCCAGAACATTCTGGGTCAACATGCTGTATTTTAATGTCGTTGCCTCTTAAAAACCAGACAGGAACTGATATTACTGCTCATTTTCCTTTCTCCCCTTCAATGCTGAATTTTGGTTGTGCAATGCATCATGGCATACACCTATTTTATTCAATTTTTCGTCTTGATTTTCTAAACATTATGGTAAAGTAACACTACTAAATCTTCATATGACATTTATATATACATGTTAAGACATTGAGTATAACAAAATCTTGATCCAAGGTGAGTTTATACAGAGTGGATCACATGATCTTAGTTCTTATCTTTGACCAATGTTCCCCTGGAAAAGGAAGGAAAGAATAATTTCCCCTACTTACTGGGATACCCTAGAAATGTTTGTTCATTTGGGTGTTGTTTATCCCCTAACTTACATTACACGTCCTTGGAACTTGTTTGTTCCCATAACCTTCTGCTCCATAAGTGGTTGTCGTGTAGGATTTTAGTCCTAAAAAGTGAAGGCCCTAAGGAGGAAACTTGACGTCAACTTCACATGCACTCATCTATGTTTGGACCTAGCAACAATCATCATTGAGACCTTCCGTGCAGTCAGGAAGTACATTTCTTCAATCCATTGAACTTCTCAGTACGTTCTTTCCAAAAAAGATGCAAAATCTTAGGAAGAAAGAAAGGTTGCCAATATTGGACTGCCTAAACTTACAGAACTACATCTTCTATTACGGCTTTTTCCTTCTAACCTTTTCTAAAGCTAATGATATGAATGGTTCATAAAAAAGCCAAAATCAGTTTTCATGTGCTTTGTTTGTTTGTAGGAAAAAAAGTGTGAGAAAGTGAAGAAAAGTTAATTATTTTTGTTTCCTTCACTTATATGTTTGGTTAGCAGGAATGTTGAATCTCTTTTTTTTTTTTTTTTTTACATTTTCCTGCACTTTTTGCATTTTTGTGATGCAAAATTTTGCAGGATCTTGCAAGCAAACAGTTGGTTACTCATAGAGGTTTTAATAATTGTTACTAAGTATCATTAACTTTCTATATTCTCTCAATATTCTTCTTAATAATCAAATCGCTTGTATGAAAAACTTATTTTCATTTTTCTTTACCTCATTTTCCTTCGCTTCATTTTTCCATAGAACTTTCTATCTATTCAAAAACGAAGCCAAAATCTGAGAATGGCAACATTGCTTTGGGAAGGGCTAACTTACTATCAAGATATCTACCTCATTTATTAAAAGTTCTTAGGACCATTCAAAAATTTGCAACACTTTGCACGTCAATGGACCTTCTCGCCTGCCCTTATGAGATATTGAAATTGATCTTTTCTTGAATTCCTGCGGTCAAAGCCAGAGCAATTGTCTCCCGGATAACTGATTTTTTGGGATTTTTTGCAATAATTTATTTATTTTTAACTATTTATCGACTTCGCATACATTACATCACAAAGAATGATATTGCATATAATATAAAATGATATTTCAAATAATCTTCAATCCAAATTATTGGTGCTTTTTTGTATCTGATTGGAGAGGGGGTTTTGGTATTTCTCCATGCTCCACTCCTCCTTGAAGTTACTAGGGGAGTAGGGCGTCAACTTTAACCCATTTTGGGCACTCAAGCTATCGGATATTCAATTGTTTTTCCATCTTTCTGGTATATTTTCATAGCCCATGACTGATGACTGAAAAGATAATTCACGATGGATGAGCTGAAACTTGTCCCCTTTAGAAAAGGCCACCGCACCTATGGAAAGAGAAACAGCGACCAATTTGCACCCTACGACTTAGTCTAAAGTTTCACACTACACTTTTAATTAACCTCTCATTTATGTAAAGAAGCTACCAATATTTAGTCTAAAGAAACTACCAATATTTATGTAAACGTGGTGTACAAGTTGAATTTAAACAAATATATATATAGCTAATAATTGTCTGCTCGTGATATTATATGATAATATAAGAAAAGTGATGATAAACGGCAAAAAAGGTTCAATAAAGTATTATATATCTTTAACTCGGGTTATTAACCGTGTACGTTTAAGTATTTTTTTGACAGACTTGGCATGCATGTAGCCACGTACAAATTAATACACGAGACATAAATGTGAAACGAAATTAAAAGATTGGTAAATTGTTCAAACTATCATTGTCAATTACTATCACGAATGAAATGAAGAGATCTAATTTCTTCTTGTCTTGATTGCTTGTGTTTGAGTTATTGAATCTCAGTAACATCATTCTCTTTAATATACCTGCATGATTAGTTTCATTCCTTCCCAATTTTTTTATTAATAGTGGTACATCAAATCAGCTCCAATTGATCAATTATGTGGGAGAAGAGAATCACTAATTGCAAAAACGCAAGTAGGTGCACTTATTGAGTGAATACAAGGGCTGTACGTGGAGGAGCGAAGCAATCAAGATATGGGAACAAGGTAGGCAAGAAATTAGGGACACTGGTACAATATTCAGGGTGACACTTGAAGTTTACAGTATTGGCTGTGAATGTGCCAGGTTTCACCCTCGTAGCATCTGACAAGTACCAACCAGGCTTCTATCAACTACTAGCTAGTAGAAGAAGATGCATGGCTGCCATAGAATCTCAAGCATTGTATGTAATAGCAGAAAGAGCAAGAAGAGGAATTTGTGTGTTGTCAACATTTTGAATTATGATTTTCTTGCTGGGTGTTACGTGGGCATTTATTTTATCTGTACGCCTAGATGATACTCGACCTATTTTATAAATATACATATTCATAAGTATACGCTTTTTGTATTGAATTTTACTTTGTCAGTATATTAATAATATCCGAAATCTATTTTATTGGTATTCGTTAGACAGACTACATATGGAACGTTATGTTAATTTGCGGGATAAAGCTTATCTTTTAAGAAAGGGTAATAGGAAAGATGTTCTTCCCTGTACATACTCTTTTTTTTTTTTTAAAATTTTTTCGTTATCGTGTTTCAGTTAAGACTGGTTTGTGTCTATCAAAGTTGTTGTTGCTTTAATGTAAATCCTTGTGAGTAATGAGCCAAGTTCAAAAATAAACAGCCAATGAATGTTTCAGTTGAAATGCAAATGATCTATTAGTAGATTTTGATGCCTCAATTAAATTATCATAAATAATTAGTGCAAGGTAAGCATATACTTTCTCCAAGTATCTATGAGTTTATTGTGTGTAAGCCACTACAAAAATATGCAAAGACATGCAACTTTTCATGAAAAAGTGTAGTAGTGGAGATGTTGTAAGGGGACTAAATTTGGTGGTCGGATAGAACCTTATCCTCTTGGAAAAAATAAAGTGGGGTTGGGTTTTAGATCTAGTGCATTAAAGTGCATAGGAACAGAAGAAATGAAGAAAGAAGGACCGCCCAGATTTGGCAATTTTCTCCAACGAATGGTCATTGATGTGTGACAAACGAAAGTCTCATTCCACCTTCACAGCTAAGCCAGCTAACTCGCTAAAGGAGGGAGGATTTAGGGAATGGGACTGTAATTTACGAATTTATTGGCATGTAACCCCATTTGTTATCAAAAATTCATGAAAGAACTGCCCTCGTATTATTTGATGAATAATCCAGTACTAATCAAATTTAAAACAATTATTTAGATGAAACGAGAAATCCTAACATGAATAATATTAAGATTTAAGACAATTAATTCTGGTATAACTTATGCAGTCTTGGAATGTGGATAATTGTCTATTTTTTTTCTCGTCTTGAATAATTGCATCACGGATAATTGGCTCGAGGAGATAATGGTCACAATCGGATTTTGTGTAAAATCAGTGGTCCAAAACAAAGTACACATTTTGCTTTCATTAATACGTGTACAAATTTATGAACGACTGCGCACTTTCTATATATGTTAGTAGTACATGCTAATATTTGCACAATTATTTGCCTTGTCTGATCAACCGAATCCTATGATGAATTGTTTCTAACTAGCTCGTGCTAAGATTCAGGCATCTTTCTGAAAGATGCTTCCGTCTCTGGTCACCTTCAACATTCAATCTTTCAATGTACTTTTTTTTTTCCTGTATAAACCACCAATTTTTGCATTCGTTTTATGATTTGCAACTAATATTATTCGAGTCGGGTGGAAGCTTTTGGAGGGAAAAGCTCTCCCATCGGTTATTCGTTCCATTCTCATATATTTCGAATCCAAAACCTCTATTTAACGGATGCACTAACATTTGCTAATTACTATTCTTTTGTTTGACCACTGCTAGAATGTGCAATTCAAATGTTGTACATCTCATAACCTACACATAATCTCCATACTGTCTCAAACAGTTGAAAACTCAGACCATTAATTAATTATCTAGACAAAGTGTAATTTTTCTCCATTCCAAAAAGTCAAGAACTAGATTCCTTCTCTCCGGACAGATGGCACTGCATAGTTACTTGGTATAGATCCAACTAACAAGAAAATACTCACTACATTCCCTTTAGAGAGACAGAGGATCTTAGGTAGAAGATTTGGGAAAAATAAAAGATATATAGTATAGTATAATATATCTGCAGGTGCCATCAAATTCTTGAAGTAAACTTTTACCGTGTCCAATTTGTACAAGTTTCATTTCATGTGGGTCCTCCTCTGTAGATAGTCAGCCATGTTTTTTCTGTTTTCTTTCCATTGTTGCTATTGTAAGCAGACACTAGGTCCTTTCCACAAAGCAGTAAAGAAATGCTTGTAGCAACTATTGTGTAGGTTTGGATAGTAGGTTATTTGGGATAATTTTTTGAAAAATATACTGTAGTATTTTTTTGATGTAATGTACGTGAGATAAAAAGATGATTGGAAAATGTTTTGATGATGTAAGCAAATAATTTTTGACAAATAAAACCTGTCCAAATTTGTACAAGTCATTATCTATTCTTTTTTCTACAGCACGATAGAAACACACACACACAGTTAGATTAGTAACACTCGAGAAGTCATCGCCAAATTGAGTGAAAGACTAATTTAAGGGACCCACAAGTCATTATCTATTCACTAGTTTTGTTTTGGAGGGTTTCAATGTTGATAACGAATTTGTTGTTTATGAATATAAACAGTCAAAAGTGGTGGCAACTTTTCATCCGTTTTGTTGCCAGACGAAGTGTAGGATGCCAAAGTCAAATTTTGGACCTAAATCTTTACTAATGGCAATGTTTATAGGTACTTGATTTGCTGGAAGGTCTGGCTGTATTCGTTGGAGTTAAATGCCATTTTAGTGTTGTTTTCATACTCTAGAAAGGCACAGCGCTGTGCTCTTCAAATTGGACCACATACTTGAATGAGAGTTTGTTTTGGACCAAATAAGCTTTAGATGCACTAGTCTGTATTGTTGTTCATTTCTGCTTTGATTTTTTGTACTCCTATTTAATGCTGAGTGATTTGGCTAGTCAATGCGTGCTTTTCCAACCATGTTTGGTTTGTATTTTTTAGCAAAAAAAAAAAGAAGAAGTTTATGTTTTCCTTTCCTTCTCCTTTCAGGGGCTAGCTAAAAGAGAAGAGAATTTAGTAGTTCTTTACTGTGAGTATTTGAACTGATTGTTCCATGTTTGTGAATACATTTTTCAATCATCTTTTTGCTTTAAATATATCAAATCGTTACAATACATTTTTCTATAAAGACTCCTAAAAATAGCAATTCAAATCAAACGGCTCGTAAGGCATGGTTACTTTCACATAATTGCACTCTTACTTTAACGTTTTTAACCGTTTATATTCAAGTAACATATGCTACCTTGCAAAACTTTACGAAATAAATGGTTCACTACATATGATGTATGTCGAAAGTAAGTACTTGTAAATTGAGTCGAATCAACCCTTTTTGCGAAGGCCTTTCTATGCCGTGTCATTTTCTTTTATTGGGTAGCAATTTTAACAACACCAAGCAAGATCATTTTGTGTAGGCACCCGTATGGTCATGGGATCAAATTCCATGGTCTGCATTTCGCTCCAGAATATTTTGGAAGTTTTACTAGTAGGTGCCCGTCTAGTTTGGTAGTAGTTGAGTATCCATTTGACATCTTTGAATCCACTCCTCCCTTTAATATATAGTAGGATTTAGTATATAGTAGGAGTGGGTTAGAGTAAAAAATATCATTTTGACAAAAAAAAAAGAAAAGGTAGGACCAGTTTGTGATATCTGTTGATAATTTTACTTTCTCAACATTTTCCTCTTGAGGGATTCTGTATTTACAAAGAATATGAAATTTGAAAAATGATGTTAAATTAATATTTTCAAAAATTAAATCTCGTGACTTAAAATTAAGTTGGTAATCATAAGAGAGACTTACATGTAAGAAGGTTAAACATTCTTGCAAGGAGAGAGCACTTTAGGAGCCCAAGAACCAACAAGATATCCAAATTTCCTTATGCTCAGAAGAAAAGTAAAAGAAAAAGAGGTAAAAGATCCCATTAATCAGCCCATCAATAAATAAAGAAGCAATATATCATACATTGTAGACAAAGAAAGAAAAAAGATACCCATTCAACCAAAAAAAAAAAAAGAAAAAGAAAAGGAAGTAACAAAAACCAGAGAGAGACAAAAGTACAGAACAAGTATAATTGTAATTTTTATACAATTGCAAACTTTGACAGATGTGGTTCAATCAGCCATGCAATCAACCTCAATGTCAATCCAATCGTTTAACCCATCACCCTTTCATTAAACTATAAATCAGCACCAAATCACAAACATTAGGCATCTGTGTATGGAAACAACTTATCAGAATTAAACTATAAACCAGCCCCCCAATCACAAACAAACATGAGACATTTGTGCAAGGAAACAACTTATCACTTATCACACACACTATTTACACAAAGAATAGAAACGAATCCCTCTGTTCCTTGATTAAGATATGTGAAATAATAGCAAGAATCTCCAAATCAAATATTCCCTTTTTTTTTTCCCTTCTCTCACTGTTTTGATAAAAATGATCAAAACCCTCTTCCAGACTCTTCCAATATAAAAGAAATCAAAGAAGAGGATCCCATAATAAAAAGCCACATAAAAGAAATTAGAAAAGAGAATCCAAAAACAGTAGAGTGAAAGAGACAGAAAGATGGAAAAAGGCAAAAAATCATCACAATTTTACAATTACCAAATACAACAGCAACTTTTTCACAAATATGAGGCAATCAGTCATGCTTTCAGCCGCAAAATCTCGGCCTAAGCTTTCAACGCTTTTACCCTTTTCATTAAAACCACTAAACCCCAATTTCCAATTCCAACCCCCCAATTCTCTATATTCCCTTCTCCAGTCTCTGCCTCCACCGTCCCTAGTTGTCCCTGATCCTTAGCCTTTATTGGCCCTTTCCCTTTTCCTCCCCTCATCTTCAATTTTCCCTTCCCCCAAACACTGCCTTCCTCCCCTTAGTTGTCCCTAACCCCTCGCCTTTATTGGCCCTTTTACCCTTTTCCTCTCCTCATTTTAAATTTTCCCCCAAACACTGCCTTCCCCTTTTCTTTCTGCAAAGCCCACTAGTGAGTAGTTGTCTTTGCCTCCTCCCTCACCAGAAACCCCTTTTTCTAGGGCTTTCTCCATTCCCAAAACCCCACTCTTTCCATCCACACCGGCATATTATCAAACAGTTAAACCGCATTCCGGAAAACTACTCTAACTTTCTGTTGGGCTTTGTTTCTGAGCAAAATTTTCACCGATGCAACCCATTTCTTCTTCCTCTTCTAACCATCATTTCTGATGAATTTTCCCATTTTCATCAATCAATGGCGGCTTCTTCACCTTTTGACGTGTCTGTACTTTCTTTCGCTTTACTCCTAGTAGTGATACTGATAATAGGTTTGCTTCCGATTCCTAGCTGTGGTTATGGTACTTTAGTCCAGGATGGCGGCGGAGATGCCGATTTTGACGTAGATGACTACTCCGGCGACTTGGATTCATTCTTGTTTCGCCAGGATTACTCACCTCCGGCGCCACCGCCGCCGCCGCCTCATCCGCCGTCGGTGACTTGCGAAGCTGATCTCGGAGGAGTTGGTTCGTTAGATAGTACCTGCAGTATAGTTTCTAATTTGCATGTCAGTGAAAATGTGTATATACAAGGGAAGGGGAATTTTAATATTCTTCCCAATATTACGGTTAATTGCTTGTTTTCGGGTTGCGAACTTCTGATAAATGTCTCTGGGAACTTTACTTTGGGTCAGAATTCGACTATTTTTGCTGGAACTTTTGCTTTGACGGCGGATAATGCTACTTTTGGCAATGGGTCGGTTGTGAATACTACTGGGTTAGCCGGTGATCCTCCACCCCAGACGAGCGGGACACCCCAGGGGTTGGATGGTGCTGGTGGGGGTTATGGGGGACGAGGTGCCGCTTGTTTGATGGACCAGGAGAAGCTTCCAGATGACGTATGGGGTGGGGATGCATATGGGTGGTCGGATTTGCAGGGTCCTTGTAGCTATGGGAGCAAAGGTGGGACTACAAGCAGGGAGGAGGATTATGGTGGTGGTGGAGGTGGGATAATTCAGTTGAAAGTGGATAAGCTTTTGGAAGTTAATGGGAGCTTGCTGGCTGATGGTGGTGATGGGGGAAGCAAAGGCGGAGGCGGGTCGGGTGGTAGCATCTACATCAAGGCTTTTAAGATGTAACTATTCTCCTCTTTGCCTTTTTATTGGGTTTTGAACAAATGTCTGCTTTAGATTGTAGAGTTGAAAAGACACAGAATACTTGGCTTGCAGACTTGCATTTGGCCATAATAACTTGTTCTCTTTTCCTTAAGGTGTGTAGACTCTGTGGAGTAGATTTACTATGTTTTATGGTTTTATTATGTATATCAATTGGTAGTTTCATCCACACTCATACTTTGTATGCAGTGTTATTACTATTGGATTACACTTGGAAATCCATATAAGTTACTTTTTGTCTTTAACCCTCATTTAGTGATTTTGGCCTCGGACCATTGTTTTCTGGGTGATTTAGGCGAGTGCAGTTCTCCTTTGGCTTCTTTTATTTCTCACTTTAACTGGTGAGCTGAACTCCTTTTATTATCATTAGGGTCATCATTTGTGTCGTTTCTGTAGATGTTACGAAAAAGGTGGTTGTCTACCTTGATTAGGAACACAAGGAACAAAGGATAACTGGGATTTCACTTGATTTGAATCCGAAACTATTGTTTGGAGGTATTTCATGCAAAGATTGATCGAGTAAAAATCATTGTTGGAAGTTAAAATTTCCTTGAGTTTGTTAAAAGCAGTGTGACAAATTCAAAATGTTATATATGAACTAATATCCTGTTCATTGGGGTTGATTAAGTTTATCTTAGCATGGAATGTCTTATAAGCTCTGGATTATAGTATTGTTTGCTCAGAGGTTGAAGAGAATGGAGTTGGCTGTTGTTTTCTTGAAACTCAAGCATTTATTATTATTATTATTGTTTTTGGCTGTTGTCATCATCATAATTTTAATCTTTCCAACCTATGTGAATCCCATTTGCCTCCAAAGAAACTTTTGGCTACCTGAAACACTGGTTTTAGGTTGACTGTGTGGTAATCATTAATGTTTTCTGGCTTATTTGGTTTCTCTACTAGATTATTGGCTTTAAATGATGAACATTAGGATCTTAATAGTTTTTGAGGTGGTGCAAGCATCTAAGTGCTGTTAAACTGCTTAAGCTTTTAGCTACTGTTATGGTGTTCCCCTGTACTGCATGTCATTGGGATTTGGATTTTACAATTGCACTGAGGATTTTCGCAGTGTTGGGGCAATGCTGATGGATAGAGAGCTTGTTTAATTGGTTTAAGAGGTGGTTCTTAAACCTAAAAAAATGAATTGGATGGGCAGTTTGAGACATGGTCATTGGTGCCTAAAGTCTCTCTTTATCAGCCCTTTATTTTGCTATCTAGTTTCCTTTTGAATTAAGGTAGAATGAGTAAGTTTTGCAACAGATTGGCGGATTTCTAGTTGGAGTATAACATTCTATATGCTATCCTTGAAGCTCATCTGCAAGTGTATTTTTTTCGCCTTTTCCTTGCTCTTATTCTTAGTAATTTGGAGAGAGTTTTTGTTATTCATTTTTGGGAGGGCAAAATTCCTATATGGCCACTGTACCAATCATATTCTAAGATCTTAGCTAATTTTTGATTTTAAGTGCCGTACTAGTGTTTCAAAAGCATTAAACCATAATTAAAGTCCTTTTATTTTCTACCTTAGTCAAGAGGGCAAGAAAACCACAAGAGTTATGTTAATGCGTTTCCTTGGAGTGCCACACAAGTGTTTCAACAGTATGAAACCATAAATCTCCTTTTATTATTTTCTACGTTAGTCAAGAGGGTAAGAAAACCACAGAAATCTGTTGATGCATTTTCTTGGAGTGTCTTTCTCAACACCTTAATGAAGCCAAAAGCAGAAGAGAAAATTGGTCCCCTTTTACACCAGAGAGTCCAACACCATCTGTCTGCCTTTGTCTCCTGTACCTCAGCTTGGCCAGGTGGACCAATGCCTTACCAGCTGCCTTATTTACTGTTCTTCTCAAACAACGCCCCAAACCACCAACCACCAACCTTCTCTGCCTTCAAGCCTTTTTTTTTGGTGTCGCCTGTTGTTTGATTGTTTAGCACAGGTAGTTTACTGACTTTGAGTTGATTCTTAAACATATAGATGCTTTTTGCTTTATAGAGTCATAATCATTTAGGCTTCTTCCTTCTCACTTCCTGTCAAAATGTCTTTAGATCCTTTTATCTCTCTGATACCCCTGTTTACATTTTTATGTTCTATGTTTTTATCTTTCTAGACCTTTTTACTTTCTCTCCAAATGTCTCTTCTTTCTATTCATTGGTTTGCATAGAAGGACTAAGATAGATTGTAAATCACTGTCAGGCGATCTTCCCTCTTTGCATTGAAGGACTAAGGTAGGATTATAAATCAACCATCAGGTGATCATTTTGGTTTGTCATCTGCTAAATTCTTTCTGTTGAGAGAGAGTGTCAAGACATTATTTTCCTTTGATGTGAGCTATGTAAAAGGCTAAGGTCTGTTTATGATAAAAGCGTTCACCTGCATGATGGTTATCAATAGAATTAACATTAATGATTGTCAAGGTGCTAGTACCTCAAAAACCGCCAAGTTACTGTATTTGTTACATGATGATGTCTAAGAGACCGTAATCACCATTTTAAGATTGATTTAGAATATTTTAACTGTAAAACTGGATATTTGTGGTAGGTACCCTTAGACAGTTCTTCTTATTGCTCTCAATTCTTTAGTTCAAGAACTCTTCTGAATCATCATCTTAATAGGTTAGATAGATGACATATGTCATACAATTAGTACATGCCTGGATGAGCTCATGGCAAGAGCATGAAGTTGAATGCTTTTTGTTTGATATCTAATCTAGAAGTTTGTGGTTTTGGACTCCATCTTGTAATTCACTTTATTTTACTTGATCACATTATTTGCTTCTTTGCCTGAGAAATATATACTTTTATTTAACAAAATTGGTCAACTTATCTCCCTATTTTCAATCTATTTGATGGAATTACCTTTTAGCATATAAAAGTGGAAAATAGGTATTAAGAACGTTGTGAAATATGCACAGGAAAGTGTAATTTCTTTCAAGTCCTTTGCAAGTTTGTGGTAAATGGCTGGATTATAGGTTCAACCATGAAACTGGTGTATCTTAGTTGATTTCTGGACAACACTTGCAAAAACCTATACTGCCACTTATCCATCCATTTCAATCCTTGCCCTCTATGTTGGGTCCTTTTTCTTTATAGTAGAAATTTGTATTCTGCATGTTACTAGTTATCAATAGAAGCTCTTCTGTTATATGCATTAGTATCAATTGGTGCTGGTCTATCGCATGCTGAAGACTACTCAAGAGGATTGGTGTTGGTCTATTGCATGCCGAAGACTATTCCCCGGGGGGTGGGGGAGGGGTAGAGAGAGAGGCATCCAGATTTTTGTTGTGGGAGGGGAACTTCCCCTCAAAAGCTACACTAAGCTGATGCCCCGGTCGAGCTGACAGCCTGTCATGAAGTGGGTATGGAGTCTATTAAGGATTTTTAGACTCCTTGCTGGAGTGATGAGCATTTTCTTCAAATCAATTGCTCCTTCCTAACAGAGTGTAATTTAGAACGAGGATTTGAGTTTTACCTATTATCTTAGTTCTATTTCTTCAATTCTATCAGTGTGTTTGCTAATTTCAATAGAACTAAATCTTCAAACAATTTTGTTGATGTTAATAGTTGTTATAGTTACTGCATTAAGCTGCTTAACAATTGCCATTGGAGCTAGTGATTATGTTTCATGGTTCCTGACATAATATTTTTGGTCCTAGTAATATATTAATATGATCTAGATCAGTAATTCAAGTGCAATGCCTCCTGTTCGAAGAATGGATGAGTTCACTGAAAATCTAGAATTGTAATATGGTCTGTTTCTTGTCATGTAAAGTTCACTTATCATCTTCTAACTGTTTCAAACTCCATAACTATTGGTTTGACAAGTTTTTTTGTGAATATATTTGACTAAAAATTTTGTCTATTTCTATTGATTAAAAATCTTTAATTGGTTTTGTGATACATTTGTTTTCTTTTTTTGTTCTAACTTATTGAATAGGAATAGTAGGATTGTGGCTTTGCCATCATGACATGAGCCAAATTTCTGCAATTACTTTCTCATATATGCCTTTGGTTTCGGAAATATTTTTCTTATCTTTGTGAGTTATAATCAATTCATTAGCACCTTTAGTACTCATGAGCGTTGATGGCATTGCTCTCCAATTTGAGATTTGACTGGACAGTGAAGTCCTTTAAATCTGTCAGGCTAAATGGATACCCTTGAAGACTAAATGGATACCCTTGAATGGCATCGCAAGTATTAAGAGAATCCATGTTAGTCCAGATATTCATGCCTGTTACTGTGATATATGTATATGCATATGTGTATATGTGTGTGTGTGTTATCATTCCTTATGCTTGCGCTGTTTAGAGATGCTCTAACATGTCAAAAGCATTGATAATGTAGTTTACTCTAAAACTGCAATACTTTTGTCAACTTTAGGATTGGGAGTGGTTATGTCAGTGCTTGTGGAGGTAATGGCTTCGCTGGCGGAGGTGGTGGAAGAGTTTCTGTTGATGTTTTTAGCCACCATGAGGATCCAGAAATTTTTGCATATGGTATGATTATGATTTTCTTACGGTAAAATTTTTCCAAGCTGTAAGCTAAACATGATATTACTCTTTCTCCATAATCGATTGAAGTTTCATTAGTTCTTTCAGTGATGGAAAATACTATATTTGCAATCTGACTTCTTCTTCTTCTGAATGTCCACTTATTTGACTGCTAGATAATTGGCTCCTTTTTATGCTACTCACGTCTGTAATCGCAGATATTTGTCTCCTTTACTTACTTTTTTCTTAAATGTGGGGCTTTCATTTCTTTCTAATTATCTAAATCCGATCCTATTGGCTTTTTGTGTACCATAATTTAGAGTTGGAGCTCAAGATAAATTGAAGGGCATTATTGAAGGTGGAATCTGTGATAGATTTGTTTATAGCTTCATATTATGCTGTTATCCATTGTGGTAAACCCTAAAAAAGGGAGCAACTGGGGAAGCTTTTTCTTCATCCTATATGTTGACAGCAACAGATCTAGTTTTTACTGGAGATGAAAGTCTATACATATGAGAGATCGAACTTTGTATATAGCCAAATTAATCTGTTGGGAGATTTTGTTATAAAATTCATGAGGTAACGTGGCTTGAGGGCTATGTGACTCAGACTCTTTACTTAGGCCTGCCATACCTATCTCTGACTCTTCATTTTGCACTGGAGTAGCTGTGTCGGCAGGAGTCAGTAGCCGAGTCTGAGTAACATTGCTTCAGGGATTGTCATAGACTCTTTCTTTGTCCTTTTTTAGGAATAATTTTTGTTGCATATGCTACTAACTTGTTTGTTGGTAGCTTGTTTTGGGCTTTCTGCAAGGTAATGGTGTTTTGTTGTCTGGTTGTGATGCTACTGTACATTCTCAAGTTTCTTAGTATTTGCCTTGCTTGGATATGTTATCATCAGCCTGAGCTATGCTTCAAATAGGATAACAAGTTGGTGAGAGTTGTTCCTTATTTGAGCTAGAACATCAAACAAGTACAATAAGTTGCTGGTTATTCTCTTAAAAGTTACCTAGGTTGAAATGTGGAATGTGAATTTAGTTCTGTTCTTACAGGAGGAAGCAGTCGCGGCTGCCAAGAAAATGCTGGTGCTGCAGGGAGCATTTATGATGCTGTTCCGCGTAGTCTTACTATTGACAATTACAACAAATCTACAGATACAGATACACTTATTTTGGACTTTCCTCAACCATTTTTGACAAATGTCTACATCCAAAATCAGGCCAAGGCTTCGGTTCCCTTGCTTTGGAGTCGTGTTCAGGTCTATAAAGTTAATTACCTGTTTCCTACTTTCCTAATGACATAGTCAGAACTTATTTATTTGTTTAGATTTATTGCCAAACACTTTTGGATAATTAGGAGACAATTCGATATCAAATAAAAGTGTAAAGTCAAATCAAGTACTTGCAATGTGCCTTGGATTAGTGTTTCTTATTTCCATGAGGTCCAAAACACGACGATTCCTGGGTTTGTGAAACTTCACCTAAACCTCCTGCAGTTGAGGATCAAGTGACATTACCCTCCTTTGCTTAAGTATATATCTGTTGTTACTCTAAAGTCTGTAAATATCTGTAAATATTGTGCAGTTTCCCCTAACTGTGATATTAACTCTGTTCATAAATTTAAGATATAATTAAAAACCATAAAACAAAGTGAACATTTTAGGGTGAAGAAACATCTACAACTTCCTCAATACTAAACTCTTATGTGGATCCTCCTCCTTGCTGGCAAGATAGGTGATGGTATTGACATATAGTTACGGGATTGGCCTGTGATGGTGGTGGCATGGGTGTTGGAGGTTAAGATGGCTGAGCGCAACAGACACAAAGTCAAGATGTGCACATGTGGGAGGGAGAGTTAAGAAGTTGGTAGGATGGTGGCAATGAGACACAGAGTTGCAGCAGAAAATGGATTGAGGAAGGCAGCTTGTAAATTATTGGATTTCCTACCATATGGAAAAGACGAGTGGTCGAGTAACCTGTCACAGATGGAAGCTATTTTATGTTAAAATTACTCTTGCTGTCTGTGTGCCTTCATCTTTTGAATCAGTTCATGACATAAATAAGTAAAGCTTGATTTAACTTAAACCTGAAATGCACTTTAAGCACAAAAGCCACTGATAGAAGTTTTTGCAGATAAAAGTAGCCTGTTGAGGTTTAGAGAAATGTATGAAAAACCACTGAAGAAAGATATTTTGGCCGGAGGATGTATGGGATAGAGTTTGATGCTGACACTTTTGAACTCTAATGTGGTAGAAGTGATTCTCACTTGAATCACTGTTGATCTTTAGTGGCAGTGTGTTCATGCCTATGTGTGCCTTGTTCTCTTTTTGATGTGCTTTCTGTATTAGCAGATCTGAGTACTTTCAACTATTGTAGACTTTTGGAACTAAATTAATGCATTGGTTCTCTCATTAGATATTTTGTATGTTCTACAATTTTTCTTATTGAAAAGTGTCCTTGCCCATGTGTGCCTTGCTCTTTTTGGTATGTACTTACCATATCAGCTGATATGATTATTTTCTGTTATTATTAGCTTTTGGAATTGAAGGTAATGCATGGATTGTCAGTAGATATTCCATACATCATTCTGCGCTTTTCACATTGAAATGGTCTGAGTACTTGATGTATCTGTAATTCTTATGTATTAGGTCCAAGGGCAAATTAGCCTCCTGTCTGGTGCAGAACTGAGCTTTGGGTTGGCACATTATTCTATGTCAGAATTTGAATTACTGGCAGAAGAGCTGTTAATGAGTGATTCTGTTATTAAGGTAGCCATAACCTTTTTCTGTTTCATTGAACATTGGCAACCTTTTTTTGCCCGTCGTATTATGTCCCATTATCCGAATAAGCATACTGGCTTGATCAGATGATGTGTTTCTATATGTTTGTCCTGCAATTAATTTTTTGGACAAGCATTTACCTCTTAACTTTCTCCCTGTATCTGTTGTTTTGGACACATATTTACAATTTTCTCTCTGTGTGGATGTGTTTCTACTGGTGGTTTAAAGTTATTGTAGACTTTGCGGGTGTGTGCAGTCATAAACTTTGTCCACTTAATGCTCCATGTTTTTCCTTTCAAGCTCTATTGTCGGGACATGCTGCAATCTACTAGTTTCTGGAGTTGTTATATTTCATATGGGCCTTGTACCTTTTGAGGAAGCTTTAGTTATGCCACATTTTTTTTGGGTGCAAACTAAGTTAAGGACAGTCCTATAACTGTAAGTAGACATCCAAATTGGGATGGATTAAGTACTGGCTGTCCCATTTTATGGTCATGGTCAAGATTGGGCACAGAGTAAGGAAAATTTATGTTTGATGAAGACAAATTAGTTGGCAAAGTGATTTTTCATAATTAAGCCTCAAGTATTATGTCTGTTAATTTCTCATGATCTTTATTGCAGAAATTTTGTAGGAGGTTTAAATGGGGAAATTGTTATTTACTCCTGACTTTTCAGGTCATGACAGACAGAGACACTTTGGGGCGGAAAAAAACCATAGCCATATGTGGATGGCGTAGTACAGTTCATCCTGTACTTGCTCTTAATATGGTTTTGTGTTTTAACAATTTGGCTGTTTTCATTATTCTGGAGTACACAAATTTTTGTGATTTTGTTTGAATGTGACCTCTTGTAGGCTTCTTTTTGCAATTTTACCTTGCCAGAATACTTTGATTTAATTTAGTAGATAGACTTGTGTGATTATCTTTTTTGGCTTTTCAGGTTTTTGGGGCTCTTCGTATGTCTGTTAAAATGTTCCTGATGTGGAATTCACAAATGCTAATTGATGGTGAAGGAGATGAAAATGTTGAAACCTCAATGCTTGAAGCTAGTAATCTGATTGTTCTTAAGGTGCTCTAGTTATTCTACTTCAGTTTACTGGTATGCCATCATGCTTTGGACTCTTGACACCTGTTTGACCTTTTCTTAATTTCCCTCTTTCTGGCTCCCCTAACAGGAGTCATCTGTTATTCACTCCAATGCTAATCTAGGGGTGCATGGACAAGGTTTGTTAAATTTGTCTGGACCAGGAGATTGCATTGAAGCAGAACGCTTGGTGTTGTCGTTGTTTTATAGTATACATGTAAGCAATTTGTGGCATGATATTTTTATTCATTCATTTTCTTGGTTAGATGCATGTTCTGCTTGTTTCACTTTGCTATGTTTGGTTTTAAGCCTTTTTTGGTTGTGTATTACTCTTTTTCCTGGTTTGGTGAAAGTTGGAATTGCATGCTATTATCTGATTTTGTTAGCTCTCTCTCTCTCTCTCACACACACACACACAAACACACACATGTTTGTGTATAAATACACACATGCAAACATCTATCTGTGCCATTCTGTCTCTCACTCAAATGCATGTTTGAGTGCAAAAACATTCTACTCTTGCATAATTATGCACAACCAAAGAAGTTGAGGGATGCATTCCTCTTTTTTTGGCTAAACTATTAAATACTGCTAATATCTGTGCTTAACACTAAAGTTGCATGGTAGTTTTTTTCCAGTAGTGTGTATAAAATGCTTTATACAAGATCAGTTTGACTCCTTTCACTTTTCTGTTTCTGGACACAGGTTGGTCCTGGATCTGTTTTACGTGGTCCTTTGGAGAATGCATCAGCTGAAGCTGTGTAAGTTGAATACTTGTTGCGTAATATCTCAATTATTTAACTATTGTAATCTATATATTTGTAATGTTCTTTTATAGGACACCGAAGTTGAATTGTGATCCGCAAGATTGTCCGGTTGAACTGCTTCATCCACCTGAAGATTGCAATGTGAACTCTTCACTGTCCTTCACTCTTCAGGTGGATTTTTTCTTGTCCTGCATTCTATTCGGATTTATAGTTCTTCTCACTTCTGTGAGGTCTTAAGTTGGTTTGTCACTGCAGATTTGCCGAGTTGAAGATATCCTTGTTGAAGGCCTCGTGATGGGATCTGTTGTTCATTTCCATAGAGCCAGAACTATTAGTGTCCCTTCTTCTGGAACAATAAGCACATCTGGGATGGGTACAATTGCATCTGTGTTCCTTTTTAATTACCATATTCAAAGTGCATCTCCCACCTCACCGTCAGGCGGGCATTATTTAACATTTGAGCATGGCCAGTGTGGCAATTTGTCATCTGGATTTAGCATGAAAATGAATTTGTTTCCAAGATCTCGCGAAATTTGCTTACATATGGTTTATTGGTGTTCCAGGGACTCATCAGTGATGTTTGTTGTTCCTCAGGTTGCATTGGAGGTGTGGGACGAGGCATATTTGCAGACAACGGTATCGGCAGTGGTGCCGGGCATGGTGGTAGAGGTGGAATGGGATGCTCCAATAGTAGCTGCATTGTTGAGGGTGGCATGTCATATGGGGATGCTAATTTGCCTTGTGAGCTGGGCAGTGGGAGTGGAAATGAAAGCCTGATTGGTGCAGCCCCTGGTGGTGGTGTTTTAGGTCAGCTCATCTCTCTATAGTGGACTCTGTCTTTTGTCCAAATGTTGATGTTGTAGTACTTTGGGAAACTCTTCCTTTTCATTTAAAAAAAATGATTCAATGGGAACCAGGAGGTCATACTGTGTTAAAAAATTTCCAACTTATGTCTCACAAAATTGGAAGCATACTGTCAAAAAATGATGATATTATGTGAATTCTGACCTATGAAAGTGTTCATGGAGATAACTGGTTTTCTTGGCTCTCAGCTTCTTGATATTTAGTTGAGTTCAAATTGAGATTGCCTTACTTTGCAGAGTAATCTAAACAGTTGTCTGTACTGTCAGAAACATCGCATGGGACAATTAACACTTTAATGGATATACTTTGTAACTGGGAGATGGTTACCCCAGCATTAAAGTGTTCCTTCCAGAAATCCATAGTCTCCATATGGCCCAATGAAAAAAGGGGTCTTGTCAAAATTTTCATGCTACACAGGATGTTTAGACATTTTGCTGAACTCAAGCTGTTTTTCTAGTCATTTTATGGTTCATTGTGTACATCCTAGGACTTTTCATCCATTAGGAATTAGATATTTAACTTGCAGCAATGCTGGAGTTAGTTTTGTGAATTGGTCTTGGCTGACTTGAAGAATTACATCATTAACCTGATAGTTATATTTACGAAGTTTTCATTACCAAAATTTGAGTAAAATGTATGTTTTGCTTGAAAAACTGTGGTTTTTGTTATTAAAACTATTATAATGCTAAATGTACTTAAGTTTCATTGATGACATCTTCATGTACATGTTTCCTGGAGTATTCTTGCTGTATTGTATTCTTGTTCTCAATATTGTAAACTCGTCCATGTAACCTTTCAAATGTGTTTACTCTTTGTTTCATGGGCACCATATTCTTAAAATTATCCAGCCAAGTTGTTTTCTTTGTTTTAAATGTTTCATTTGCTGTGAAATTTTTTACTTCCAGTAAACACACTGTGAATCACGGAGAGGTTGGAAAGTACCCATCTCTTTAATTTTTTGAAACTTGTATCATGAGTAAGTTAAGGAGGTACTTGCCATTTGCAAGCTTAATAGAGCATGTGTTGAGATGGAGATTCTTGCCATTTGCAGGCCTCATGAATTATTTGTTTCGGTGTCTCTGCAAATTTGCAAGCTTAATAAAGTATTTATAGTTTTTGGTAGCGCCTTCAATACAAAGATTATTACGTCATATTCCAATTTCTTTCCCTTTTTTTTTTTTTTTTTAAAATTTTCCTTCTGATTCGTTTAATGAAGATCATATAAATCTGTAATTTCTTGTGAGTGGAAGTATGAACAGCTTATACTGCTGACAATTTCATTGAAATATTTGTCTTTGAAGTTTATGCATGGGTTTCTGAATGTTGAAATGGTCTTATCTGAGTTCATGCAGTGATGGGTTCTTTGGAGCATCCACTGGTAAGTTTATCTGTTGAGGGTTCAGTCAAGGCTGATGGAAACAGTTCTGGAGGACAGTTGCAAAGCAAAGGCAGTTTCCATCCTGGGGGAGGCTCTGGTGGAACAATCTTACTGTTTTTGCATTCCCTGGATCTTGGTGAGTCTGGTATTATGTCTAGTGCTGGGGGTCAAGGTAGTGTTGGTGGTGGTGGTGGAGGTGGTGGAGGTGGTGGGGGGAGAATTCACTTCCACTGGTCAGATATTCCGACTGGAGACATGTATCAGCCAATAGCTACTGTAAATGGAAGCATCCAGACCAGGTTAGTGGAAATAGTCATTGTACTTTTGCATGTGATACATGATCTACATCTCTTGTTGAATTTAGTTTCTGCCACATTGAACTTGTGTGGTATTCTGATATAATTACTAGATGAGTTTGTTGTCTCCAACTCTTGGCAGAGATTTTGCTCCTTATTGTCTTTAAAATCTTGAGGATGTGGTGGTAATGTATTAATAATTTTAGTTTAGGCCCAAAGTAAGAGATGTGTATGCTAAAATGTTGTTTGAGGAAATTAATGAAATGGTGAACAATGTATGACATAAGAACTAATGCAAATGAAGCATGGATAACCCCCATAATCTGAACCTGTATGCAACTGAGATGTTTATTTGTGAGATGGTTTGGACATCTTTTGAATTTATTTTAGGAAGCCTTCAAGATGAAGTCCATAGTTTTTCTTACGCAATTTGCATGTCTGTCGTCCACTTCCATGTTGCAGTCACTGTTTGAATGATGATCCATTCTTGTCATTGATCTTCGCTTTATACGTAGCTATCATGATCCTAGATTTTCAAGGGGACTGCAAAAACTCAATTGAGGGTGAAGTTATGATTAGTGTCTGTGGCCTGTTAAATTGTTGTCAAGATGTTTCTCACTATCAGGTCTAATCATACCCACTCAGATCTAGTAAGTGCCAAGGTTCATTTGCATTTGCTAAGCACTTTAAAGTGGTTGAAGACTTTTTCAATTTAAAACACAGCGGGGCTGGTTTCTTTGGTATCTGTTGATTGTGCCTTCAAGTAGTTTTAGATTCCTCTTTCTATAATCTTCTATTGATTTCATAAATGTGAAAGGTGATGATTGGTTGGTTTCTCTACTACTAGTTCATTGTGCCTCAAAGTACATTAACTTGTGCGCTTCTACTGTAGAGGTGGGATTGGAGTGGTCCAACGTAGTGCTGGGGAAGCTGGAACAATTACAGGGAAAGCTTGTCCAAAAGGTCTTTTTGGAGTATTTTGTGAGGTATGTTAACAGTGTAACTACTTGTGATATTGTGCGCATAATGATTTTTTGAAGCGTTCTTTTTTCTGCCATTGTTCATTTTCTGTTTGCTTCTGAGTAAAATATGTTTTATACTTGTTGCTTTCATTTGTTTTAGGGTGTATATTACTGAACAAAAGTTTTCTTTTCTTTTTTTTGGGGGGGGGGGCAATTTTTGGCTATTTAACAACGCTCACATCATTCCTAGTGTTTACATTGTTTTTGACGTTTCTGTTCTTTCTTATACTGATCTCCAAATGTTCAATCCTGAAGCAGAAAGAGAACTTTCTGAGAATGTTGGAGTCCTGTTCTTGGAGTTTCTGTCCTATTTGTTGCTTAATTCATGAATATCATATTTTGGGATTCTACAGGTATGTCCAACTGGCACATATAAGAATGTATCAGGATCTGATAGATCTCTTTGTTTCCCATGCCCTAGGAATGAGCTTCCTCATCGTGCTACTTATGTTCCGGTCCGAGGTATTTCTTGTATAACACCTTAAGTTTTTTTATTTTTATTTTTTAGATTACACATTTGATTGAGGTACATAGGGTGTATGTACAATGTAACTGCGATTAGCATAGATGCTATTTGGAGAATTAGACAAATGATGGATACTTGTACTAATGCCCTGTAAATTGTGATTTCTTTTTTTTTTTTTTGCTCTCACTGCTGATTTCTTCCTGGAGTTCCCTCTTGTTAACTTATTTTGGAACTTTAAATCTTCATTTGGACTGAGAATTTGGGGATGGTTAGTATCTATAGGAAGTATTTTAGAGTCAAGAGGGCATGTCAGGGGAAAAGTTGGTTGATGGGGAATACAAGACATAAGCCTGATTTTCAGGAGAGATTTATTATCAAAACCATTTACTCCCTCCCTCCCCTCATCTTGTCATGCCTTTTACTTTGGATTGTCCTCAAATATATGTTTCTTACCATAAATTATGATGAAACTTTTCACACCCTTTTATTTATACACTTATTTGGGATAAAGAACAAGAGAATTTTTTCAATGCCTAGAAGGGCATATGTGCATCATATCAGTCTAGTGGTGCATGCATTTGCCTAAACCGCAAATAGCTAACATTATATCTTCTGGGTCTTGTGCTTTGTCAGCCTTATTTGGGCAGCAGGAAGGGGGGAGGGTTGGTAAGGGAACCTACGTGGGCAACTGCATAAATTTGGAAAAGCAAAACATGATCTACTGACATTTCTTCCCGGTCATAAATATCTACATTCCTGAAAAGATACTATCCTTTTGCAATGAAGGGTGTATCTGTTTCACCATTGAATGTTGATTTTGTCGGCTTTTTGTTAATGCTAGTTGAACATATTTAATGCATGCAAATGTGTATAGATGGAATAGTTCTGCTTAGGCAATGTATTGTTATTATTATTATTATTTTAGAAGTAAGTTTTAAGAGTTTTAAAAAGCGGGTAGGATTGTAAATGTGTCCCTCATTTTGTTTCTAAGTAAAGATCTTTTTCCATCATCCTGTGAATGTTTAAGTGAACATTTGGTTGTGGCAGTGAGGTTGATCTTATAATTTTTGTGGTATTGACTTTGTATTTCACTGCATCCTTCCTGCAGGTGGCATTACTGAAACACCTTGTCCATATCAATGTCTTTCAGAGAGGTATCACATGCCTCACTGTTATACAGCCCTTGAGGAGTTAATATACACATTTGGAGGGCCTTGGCTTTTTGGTCTTCTCCTGTTGGGTCTTCTCATTTTGTTAGCCCTAGTCCTCAGCGTTGCACGAATGAAGTTTGTCGGGGTTGATGAATTAGCAGGTCCTGGGCCCACAAGACATGGCTCCCAAATAGATCATTCATTTCCATTCCTGGAGTCGCTTAATGAGGTATTCTCTAGATGACATTGCATTATCCTCTCTTACTGGCTATAGTCAATGATGTACGAACTCAAAATAATAAGAAAAGATTGTTACTGATCCAATCTCTGGACTATTATAGCAAGCATTGAGAGGACTAAAATGGTGATATATGTCAAAACTTTCAGGTTCTGGAGACGAATAGAGTTGAGGAGTCACAGAGTCACGTACATAGAATGTATTTTCTGGGTCCTAATACTTTTGGTGAACCCTGGCATCTTCCTCATACACCTCCTGAAGAAATAAAAGAAATTGTGTAAGTTTTAGTTCAAGGCCTGTTTTAGTTGTCTTGTAGTTATGCATCTGGTCCGGATGCACTCTAAAAAATTTGTTTATACGTACTTAACACTCATGTTTCTGTTCTTTGCAATAGGTGGATGGGGAATTTTTTAGATATGCATTCATTTATATCTTAAATACTGCTCACTACTAGTATGATGAAATTGTTTGGCATTTGAAAATTGAATTTGTAGGTATGAAGGTGCATTCAACACATTTGTGGATGAGATCAATGCTATAGCAGCATACCAATGGTGGGAAGGAGCAGTGCATAGCATTCTATGTATTTTTGCATACCCCCTTGCATGGTCCTGGCAACAATGGCGCCGTAGGATCAAGTTACAACGTCTCCGTGAGTTTGTGAGATCGGAATATGATCATGCTTGTTTACGTTCTTGTCGGTCCCGTGCTCTCTATGAAGGGCTTAAGGTTAGCTTTTCGCTTAATAGCACAGAGGAATTTAGGTAGTTATACATGTTTTGCATCATTCTGTTCAGTCTTTGGAGGAGGTCAAGTGGATTATGATATGTCTTTCAATTTGCTCTTGTGGTGGTCGACTGGAAATTAGTCAGCTCTTCTGTTCACTTTTGGGAGTTTCCTTGTTTGATTGGGATGTTTTGCTCGACTTTGCTGCATACTACTATATTTTCAAGCTTAAATTATACCTTGTTTGCATCAGCAGATTATTTACTATAGGAGCCTTAGAAAAGGACATACATATTATTGACAAAGGGCAAGGAAAAAGCTCATCAGGGAAGGTGGCTTTTGGGGGTTGGCCAGTGGGAAGTGGGCACTGGAAGCATTGTCCATAGGCTTTACCAATTTACAGTCGTAACATTTGAGAAATTAATAGTAAGGGGAAAAGCTAGTACAAAGGGGAAAAACAAGTATTCAAATGTTGATGGGTCTGTTTTATTGTTGTTTCTTGAGAGTGCTGGGTGAAGTGCTGGATGATAAGTATACAAGTCTCGATCAGGGGAACTTCTGGCACAATGTGCTCTTTTCCTCTGGATGAAAATTATCTCATACTAGCTCTTTGATATGACTCATTTGATTATTTTTGGCACTCTGCTGTCCCGCATGCTGACTTTTTCTATAAATACAAGCAGAAAAGCTGTAAATCACAGATGATACTATTTCAATAGAAATAGTATACTGACTGGCCATTTTGCTTTTATTTCTTTTCCAAAATGGATGTAATTGATTCTTAAGGCCACCTCAGAAAATAAAGGCTTGGTTTTCTTCAGGTGAATTGTGGTGCATTACTTGTCCCCCCCCCAAAAAAAAAAAAAAAAAACTCCCTCATGTTTTTCTGTTCATTATTTCTTTCTGAAGCACTATTGCCCGGCTAGCGAGTGTCATTACTATATAACATAGTACTATTTTTGGGGCGAATGTTGCAGAACTCCTGTTTACTTGATTAAAAGCATTTCCATCGTCCAGTGCAACTGAAACGTGAATTGATACTAACAAACTCATGCTTTTTCAATTTTTAGGTAGCAGCTTCATCTGACCTAATGCTTGCGTATATAGACTTCTTTCTTGGTGGTGACGAGAAAAGAAGTGATCTACCTCCTCGTCTTCATCAAAGGTTTCCCATGTATTTGCTGTTCGGAGGAGATGGAAGTTACATGGCTCGTTCTCACTTCACAGTGACAATATTACCACTAGTCTTATGAGTCAGGTTTGTTGTGTGCTGCTTAGGTTATTAGCTGGATCTAGGTAAATGAGCCTCAATTGCAAATAGAATGGCCGAATATGTTTTTACTTGAACAGTTTATACCATATTTTGATTGTCTTGAGACGTTTGATGCACTAGAATACAATGCGTAGAGTTTTTCTTTCTCCTTAGCTTCAAGGAGGCTAGCTTGGTACTGATTTCACTGGTTGTTTGCATGTGCTATTCATTAAATATTACTACACAAAAATAAGGTAGGGTTCTCAAAATTCTCAGTATGCAGGCTGTCCCGCCTACCACATGGTTCCGATTTGTTGCTGGTTTGAATGCCCAATTACGCTTAGTACGTCGTGGTTGCCTCAGATCGACATTTCGCCCTGTCCTCAAGTGGCTGGAAACTTTTGCCAATCCTGCTTTGAAGATCTATGGCATACATGTGGATCTTGCTTGGTTTCAAACTACCACTGGTGGTTTTTGTCAATATGGGCTGGTGCTGTATGCTGTTGATGGAGATACTGAACATTTGTCTTTTCAAGGCCTTGATGGAGCCCTTAGGACTGGACCTCAGTTACGGTATCGTTCTGTACTACACTATACCTGCAGATAATGTTAGTTGCATGAGTACTTGTTTCAGAAATCCAGGATGCAAATAGGTATTCCAAGTGGAAATGATTGTTAGTGCTAGTTCTTTTAAAGGTATGATATTGTAGAAACTTCTGTAGTGAACCTAGCTGATATAAAAAGCTACAAAATAAACTAGTGCAAGCATGAAAGCACATTGTCCTGAGAGAAAGATGTGACGTTTCTAGGAGATTCAGAATCAAGACTAAACAACCACACCCTTATCCAGCAATTTAGAATCCAGACTAAACAACCACACCCTTGTCCAGCAACCATGACTGGCCCTTCCATGGCCATCTCTGTCATCCCACTGTGCCCATAAATAATTGGGGGGAAAAAACATTAAGGTTCTGAATTTATTTCACTTACACAATCGCTTATCCCATCTTGCCAAAAATAAGGGAAAAAGGAAAAAAAGGAGTGTAATTTTTGGATGCAATGCAAGGCATGCTGCAATCCGCCTGATATTGGTAAATGAAAATAGTTGGGATGAGCTAGGACTGGGGGGTGGTGGTGGTGGTGGTGTTGATATCCACTGCTGCACCTCAGATTAAGTCTGGAGTACTTCAACAATTTGTTTAACCAACATTCTCAGTTAAGATAGTGGCTAATAGTGGCATTTGTTACAATCTGCAGAAAGTGTAGTTGGTGACATTAATGCAACTGGTAGTATTAGGGACCTAGATAAATTTTGCGGAAGGTTAAAATTGTTCGATTTTTAATTGTCCTGGAGCTATACTTTAATACCATTCGCTTTGGGGTAGTATTCCCAGACGTGCATAATTCAAGCTGATGTACTTGTGGTTGCAGAAAATTTTATAGGTATTAGACTTGTTTTGGATTGATTTCTTTAACTGATTATAGATTCTGATTTTGGATAATCAGTTTTTTGATGTTCTCGTTTGCTTTTGTGTTCAGATTAAAGATTTTTTTAATCACCAAAAAAATGTAAAGTCCATAATCCAAAGGGAAGCATTTACTGATTCTGATTATTCTTTATAAAGTAAAGTCCATAATCCAAAGGAAAGCATTTGCTGATTCTGATTATTCTTTATAATTACTTTCCTTGTCAGATTATGTAAACTCTAAAGCAACTGGGAACAATGCCTGTGTTTGCCAGCCATTTTTTTCCAATCCTTAAGCATAACTTTTTTTTTTTTTTTTTCCGTTTAAAATTTTTTTTTCTCCTCAATGCAGCGGTAGCACTATTAATTGGGGGGAAGTTCCATCCAGTTTAACAGAAGATTCATTCTTAGGCCGGACTTGTAGAAGCAGTGAATATAATGTCAGGCGGAAGATCTATGGTGGGATTCTAGATGTTAGCTGCTTAAAGAAACTCGGGGAGAAAAGAGATATACTTTTTGCACTCTCTTTTCTAATACATAACACAAAACCTGTTGGCCACCAGGTAGTTGCTCTCTCTCTATCTCTCTCTCTCTCTGCAAATGCGTGCACAGAGGCCGCCTGTGCTGTTTGTTGATGTTTTAGTTACCTGTCTTGCTGTTGTTATGATTCATGGTGCTATTTGCTATCTGAACATGCCTTGCGCCTTTCTTGCAGGATCTTGTGGGTTTGGTCATTTCAATGCTACTTTTAGGTGATTTTAGCTTAGTTTTATTGACTATGCTCCAGCTGTACTCAGTTTCACTGGCCGATGTCTTCCTCTTTTTGTTTATTCTTCCATTGGGAATCTTGCTTCCATTCCCTGCTGGAATCAATGCTCTATTCAGTCATGGACCAAGACATTCTGCTGGCCTTGCCCGTGTGTATGCTTTGTGGAATGTCACATCCCTGATAAATGTTGTAAGTATAGCTTATTTTGGTAAATGCTTATCTAGAATTGTTCTTTAGCACCAATGACAGGCAGTTGGTATTATATGCTTCATCTGATATTTTAACTTTATTTCTGCCTTCATTCTTTTTTAAATTTTCCCAGTGAATAATCATGTCCAATCCTCTCCTGTCTACACCCCCAAAAAAAAAAAAAAAAAGGAAACCCACGCACACACACACACAAATAGAATAGAATAAAGGAATGGTAATAATAACAGAAAACAACATTATTGAGATGCAAACCACGTCTAAAAGCTACAAATTCACATTATAAATGATTTATTAAAATTTTAATTTTCGTATCAGGTTGTTGCCTTCATTTGTGGATATGTCCATTACAGCACCCAGTCAAGGAGAAAAATTCCATACATTCAGCCTTGGAACATGTAAGAGAATTCATTGGCAGTGCTCAATAATTTTATTCAAGTAGGTATTGCCATATTGAACAGCAAATGCATGTTCTGAAGTTGTCTCCTTAATTTCTGTGGATGCAGGGATGAAAGTGAGTGGTGGATATTTCCTTTTGCTTTGGTTTTGTGTAAATGTATCCAGTCGCAGCTTATAAATTGGCATGTTGCAAATTTGGAGATTCAAGATCGCTCTTTGTATAGCACTGACTTTGAATTGTTCTGGCAATCATGATTTGTACAAGTTAACACCACCCAGTTTTTGTTCGGTTCGTGTTGATGGAGTTTCTTTTGACGTGTCCTCACTGTAGAGAGTAGAAATAGAATGATTAATACAGGAGTAGAAAAGTATTTAGCAAAATGAAAGGAAACTAGAAAGTGACGTAGATAGAGAGAGATATAAGAGAGACTGGCATTGTGTGTGTAGCTGACCATTTTTGATGCGCAGCTGTAGTTTTTGCAATGTAAATGTAAATGGTTATGCGCAAGGACTGGATAGATTTCTTCTAGTTTTTTTTTTCTTTTGCAATTCCAGCAGGAGATGGTCGTTCATTTTATAGTATGGATGTATCGTATTTTTGTTTGCCAGGCGTGGATTCATATATGGTTTTATTGCCAGGCCATATATTCATGTGGAGGTTTTTTGCGGTGGTTATTATTGATCTCCGTGCTCTATTTACTTTTTTTTGTCAAACTTCGGCCAAGTGGTGTGCTTATATGTAATGGCAGTTGCTCCTGCTTATCGAGTCATTTCAAGCCTACCATTGGAGTGCTGTCTGACCTGATTAGCTTTCCCTCACAGATCCAGGATCGAAAAAAAATTGTGGCGTCAGGTATTCTTGGACAATGGTGTACTGAGTGTTTTGATTTCCTCTGGGCTGGCTCGTAACTGATTCTTGAATGCCTGATGGCTTTTGTTTGAGAAGTCTCTTCGCAATTGCTCTTCAGTTCCTGCATTTAGGCTTTTGGGAGGGCAAATCAGCCAAGAATGAGAGGCAGCAAAACAGGTGGTTTTGGCTTCACTTAGGAGCCTGATAGCAGAAACCTGCTTGAATGGGTAGAAAATAGGAGGGGAGATTAAGATTTAAAGATGCAGAGGGTGGAGCTCAGATTGGATAATAGAGTGGTTTGGAGAAGTTTCTGGGCACACCATACCCGAGCATATGTTGAAGTCCAACGTGGGACTGATATGTTCAAATCTCTTAGGTACTTGACCGTTGCATCCCGCCTGAACTGTCACTCTAGTGCTTCGTCTTTCGCCTACAATGTTCAATCTCCTCAGCTCCAAGCCCTCCATTCCCTCATAGAAAAATGCTTATCCATGAAAGGAATTGAGAATCTGCACGCCCGAGCCATAGCCCATGGCCTAGCCCATCATGAGATGACCGTATCCAAACTTAATAGCGTCCCGAGCAATCTCACCAAGGGGTGATAGTCGATATGCACAGATACTGTTTGATGAAATTCCTCAGCGAAATCGTTGCATGTATAACAGCCTTATCCGGGGTTATACAAATATTGAAGATCCAGAAAACGCTATGATACTGTACAAGCAAATGATTGTTTCGGCTATTTTTCCGAATGAATTTACGTTTCCTTTTGTTCTGACGGCTTGTGCGATTAAAGAGAGTTATAGAGATGGTGTTTCAGTTCATCTGATGGCTGTTTAATTAGGATACGAATCCCATGTTTATGTTGAAAATGGTATTATAAGTGTATATGCTCCTTGTGGTACTATCATCTGTGCCAGGAAGGTGTTTTGATGAAATCATGGAGAAGACTTTGGTCTCCCGGAATTCGATGATGGGTGGGTATGCGAGAGTGGGTTATGGCAAACAAGCGTTCTTGTTGTTTCGTGAAATGAGGGATAGAGGTATCCAACTAGATGTTTTTACTCTTATGTATTTGCTTTCTGGTTGTTCTCAAGATTGCAACTTGGAGTTGGGGATGTTCGTTCACCACAATGTTGTCATAAATGGGATTAGCATGGATATTGTTTTGCAAAATGCACTTCTTGATATGTATGCTGAGTGTGGAGAGCTTCATGTAGCACAAAAAGTTTTTGATCGTATGGTCCGTAGAAATGTTGTTTCTTGGACCTCTCTTCGTACTGCTTGTGCCAAACATGGGTGCCTTGAAGTGGCCAAGGATATTTTTAGCCAAATGCCTGTGAAAAATGTGTTTTCTTGGAGTTCAATGATTTCAAGTTGTATCCATGAAGGCTGCTCGCAGGATGCATTGGATCTCTTCTTTGAAATGTGCAACTCTGAAGTGGAGCCTGATGAGACCACTTTGGTTAGCGTTCTCTCAGCTTGTTGCCAACTTGGTGATTTGGTGATGGGGAGTAAAATTCAGGATTATATCTGCTGTAACAACATAAAATCCAGTGTTACTTTGTATAATTCACCGAATAGATATGTTCTCAAAATGTGGTTCTCTTGAAAGGGCATTTGAACTTTTCAATGAGATGCCAGAGAAGAATATTGTCTGCTGGAATGTTATGATTGGAGCCCTGGCATTTCACGGGTTTGGACATGAAGCCATTCTATTTTTTGAAGAGATGCAAACTGGTGGAAAGTGGCCTGACAAGATCACCTTCATTGGCTTATTATCTGCTTCTTGTCACAGTGGTCTAACAGACATTTGGGCGGTATTACTTTGACGAGTTCTACATATGGAGTACCATGTGAAATCGAGCACTATGCTTGCATGGTTGATATTTCTTGGGCGTGGAGGCTTTTTGGATGAAGCAGTAAAGCTAATAGGAAGAATGCCAATGAAGCCAAACACTGTTATTTGGAGTCCTTTATTGAATGCTTGTAGGATTTATCACAATATCACAATTGCAAAGCCGGTCTTAAAGCAGCTACTGGAGCTGGAACCATGTGCTAGTCGTTGTGGGCTCTATGTGCTCATGTCAAACATTTATTCTGATGCTAAAAGATGGGGAGACATGAAGAATATAAGAAAATTGATGAATGATAATAGTATCAAAAAGCATGACGCAGTTAGATCCATTGAAATCTGTGGCTATATACATGAATTCATGGTGAGTGACGAGAGACATGAAGATTTAAGTGCAATCTACAGTGTGCTTGATCAGTTTATGGATCATCTAAGATCTGGTGGGTACATATGTAGCCTTACTACTGTACTCTTTTGAGGTGGATGGGATTTAGTGTCCTTGGTTGGTTGTGAGGAATCCTGAGAACATATTTGTCTACTATAACTTGTAAGATCATGCCTCATTGGATGCTCACTTGAAGATAGCGTACAACTTCTTTAAAAGCCTGTGTGGTGCAACTGGACGGCAAGGACACCATGAAACAGCATTTGTACCATGCTGCATATCTATGGATCAGGTTAAGAACACAAGATTTGCAGAGATGTAGCTTGACTGGAGTGTGATAATGGCAGTAATCGCGCGTACCAGTACAGTGGAAACAGGTGGGGCTGTTGGTGCATATTGTCATGACCCTAAATGTATGCATATACCATAGATTAGAAATTAAGGGTACCAGGGTTTGTCCGGATAGCATACATATGCTTGTTGTATTGTTCAAGGACCATTAAGCAATAACGGATTACAGTTTTCTTCTCTTGGATTCCCTCTCCCTCTCTCTGTTCTCATCCTCTCTAAACTCTTATTCTCATCTCATCTTCAAACCTCCTTCTCTGACCTTATTTTTTCAATCTTCTGGAATTCATTTCAGAAGAAAATCCCTAACAGAGAATAATTATCAGGAATGGACTGGAATTTCTTACGAACAGAGAATTGAATAACTTGCAAAGCTTGAGTGAATTATACCTAGACACTAACCGAATTTCGGGAGCAAATGTGGCATGTTATGGCTTTATGACTTATCTAAGGCATCTTGAATTAGGAAATTACTTACTAATCTCTGCTGTACCGATAACCTTCTGAAGTCTCAAAGATCTGTTGCCGCTCAACCTACCCTCAAATTCCCTAACTGGATCTTTTCCTCAAGAAATGGGAAACCAAAAGGCTGCACCATATGTGGACATGTCATTGAATCAATTCTCAGGTGACAGTCCTAGCACTGTGGGATCAATTCCTTTCACTAGAACACTACAGCTTCGTAGGATCAATTCCAGAAACATTTGGTAATATGTTGGGCTTCGACTTCCTTGACCTATTGCGCAACAATTTCCAGTATGATCCCAAAGTCATTCTAGAGGCACTGCAATCCTTCGGATTCTTGATGTTTCTTTCAATCATTTAACAGGTGAAATTCCTTATAAATGTCCCTTCAAAAACTTCACAAGTGAGTCTTTCAAGTTCAATGATGCATGTGCAGATATCCTAAGTTTCATGGCCTGCAATGCCAAAGTAATTCACCTCACATATCAAGAGTGAGAAAGGTACTTCTAGCTACATTTGCTGGGAACACCTATTTTGGTTGCTGTGGCCTCAGCATTTCTCTACACAAGATAGCCAAAGAAGAAAGACAGGATTTAGAGAGGGATAACCTGATAGCAGTGCCAGCACAATGAAGGGTTTCTTATTTTGAGCTTCAGCAAGCAACTGATGGATTCGATGAAAATAATTTACTCGGCACTAGAAATGTTGGATCAGTATACAAAGCGATTCTAAATGGTGGAAGGCTTGTCGCCAAGAAACTACTTAATTTGGAACAGGAAGATGCAATTAAAACTTTTGATGTGGAATGTGAAGTATCCAGGAAAATTCGCCATCGAGATCTTGTGAAAGTCATTTGTGTTTGAATACATGGGTAATGGGAGCCAGGAGAAGTGGTTGTATTCCCAGAATTATATCTTAGATATTATACAGAGACTGAACATAAGGATGGATGTGGCTAGTGCATCGCATTATCTCCACCATGAATGTCTGGCACCTGTGATTCATTGTGATCTGAAGCCTAGCAAAGTCCTACTCGATGAAGGCATGGCTGCCCATTGAAGTGATTTCGATGGTATTGCTAAATTGTATGGAAAAAAGCATTGCTTTAACCAAGACCCTAGCTACAATTGGTTATATTGCACCAGTTAATAACTATAATTTCATATATTTTTCAGACCTTATTCTGATAACACTCTTCCTCTTTTTCATTGTCTTTAATGGTATTTTTTTCACTTTCATAATTGTCTGTCGAGTATGGAATTGAAGGATTAGTATCAGCGAAATGTGACTATAATTATGGAATTGTGCTGATGGAAACCTTTACAAGAAGAAGGCCTACTGATGAAATATTTGGTGACTATTTGAACCTGAAGGGTTGGGTAAAGGGTTTGATGTCTAGTGAGATTCTTCAAGTTACAAATGCTTGAAACCAAATGAAGAATTACTCTACCAGAAAAATCAAAAGGTTTATCATCAATCATGGGACTGAAGTGGTGTGTCTGAATCTCCCAAGGAAAGAATTGCATGAAAGTTGTTCTCCAATCTCTAAAGAAGATCAAGCCCCAATATATCGAATATCAGGGACGTAGATAAACTGTTAAAAAAGATTGTATAGCATTATTTTGTAACAGGAGATTATGACCAGAGTTTCAGGACAAGGGCAATCTATTGCCCCAAATTAACCAAACCCAAGCTTCGATGATTCCCCTCTTTTTGGTGCTCATACAGTTTATGTTGAAACCTTCATCTGAAAGCAAGTTATCACTTTAAATTGTCATTTTTTCCGCAAATTTAGGTTCTAGTTCTATTCCTTCAGTCCTTATCGCATTTATTAACAAGCAGCAAGTTAACCATAATAAATTTCAAGTGTCTTTATGGTCAGATATAATTTCAACTCGAACGTACTATAATATTCTCAACATACAATGAAAGTAACAAAGCACAATCACCTATTTTAGTGGGAAAACTATGAACCAGAAAATGCATTCTACAGCTCCTTATTTAGATTTGCATACGTGGGGAGGTCGAAGAGGTTTCACTATCTTGTCAGAAACTAGAAGCTCGGTCCAACTTCATCATGTATTCTGTTTGACACAAACTCATAATTTGTTAATTAGTGTATCCCGTCACCCTGTCCAGTAAGATAGGATAAGAACATGTGATGTAAAGGTACCTAGAGACTAGAAAGATCACCAAGCTATTTAAACTGTCAATATACTGAATTCAAATGATTGCACAGACACAATCAACTGCCATAAGTACATCAAACCGGTATTTCCAGTTCATCGCTATCATAAATAAGTCAACTATAGAAAAGAAATTCAAGATGCCATGGGCTAATGATCATAAAAACACAAGAACTCATGCTCCTTTTAAGTTAGAAAATCAGTAACACAAGCTTATTATGTAAACTGACTGGGATCACAACATTGATTCCACTGAGAGAGAAATCCTGAGAAAATGGATGGAGACTCCCCGCATGAAGAAAGGAGCGACTCGCCCCCCATTCATAATTCCCTGTTTAACCAAAAGAATGAAAGAGTTAAGAGAGGTAAATTTTGAAGTTTGACATGGCGCAACCAAAAATAAGATCATAGAAACATAAAAACAGAAAATAAAAAATGCGAATGCAAAGACTAAACATGGATGAGGTAAAAATTTCTTCTTAAGCAACCTTAGTATATTCAAGTAACACTTAGGAGGGAAGAAAAACACACCAGTAAAGTTTTACTCCTTGTTCAAGACCTTCGGAACTTTGATATAAGGCTCCTCATAGCTTGGCACAGCTTTTATTATTGCTTCCCTGTTGAGAACGTGTGTTCATCTAAGATTAAGTGATGATTCTAGACAGAGGTGCAAAGCTATTTTGAACAGCAGTAGATCACAGATATTCCTGATACCAACCTATTCTCAAAAATTTGAGGTAAATCATCGCGTGAATTGTGGCCTTCAGTATCTGCAGTTCAACATTTTTCCAACAAACAAATGTGTAACTAAAGTATAAAATCTGCAGGGAAAGGACAATAGCAGTAGATGAAACCAAGAAGGCATGTCTTGTTCGTGCTTATCTTCTTATTCACTTATATGAAATGTTGTCTAAGCAAGAAAGGATCATTAGTAGCAATAACAATATTCTGGTTGCTGGGGTGAAGTAACACTGAAAAAGAATGAAAACAAGCCAATTTAACTTCAAATTGCATGTATTAGCATGATGTCTTCTGCACTTTAAGTTGATAAATCTTCCACCTTGTGATTTCAAATCTAATGCTAGATATTTCCAATGATAAGCAAGTAACATGCTGAGAATAATTTTAGATGAATCTAGTAGAACAACAGGTAGACACAATAATGCCTGAATGAAATAAAAAGAAAGGAGGAACAGATTAAAAAAAAAAAATACTTTCATTCTTTATTATAACCCGACCTCCTTTTTAGAGTTCGAAAATCGGACCGAAAGGCAAGCCTTATCAAGTGTTTCAACTATAGACTAGCTACCAAAATAAAGTTTTTCATTCAAAACTGCTAAGTACCTGCTCGAATTGCTGGCTCAATACTTTCAAGATCAATAGCTTGGAGTTGCCCAAACCTGTTTCATAAAGAATAATCTAATTACAAGAAAGCCTTTGAAAAAAAAGAACAAAGCAATGGCCTGTCTAGTTGCAGAGGAAAAACTATACCAATGCCCACAGACAATCATCAACATAGCTCATACCATGAAAATCCCCCCTTTATGACACCAGATTTATAAAAACAACTTCAGGTGAAAAGGATCCAGGGAGATCGGTCGAATGATCCTTTCTGGATGCAAAACTTGCTTCTAGACTGGATTTGAACGCTACTAAGAACTACACAAGTTTCAAACTTTCAGCATATCAGTCTGTAAACTAATTTGATCCAGTCAGATTATGATCAAGCAGCATAGATAAAATTCTCCAGTCCAAGATCATACTATACTTGAACAAAACCCACAACTCTGATAATGTAAATTACAAACACTAGTATCATTTTTTTTAGTGTAATTTCATATCAGATTTTAGAGCAAACCAACACACACAAGTGCATAGGGAACAACAAAACTACACCAGTCAGGCTGACTTTCAAGTGTAGAAGCCTAAAACTATGACCAGTACTCACAAAACTTCAAGTTTCAAGTTCCGCAGACAAATGATGAATATAAGACTCTTCAGCAAACTCCCACATTTCAATCACACATGCATATGTTGTTATTACTGATAAGAAAGAGAGAGAGCCAAAGAAAGAAAGAAAGAAGAGACATTACCAATCTACCACTTGTTTCATTTTAGGAGCAAATTCTTCAACCTATAAACACCCCAAAAAGGAAGGAAGATAAAAAATATAAAGATTACAATAAAAAAATTATACCTTTGCAAGTCTGCTTAAAAAGAAAAAGAAAAAAAGGAGCTTCTAAGTCATCAATTATACGAGTACACATGGATACGAAGACAAGGAAGAAAAGGGCATATATCTAGTAGTAATACTTCATCTGGGGTGAGGGAAATTCGAGCAGTTTCAGCCAAACGAGGAAGATTAGGAGGTTCAAGACTAGAGTTTGCTGTGGTGGAGAAGTTTCGCCTTGTCCTGTGATTCTTGCGTTCTACAAGACATTTCTTCTTTACAGGAGAAAATGGGCTTTGCCTGAAAGCCAAGAAAAGTTGCGCAGCATTAGCAGAAGGATTAATGGATGCTCCTCTATGACTTAGCAAAACCGTGAAAGCTCTGCTTCCCATTTTCTGCAGATTACTGAAAAACCGAGAGCCTCAAGCTCTGCAAGTTCCAGTTTTGGTGGATGCCTATCGGCTGTGTTTGAGCGGACCTGGACCTAATTCGAACGTCGGAGTCCAATTACCAATGGCCCGTTTCAGAGCTGAGATAAATTTATAGGTTTATATTAGTTTTGTTAGACAATTTTCTACATATTCAAGGATTAATTTATACCCACGTAAGAAAAGCAAACTTATGCTATCGATTAATCCTTGTACATAGAATTTTAATGATTTATAGTACCATTTTGTATAATAAAGTATCATCATAATGAAATTCTGGTCAGATAGTGAAACAAAATGTAATTTAAGATTAACAAAAAAAGATTTATACCAGAGGATACTCTACCGAAATTGTATAATCCATTTTTACTACTTTAGTGGAGGATACTCTACAGAAATTGTGTAATCCATTTTACTACTTTAGTGGTTTGATCTCTGCTTTTGGGCAAAGTTGGGTCGTTGTTTGCCTAAGGAAACCTCACCATAAAAGAAAACAAGTTGTTTTACCAGGTAAAATTTTTAGGGGGCTAAATGTATAAGTTCTATTTTTACCTAAATTATCACTATTCCTTTGTAAGTTGTACTAGAATTTGGACTCTAGAAAGTTAAGTTCAACAGCAATATAACCTTCTTTGTTTTACTTGGCTTAAATCAGCACCATGCAAAATGGAAATGAGTTTAGCCTTCCACCATATATGTGCAACTTCACTTGGAAAACTCCAAATCCAAATTAGCAAATTTCCAGCAATCAGATTTGGAACGGGCATGTAAATGTTTATCATCAATATGAACACCTGATAGATTGGAGGAGGAAAATGCTGGAATTACAAAATTTGACGAGGGAAACGCACAATTAAATCTGCATAACATGCGAACATCACCCACAAGTACCCCAATGCAACTTTTTATAGCAGCTGCCCAAGTCATAACAGCACATAAGAAACTCACTTGAGAACCTATATCAATATTTACAACCTGTTGCCTTTTACTAGTTCCCACTTCTTCCCTTCAGATAAATTATATACACCAAAATGAATCATTTTCATGTTATCAGATGTAAAATTGGCCAAAAATTGTCTGCTACATGAGAAATCAATCATTGCTCAGATCTGCGGCACCCTCTATATCCACATTGCTCATTTCTGTGGGAACAACGTTACAATCGAGAAGATAAGGAGTAGCTGATGCAGTCACTAGATTCTCATTCGATGATACAACATTTGGCAAATTTGTGCTCCCACTATCAGGCAAAGATGCAGATGATACACTGCAGATAATCTTCGTCTCAGTCGGAGATACAGATGCCAAATTACATTCACCCTCTGTTTCCAGCAAAGAAGCGGATGCAATATTGCTTGTCTCCTGCTTTTCTGGCAATGGAGAAGATGCCATTTTAGTCGTACTATCTGTTTCTGGCAAGGAAGCAACACTGGCAGAAGAGATAGAGGAAGTTTCCACTTCATTGCTTTTACCAGTTCCATCTTTGCCACCCCCTAAAAGACAGTCGGAAATATACAAGTCCAGTTAGCATCATTCAGTAGACATGTATAAGAGTTTGCCTTAATGAGCTTATAGATACCTGTATTAGTTACTGAGCCTGAGGGAACGTTTGTATTTGAAGGTGCCAATGAAGTTCCAGTCCCCTTTTTCATCTTCATCTGCAATCACAACCAAAATGCAATATAAGCTCCACAAGCTTGTAATGATACTATCCAAACTTTTGCTGAAACTTCATTAAAGAGCACCCTGAAATGCTTCTTTTCACATTACAAATCAATACTAGATCAGTTCAATACAATCAACAAAGCAAATTGTTTTTCCTTTTCCCATCTTCATCCTTCTTAAATCTGTTTTATTTTTATGTTTCACTTCTGGGAGAGGATGTCCTACACGAACCCCAAAATTAGTGTGACAAAATAAAAGATAAAAAGGGCTCAACTCCATCTTGCCATACACATTGTTCAATGCCTACAACATTCTGAAGGAAAGGTGGAGGTTTAAAATCAATGTGTTCTTAAAAGGTAAGCTAACTTACCTTGACAACAATATTTTTTTCCTTGGGAGAGGTTGGGTGGGTTTGCTAACATTCTTCAAGTCCTACAACATTCTGAAGGAAAGGGGGAGGTTTAAAAATCAATGTGTTTTTAAAAAGGTAAGATAACTTACCTCGAAAAAGGGCTTCATTTTTTTTTCTTTAATTGGGAGAGGCGGGTTGGGTGGTGGTTGTTGGAGAGGAAGGAATTTGCAGAAATTGGGTAATGTGTAAGTGAAACAAGAGAAACCGTTCTAGTCAACCAAACACATCCTACAATCTAGCTAGCCAAGAGATCTTCTCCATTATTTTAGAAAGGATGAGACTCATGGAGTTCCTCATTTGACCTTCTGCATTCTATCCATATCCAACAAGCTTTTTCTGCATAATCTTTTACTGGGATAATCACCATTTGAGTATTTGACTGGCAATTCTATGATGTTGACATGAAAATTCTATAAATCTACTTGCATACCTTAACATTTTCTTCACAGTACTTAACGACGACTGAAAGGTTTGGACAATATCCATGAAAAAGTGTGTAGGCCCACAAAAGAAGCTTCCTTGAAGTGTTCATGTCAAGAATGTCCACGCCATCTATACCTGGCTGGACATATGTCTCAGTTGCTAACTGAGATGGAACCATATAAAGATTTATGCCAGATGGGAGCAATGCACAAGAGGTATCCTTGTAAAAGTTATAGGAAGACCTGAGCAAAATAGCAGCAGTCTCCAAGTCTTCATCTGATGCCCTCTTAACTATCACATTCTTGATCTTAGACAATGAAGGATTCCATTTTGTTTCAAGACACTTCAGATGCTCTAGGTCATCAGATGATGAACACCACAATTCATCTGATTGCAAATCTACACAGAGCAACTGTGTATTTTCTAGTCCACTACCTAATGAACCTGGAACATGGATCTCGCTTGGAATTCTTGAGTGCAATGGTGTTATTAAAGCCATGCTAATAACAAGCGACCGACACCAAGCAACAGAAACGTTCTTATAAACTTTAGCACAGTTGCTATTAGACAACTTTGGGTTCTTCAAACGCTTCCTAATTTTCTCATTTATTCCTTCAAGTGCTTCTACCTTGACGCTTCTCTCTAAGGATTGGATGTATTGATATAGATATCTGCACCAAAGGCCAAACACAACACAAAATTTGGGGTAAGTACATTGATTTCACCAGTCAAGATGGGTGTCACAAGGATGGAGTTGAGTTAGATTTACGAGAGTAAGCAGCAGAAATTCATAAGGCATCTAAAGCTTTAAAGCAAAGTATTATATTAAAGACACTACACAAAGTAAATACAGATTTTTACCCATATAAGTAGCTCTCCGTCCATTCTGGGTTCTTAATCTCAGGCAAGTTGCATATGTCTGACCATAAGTTGACCTGGTCTAGAAACAGAGAAAATAGTTTCTCCAGAAGATGCTCAGTAGCACCGCGAGTAGGATCAGAGCATGAGAGAGATTGCTGGATGAACAAAATTAAGGTCTTGATGTACCTCCCAATGGCAACCGGAACAATATCCTCAAGGCACGGAGAGAACTGAATTGCAAATCAAATAAGACAAATATGATACCACTGACACAAAGTGTTTCTATGACAAATGACGATCATCATTTATTGTAAAGAAACCTGATTTGAAACCAGTAAGAACAAATATCATAGAGATCATGCAAAATTATAAACACTGGTTCCATGTCTGAGAAGATTGTTTCTCAGTCTTTCTTTGACCTGTTAATCTTTCAAGAGAGAGAGAAGCAAAAAGGTATATTAAGTTTAGATTATGTAGTTACCAAACATACTTTACAAGATAGGACATAATTTCATAAATGTCCTTTTCTCCTCACATTTCTCAAGCAAGATTTATAGGTGGCTGCATCTCATTTGTCCTTAATTTTTTTGATTGTCCCATGAGTATGGACATGTTCTCAGATGTTAATTTTGCCTTAAAATAGTTTTCAAGCTTTCTTATTTGCTTAGAGCTTATGATTTCCTCCTAAATACTCAAACATAAACTTTTTAAAGGCAAATTTTTCTTTTCAATGCTTTGACACGACAATTTCTTCCCAGCGTAAACAACTTTTTCAAAGCCAGTCTAGGCAGCTTTAAACAATACTGTGACAGACCATGCATCTGACATCAAACGAACAACAAAAGCCACTACTAATTTCATTTACTCACACAAACAAGAATAATGAAACAATATGCCAATGTTCACACAGCACATATTTTACAATTTCACACAGTTTACTGTTCACAAAAAAATTTTGCTTCAATAGTCTAAATGAAATATCAAGGATATAACTCAAAAAGAACACCCTATATAAACTACTTAACCACACCAACAATTGATAAAAAATAGGCAAAAACCCAAACTCATTCAAATGGTGATACCCTCTTATCTGCGCGAAGAGAAACATGAGCCCGGTCCAAGGTAGAGACATCTCCGGTCTCCTCCAATAATTTCAGATAGAACAATATGTATTTCCTGATGCACGTGATGAACTTTCTAGAACTTTCTGCTAGGTTAACTTCCAGAGGTTTCCTATTTGCAGAAACACTTGGTGTTTTGCGCCTGTAAATCAAAGAAGTACATGGCCAAGATTGAGATACTCATATGTAAAAACATATACAAGGCTTCAAATTTCAAGGGAAATGGGATATTCCATTACACTAATTCTCAATCAGTTCTCAGAGAATTTTATGCTAGTTATAGTTAGTGAAGAAATCTAAGAACCTGTCCCTACTTTCTTATGCTAATAGCCCTATTTAAGTTAGTAACAAATTTCTTGCTTATATCCAAAATTCAATTAGCTCAAGATCAGGTGACAACAAACTTCTCTTGACTTTCCAAATTAAGGAAAAGACAGAAGTAATACATCGTTTTCATATATCCTTGAGAACTAGTTTGAGAAATGAGAAAAGGACAGAAGCTGTACCTTCCTTTCTTTACCATACTGTCAATCTCCCACATGTTTATCGTAAATGAAGAACGAGATGACTTAAAGCAGAAGGAAATCTCCTCCTTTGCCTTATCCAGATCCCCACTGCCCCCCCTTCTATACAGCCCTTGAGCGAGCATATATCTGGCCTTGTGAAAATGCTTGAGTTCTCCTTCAACGCAGATTTCCAGTGCAGAAAGGCAATCATTGTAAAGCATATGCCACACCTCTTCCAACTTGGCAACTTCCACCATGTTACCGGCAGAGTTGTCATCTAAGTTTCTTTTCTCACCATGCATTGATGATTCCAGAATTTCGCCACCAACTATGCCAAGAATACTCATTGTGGTCTGCTTTGTTGACTCCATAAAAGAATATGCTGCAACAACCTAAAGAAAACAAAGAGCTCTTCAGCATCAAACAAGAAAACAAAGAGCTCTTCAGCATCAAACATACAAATATACATGTGTTTGTGTGTATCAATCCACAGGGATGATACTAAGAAACAAACAAAAGAGTTGATCAATGAAATAACATGATAAGTAAGGAATATGAATTTTATCTGCCAGTCTTCCTATTAGCTTACGTCAATGCCTGGGGCTTTAATGCACTAGGCTTTAGTTTGTAATCAGCTCCTTGTATATTGCACAATTTTTTTCCTTTCTGTCACGCACAATATGGTTTTTTATGGTGTGGAGAAAAGAATTGGAGAAAATACAAGGACAACAGCTAGGATAAAACCTTCATAGTTTCTTGATCTTGTTTCCCACATGTGCAAAGTAGCTTCAGGCGTGAAGCATGCATCCTGTAGAATGGATCCACAGCTGATGGATTCAAGGCAATAGCCTTAGCATAATATGACAAAAAAGTGTCATGTGAACAGCCAAGCTTCTCACATATTTTTCCCAGATAAAATGCATGAGACCAATCTTCCCTGTAGACACAGATTTTAATACGTAAGACGAGATAATGCTGTAAGTCCAGAAGCACCATAAGACCCTGAGTGAAAAAGATTTACTTATGCTCAAAGGCCTTCTTGAAATGTCTCATTGAGTTCTGACAGAACATCATCCAAACTGCATCCTTTGAGGGTATCATAGATCTCTGGTCATAAAACGGTACAACATTCTGAACACCATCATAGTACACTAGTGCTAACAATTCGTGGATCTCACCCTGGAACCCAACATGAACAATAAAAGTGGCTTCAGCCATGTAACATAGTTGACAACTAAAAGATTCAATCAAGCAGCACAAGCATGTATGTGTAATACCAACTCGTTCACTATTTCCGATTTGTAATAACGAATTTCACAACCAAGTCATGGGAACAACCTCACTATACTTCAAGAAGACAATAATACAAAAACAAGCAATTCAACAACCATAGGAGATCAAGCAGTTCAAAGCCTATGAAGATGCAACTTATATTATCATATTTCCCAGACAGCCGCATAAGATCATTGATATTGGATCCTCACTTGCGTCCCAAAAAAAAAAAAAAAATCAAGTCTTTAAACCAATGAAGACATCTCAAACAAAAAATAGCTTTTCGCTATCAGCACTCCAGCTCCCCATACTAGTATACACAGCAAGCAAAAAGGCACCAAACTGAGCAAGCATTGTCAAACACGAGCATAACCTGTTGAATTGCCGTTTTTGCAAGAGCCAAAGTCATCAATAAGCATCGCCTGCTCCTCCTCCTACTTTTTTCAACCCTCAGCGGTAAAGTAGGATTCTTCCTCCATCCCAAAACATTTATTTGCTTACTTCCATCATTTAATAGCAAGTCCACCTCCTGCACAGAAGTAGTATTTTGAAGGCAATAAATGAATTTTTAATGTGGAATTAATGTTCTTTTTTATTTTCTCAATGCATAAGCCGACACAAAAGATTACACAACAAAGGAAAGTCACCTCATCATATATATTTGCTAGCCGCTGCCAACTCTCAAAGTGTAGGGGATTGTACAGTAAATCATACTTAAAAAGCTTTGCATTTTGCTCAACAAACTCTTCCCCTTCCTTGGTTAATACAAAACCAGCCCATTTATCTGTTGCACTCATTTCTTCAGACAAAGCTAGAAAGTAATACAAGTTGCTGTACACATCATGGTAAGGTCCAGAGCTGCATTTAATGAACATCTTATTCAGTCTATAACAAAAATCTGAAGTAATCATAACCACCCGGTCCCTTTCTTGCCAACCAATGACAAGCCCCACCCCAAACAAGTTAGAATTGGCTGTATAGAAGATCCTCAAATCCATAAACTAAAATACCAAAAATATTGGTAAAGAGACAATACCTAACAACCAATGATGCTTGCTGTTGTTTGAGGCTTCCAGGATCAGAAAATACTGTCTTGATAACTGAATCCAGAAAGCCATCAGATCCAGCTTCTTCTGACAATTTATCTTCACATAAGTCAGGATCATCTAAAATTTTATCTATTGCATTTCCCACCAATACATGATCAGGTGGCTGTGGAAAGTGCTTCCGTATAGCTCTTAGTACTCTCCGAAGTTTAATGAGACCAGTACGCTGAAAGACAAAGAAAACTTATAGTGACATAGTTTTGAATGAATAACAAAATGATCACAAGTTCAAAAGAAATGCAAGAGAGGAAAAAGAGGTGTCATTATTTACTTACTGATGAAGCTTTAGCATACGGCAGTATGTATTGGAAAACATCAGCACACTGTTCCTTTGTCTGATAGTCTCCCCGACTAGTGTTTTTGTGTATGGCTAAATCATCTTCATAAGAAGAGTCAGATCTAAGATTCAAACCATACAAACAGTAAAAGCACTGATCCAAAGCATTATCAATCCCCACTTCTAATTCTTCTCTCTCATCCTCTGTCATTTCTTTTCCACTTTCAATAGGTGGAGTATCTTCGTTTTCTTTTTCTTTCTCAACAAACAAGCTATTTGGCCTAACACCCACATCTCTATCACATTCTACTCCTGTCTTCTCTTTCTTTAGACCTTCCTGAGTGCAAATGTTTTCTGAGCAGTTCCTTTCAATAGCATCCTTTTCTGGTGTACTAATTTCATCTGTATGATCCACGTCTGTAGCCCGTTCAATAATCTTTGCTTCGTCAACCTGAATAACAGGGGATATCTGACCAGAAGTTTGGACTTGATCAGCCTTGCTTAGGTTTTGACAATTAGTTTTAAGCTTCATATCCAAGGCTAATAGGTGCTTTATGGCAAACTTCAGAAATGTTCCCCCCTCCTCGTCATCATTTCCATGAGCACAGCAGAGTCCAAACTCAGCAAGCATGTCATGCACAGCAACAATCAACTCTGTCTGGTAACACAAAATATAAACAATTTCTATCTATTAACATGAAATAAATTCATAATATGGTATCGAAAAACCTGAAGCAATATATGGGACCGTGACAAGCAAGAGTTAACATTTTCAAAAACAGGATTTATGCCACACCTGAGTTTTGATAGGAACACTAGGGCTAAGGTGCTGGAGCTTACAGAATGCAATAGCTGCATCTACAAAGTAGTATATCTGTCCCTGCAAATTTTCATCTGAAATCCCAGGTCCAGAGGACTTCTTACAAAGGTATTTATTTGCAACATTGCACATAAACACTAGCAGGATAGACTGGATATCCTTGATAACTTTCATTGGACCTATAACACCATTCTGCAAGAAAACAGAAGTATCATGTACTGTAAACGAATATAGTGATGTAATGGCATCGATTATATCCAACTTGTCAAAAAAAAAAAAAAAAAGCACAAACTTTCTATTTTATCCAACAAGGACTCAAAACTACATTATGTGAGAAGAAAAGTCTGACAAGATATATTAAGCATCATAAATGGACCAAACCATAGTTCAAAGCAAAATACTTTGCTGTAACAAAGCTATTGACAGCCCAGCATTATGGCATTTCAAGAGGTCAAAGCACTTATAAAAGAAAAAAAAAAGTCTACTTTTCTTTGCCTTGCCAAGCTTGTGAGAGGCAAATAGATTTATCAATTAGAACCCACAAACATCAAACACAATGTCAGAGGCTTTTTCAAACCTAGTGCAGCAGCATTTAGTCTATCTAACTTAAAACTTGCAAGGTTGCATGGTTTCATAAATGCATACAATTACATAACTAGAAAAAAGTAACTGAACCCTGATGCTTCATTGAAAATCAGTAGATACACAAAAGTACTAGACCTCCAACCTCATGAGTTCAGGACACATAAAGTGATTTCTAATCTCTTACTACATAAGATTGACCTCACCAACAAGAAAGTGATTTATGCGAAGCAAAGAAGACCTTAGGATGAGTTCCATGAACTTTACTAGCCATATGTAGCTGCCTACAAAATATAAAACCACACGGAGACATTGACAAATTCCTCTATTAGCTTGCCCAGAAAAGGTGCATCAGTAGATATGAGCAGATACATTCATGGATAAACAACACACATAACAGTTATCCATATCTGAATAACTAGCAAATTTAAGATCTGAAAATTGAACAGCAGGCTTGGAAACATTAACTTTGGAATTTTGAATTGACCTACCAAATGATCGCATGGAATCACGCTCTTTATCCGTGAGGCACATCCAGAAATTGCTTTGACTTCTTCAGCAATGATGTGGTTCCAGTAGATGCATGCACTGTCCTTTGTTTCCGTTTCAGAGGCAGAGACTACATTCAAGCCATGACTTTTAGTTGGAGGATAGTCTCCTAGACCAGCAGCAGATATCAGTACTTGTATTTTCCTTCTGTGACACTTCAAATAAACCTCAATATCCATTGACTTAGCTTGTTCACATGCCTTGATCAAAGCATCTATTGCAGATAGCTCAACATTGATAAATCCTTCATCCAGCCCGGAAACATTCCCCACATCAACATGGACATCTTTAGCAGAGAATAAAAGTGGAACAAGCATATCTACACACTCTGCATACATATTATTCCCAATCATTTCGTGTACAGTCTTCTTCATCAAGAAGTCAACCTCTAATAGGTTAATTTCACTGAGAATCCTATCAACAGTAAGCTTATGAATGACTTTGCAGTGGGGCAGGCAAATAAAACTAGTAGACTCATTCTTGTTTTCCTTATTCACCAACAGCGACAGAGAAGTTGAAAACTCTGCTTGAGCTTTTGCTTTGTTGCCATCCACCATTGAGAGGCGTCCACTTAACCAGAAAAAACGTACCCAGAAAGGAAAGTTATTGCTCAACGGAAGACTGTTGTCAACTGCAATTTGACAAGGGTCCGACAAGCTCTCCCTCGAAGAGAGATTATCATCCGAAGCCATGACAAGACTCTGGAGGGGACACTCCAGTGCTACACATTCAATAACTTTACAAATATGATAGGATGCCTCTGACATGTATTCAGATGTTGATGAGTCTGCACACTGTAGCCCAAAGTCATAATATAGCTCTGCAAGAAAAAGATTGCATTCTGGAGTTCTTTCCTTCCCCATTGCCTAGTCAACTTCTCCAAGTCCAAAAATTTAGCATTAGAATCCTGATAAAAAATGCCTCTACTAGCAATCTCTTCTAAAAGCAAGTGACCCATGTGGTAAGCACCATAATTTTCTGAAGTTTTGTGGACAAATCTGATCACATCTGTACTCTCTGAATCCTGCGAACGGGTCACAATTTCAGCACAATCAGAGGAGGTACTAGCATCAGTAGTATAGTCATCACTACCTCCTCCACCCACAATAAAATGTCTTAGAAATTGCACTATGATTTTAGCTAGATCCTTTGTGGTGCCAAAATCTGAATCTTCTTTCCCTGGTTTACGACTCCTAAGCCTTTCAATACGACTACTTCGCCTTTCTTGAGGTTGTTCCTCAGACACATTTGCTTCCTTTTCCTTTGTGTGAGTATTTTTCTCAAAATTGCAATTAGCAAAATGCATATCTTCACTGCTTGTGGTCAACATAGATCCTCTGCTTTCCAGGGTCTCCATGCCACTTCCAGAAGTGTGAGGCAACTGTATGCTTAACCTAACATCCCCAGATTTATATTGCTCCCTCTTCCGTTCAGGACTAGCTGAAACAAACGAATTTAAGAGCTGCAGGAGCTCACCAGTAAGAGCAGTCCATGAAGGTTCTGAAAGCCGAACTTCTATAGTCTGCTTTAACTTTTTTGATGGGGCACCATCAATCAGGTCATCATTTTCTGGTTTTCTCTTTTCAGGAAATTTCAGCCGGATATGTTTTGGTTCCAGTTTGTCTATCCCTCTCGGAGCAAATGGGATGGGTTCAGACCCCTCAATTGTACTTTTGACATGCAAAGCACGTGAATGAGATGGCCAATGCCTCAGTATTAATTCAACAACAGAAAGACAAGCAACCTCATCCCCAATAGCAATGAGAACTTCTAAAAGTTTTTCCATGCAATTCCCTGCATGTATGTTGTCAAAAAAAAAAAAAAGAATTGATTTATAGCAACAGTTATGTGACTGATTACATGGCTATTAAACTCCCAATGTCATATAATGTAAATGATACTGAGAATTACAGAATTTCCCAGAAGTTCCCCAAGAAAATTCACAAACTGCTTACAATTGTTGGGACTGCAAAATAGTCCTTGTTCAAATGCCCAGCGTGAGATACTTAGAAGTCCCATTGAGCAGGATAGAGTTCCTAGCTGGTTCCAGACAACTGAATCTTTGCTATCAATCTCCACAGCTTGAAGATAGCACTGTAGAGCATTCTCATAATAAGCAGGATCTTGTTGAAGAAAAACAGTAGCAAGGTTCTTCAGCACCAAAAATCTGTGAAAGAAAAAATTAAAAATTTGACTCCATTGTTTAAGAAGATTCAACATAATCTTTACTACTGTATTGATTTTTTTTCTCCTCCAGAAAAAGATAATATTATGCTTATGTATGGTTAACAGACACCAAAAAATTTGTCGATCTCAACCTCATGACAATAACTACAACTTCCACAAAACAATCACAAAAGAAACAACGTATAAAGTTCCATTGTCGACTAATGGCTCTTACGTATACTTTGATCTGTACGGATGAACTGTTATGACAATCACTATATAGTACATAAAGGAAAATAGTCAATGTTGCTAGAACCCTTAAATTTCAGGTACAACAATTTGGTAACACCAAAAATTAGCACAGTTAAATGCTCTTTCACTTTTCCCTTGCTGGACAAAGATGGTTGTGTCTGGTTTCCATGTGCATCAATTTCCAGATGTTCAAATAAATTGTAGAGTTCAGTCCAAGAGCCTCCATTTATAAACATTATTTCATGGCAATAATGGGCAAAGGGAAATTTCCATTTAAAGAAGCGGACATTGTTGTTGCTTGCACCAAAATAGGGAGTGAACTTATCCAGTCAATAAAAAGGCTCTCCATCCAAGATAATAATACTCCTAATCCTTTGCATGATGCACAAAAATTGAATAGTATGTGACTAATCCTTCTCTAGTTTTAAGATCATCCTACAATGACAGGATCACTTATGATGCAGCCAAGGAGAAGAAAATGGAAACTGCCTATGTGAAAAAATACCACATGGAAACATTATAAGTATTTTATAAGACTCCCTTATGGTGGCATTTCATTGTAAACTATTTCAGAAAAGGAAAAGGTTGAAAATGATTTCTCTTAACCATTATGATATCAACTTTTCTGAAAACTTAATTTGTTGAGTACAAAAATCCAAAATATTTTGGAATGTGAACCGTACAAGTAGGTTTCAAAAGGTATTATTTATTTATACTTCACATTATGGAACAAAAACATGATGAATTGTGGAAATAGAAAAATATAATAACCACGTGGATGGAATTCTATAGAAGAAGGATAATTAACAGAAAACAAACAAGCTCATTATACTGTTGTTCACTGTCAGACACAAAAAAATCATCAGCATGATCATACAGCTATCAGATCTTAAGCTACAGTACTTAGGCTTGCAAATATGTCAAGCAAGATTTGAACCAGATCAACCTTCAAATAATTCAATAAACTTATGATCTCAAATATTTTATACGATCTGGGGGAACTGGAAGCACCATTCAGTATTTAGTGCCTAAAATTTTCTAAAAACTAGCCTATTTGTCAACAGACAGTGCACCTGGAAGCATGAACTCATTACTAATTTCACAAGGTAAACAATTTTCACATCAACATCAATGATTGAGCTTCAAAGAAAATCAAAGTTTTTTTTTTTTTTTAAAGCCCAGTTAATAAAGCCACCATTTAGTTATTGTTCTTTTGACTCTTTCACTGGTGACACACATCCAGAAAGAAAAGATGCTAACATCTTGGATATGACTTTTATTGCAGATGAGGCTGTGTGTTCATTTCTTCACAGGAAAAGGCATTGTTGATCTGAAGTTCACATGCTAATATAAATCATATCACTAACATTCACTCATAGCATGCTGTGGACATTATTAAGAAAACAACTTCATGAACTGAGTGCAGATGTCAAAAATCAAAATGACAATAAGTAAAACAGATGTTTCTAAGAATTTTGCTTCAACCCAAACCTGAGCTGTAAAAGATGACCATCACTGACATTATTGTCCACCTACAAGAAAAGAACTGAAGTGAGCAAATACATGAAGCAATAAAATTTGGAACACCAAGAAGTCAACAAAGAACATAAACTACCTGAGCACTTGCTACCATAGGATCTTTTAAAACAGACTCTAAAAGTTCACGAGCCTTTTTATAGTCTTTAGCTTGCAATTTTGCAAGTCCTTCATGATAAATTTGTGATAGATGAAATTCCTGAAATCATATAAGTCAGTTTAAAAAAAATAGCTACACACATAAATATTTAAACAGATGGTACATCATAAAAATTTTGATATCTTTCCATTTGGAAAATGTTGTTCTTAAAATATCAAGAAAATGAGATTAATTTTGAATTCTACTCCATAAACAACTCATTACTACGATGCTAGCTATAGAAGCTATAATGTCATTTTTTCTAATCAACTTTCTATCAGTATCTGTTCTCGATGCTGGCACAGTTAAGCATATACTAGCCCAGGTCATTTCATGTTGTCTTGTTTATCATCATCCTACTTGTTTAACATTTACCAAACAATTACCATGTCACTCTTTCTACTCAGTGCTCTATCAAATTGCTATCAAACTGTTAAACTATGTTCTTGGTTTCTACTATGGTATTATCTCCTGGAGTTCAGATTTCTACCATTATCCATATGTCATCAGCTCTCTTGTTTTAAATATTAGTATCTCCAAGCATGCAGAAATTGTTTGCGTACAGTATATTTAAAAATGCTGATATATCTTATTGGGGCAAAAGACTTTGGGAGAAAAAATAATAGGAGCAGACGTAGTGCAGAGTAAAACTATTATAGATGACTTTTCAGTAGAAACTTAAATATTCCCAGATTGCAGCAACTCCTATTCACAGACTAGCCATAGGGTAAACTTGAGATAGAAAAAGTACAGCTAGTAAGGTAGTAAGCATAAACTAACCACAAGTAGTCTTCATTATCTTTTTTTGAAGTAAAGAGGCACCTTTTAACCATGACAATGCTAGAACAAGCAATCAAAGCACGTGAATTTGGAACACAATCACAGGCTTCGTGTTGCTTTTTACCAGCAAGAGATTTGCTCATAAAAAGCTGCCAGAAATCCGCAGTTAAAATAGAATTCCAGCCTCCTTAATGTGCAAAGAATTCAGATGCGATATTTTTCCTTGATTCTCATCCGAGCTATTTGATTTCCTTGCGTTTAAAGACACCCAAAAACTGCCTCTAGCACACCAAGGATGAAACGGCATAAAGACTGTTTTTTCCCACAACCTTCCTAGTTTGCTAGGACTTTATATTTCAAAATCAGAATATAAGACTGTTTATTCCCACAACCTTCCTAATTTCCTAGGACTTTATATTTCAAAATTAGAAAATACTCTTCCCACCTAGACTATTCAGATACCTCTTCCCAATCCATCTTCTATGTTAACATAATCTGTGATTTGAGAACTATACCACTTCCTATGCCAAATAACCTCCGAATTCCAAAATGTGAACCCACTCAATCAGCCACCTAAAGCTCAGTTAAGCATAAAATGTACAAAAAAGACCCCAATAGCAGACCAATCAAATCCAAAATTCTCAATATCAAGGTCAACTTAGATAGTTGGTCACAGTCAAATACAAGTCAGCCCTTTAAAGAATGCTTGGCAAAGCAGGTTTCCTGAACCAAATCAAAACTCCACCACTGGCACACCAATGCGTCATCATTCCTCCACCCTCAACCATCAAAACACCCATAAACAACCATAAAACAGTTGAATCTCATCATTTGTCCCCTCGCAACTCAAAACCAGCTCCCAAAGAGCAAACAACAGCTTTTGCTTTTGTGTGTATGCACATGTATTGCGACTTCTTTATATCATAACCAGACTAAAAAGGTGAACCGGCAAAAACCTACTGAGATAGAGAATGAGTGATTACAAGCTTTTGGACATCGTGACCCACTTCAATTCTTGTTAATAGAATGGGAAAAGCGATTCAGTTGCACTTTTTTCTTTGTTCTTGATTGATTACGTCTAGCTGCCACAATGCCCACCAAAAACTACCCAAACAGTGAACATATTGCATATAGCAGCTATACCACCAAAACTGACTCAGAATCTGCAACATCTAAAACTGTAAAGAACCCAAAAAAAAAAAAAAAGGTAGAACAAAAAAGCAAACCAACACTGAACCCCATAAAGTAAATTTTGAAATAACAACAATAGCTGATTGGAAGGACCTAATAGGAAGTAAATTCTTACCTGAGCTTCTTTAGTGGGAGCCAGAGGTTCCCACTGCTTTTTCGAGTCTTTATCGTTAATTGCTGCAATTGAAAACTGAAATTCAAAAAATTCAAAAAAAAAAAAGAGCAAACTTGAGAAATTAGAAACCCAGAATTTACATTGCCAGGGGAAAACTGGAGAAAAAGAATGGCGAAGCCAGAAAAGTATACCATTGTTTCTTTGTTTAGTGTTTTGGGGTTTCTACTTCTTTCTTCTTCGAAGATTAGGGATTTAGGCGGGGTTTCTGGGTTTTGGTTTGGTCGTTTACTTTTCCGTCACTACTCTGTTAACTATCCCTGTTCTGGGGGACATCTCTCTTCTGCTGCTCGCTTCTTCTGCTACTCTCTTTTTCACAGCCTTCCACACACCCCCCTCCCCCGGGGGGCAACTCCCTTTCCCAATTTCGCTTCAAAATTTAGTAAAATATTGTAACCCCTCAACTATCTCTCTATCCCACTTTGCGCCCCAATTGTTACAAAACCTACAACATTGAACCCCCCTCTTAGTTTTGATTCAAGCGCTGTCGGCTACATATCTATTTGGGCAATTAATTCAACTAAATTAGTCTGTCGATTTGTCCTTAGAGCTAAACTAACTTAAATGTTCTTTACTTTAGTTACAATTAAAGGATTAATAAATTCTTAAAATCTTGTCGATTAATAGATTCAAATTTCGAATCTGTCTTACATTGAATAATAATAATAATAATAAAAGAGTGGAACTGTTTATTTATAATTTAAAGTAGATTTATATTGAATTAAAAGTTAAAGAGATTAAAGTGTTGCGGTTGAAATAACAAGGGGAACAAAGTGATATGGGGAGATTGTTTAACGGGTTTATTGTATTTTACCCTTTTAATTTTCTCACTAAAATGAATTAACATTTGTTCAAATCTTTTCAAGTCGCATGTCCTTTTGTAAATAAATTTTCTTAATTAGCAAAATTATATATCTTTTCCCATTTTTTTTGAAAATAGTAGAATGTAATTCCCTAAAGCAGCAAAATTTTCCTATTTGCTTTTTCCTTATCGATGAAGTAAAAACTAGAAAGTAAGGAGAAATGGTCGAACGATCACCTACAATACAAGTTTCTACAACGAGTCCCCACTCATTATCGTTATTATTTATTCCTCAGCTCAAATCTGGGCCGAATCGATCCGCGTCCACCCAGCACCACCACCACCACCACCACCAGGGTAGCTGCTTCCCCCGCCGCAAAATCACTCTTTTTCTCGCACACTAACACACAGCGATCTCTTTTTCTTTGGAATCCTCCGCCGTACTGCAAACCCAAGCTGTTTTTTCTGCAACACTTTCGATTGCAGATCTATAAATTCTCCTCGCTTCTTTTTTCTCTGTCTCGCGCTAACTGGTAATATTGCTATCCTTTTTTTTTTTCTTAATCAATGTTTCTACGTTCGGATCATGTTCCTTAGCAGCGTGCTTCTGTTTTGGGAGAATTTTGAATTTCGATTTTATTTGTGTTTTAGAACGGTCTTCTCTAATTTGTGATTCGCGCTTAATCCTTCTGGGCAGTGGTTACGCTGTCTCTTCTTTTACACGCGGTTCCTGAAGAATGGAAAAAATTGTCCTGACAGTTTATTTGTTGATTCAGTCCTAAATCTGGTAAAATTAAGGTGACAATTATTGTGATGTATGACTTAAATCTTTATCACACTGTAAAAGGTTTTTTTTTTTATAATTGTAAAAAAGGTTTTTAAAAATGTGAAAAATGTGGAAAGAACTCAGGATTTGAATATCTAGATTCTAAAAGGGGTTAGGGAACCTTTCTTCATCTTGGTGAATGTTTAGATACTTTACAGGTAACTAATGTAGTTTTATTTTTTCCTTTTTTTAACGATATCCTTTCCTTTCGGTAGTTCTAAGTAATGTGGGCGCAACTATATGTTCAGATTAAACAGACAAGTATTTGGAAGTTTATGTAACATAAACAAAACTGTTATTGGTAGCGCAATTAAACAGTTAGGTCTCTTGACTGTATACTTCTGTTTGAATCTAAATGTTTTACTGTTTACTTTTGCCTTTTGAGTTGCCTACTTGATGCTGTTTATTTTTTGATTAATAGAGGCATCATGCTGAGTTTGGATGCTGATGTAGTGAAGTAGAATTCAAAGGGTGTTAAATTTAATGTTTCTGCAAAAGAAAGACTGACAGTGTTTAATGGAACACCTTGCAGTTTTGTAGTTAATGATGGTGAAATGTTTAGGTTAGCTTTTATACTGTAAGTGTTGCCTTTTTTTTTTTTTTTTTTGGGGTGTTCCAACTTGTATGTATCAATAAATACGCATTTTGCACATGGTTGCCCCTCTTGGTTTGTGATTTTAAATTTCCTTAATTTTTTAGCCAAAAAGGTTTTCCATGATTTGGATGTCGTTTAAGTACTTCTTCCCTGTTCAACATATTCTTAATCTTGGGATTTTACAGAAATGTACGATAATCTTGGACAGCCTGTGGTGCCAAGACAGCCACCTAACTCGCAACCAAATCCATTTGGGAATACATTCTATGGTGCAGGATCTGGGTTTATCAGAGGAGGATTGGGAGCTTATGGGGAGAAAATCTTAGGATCAAGTTCTGAGTATGTTCAAAGCAATGTAAGTGATTATAGTTGCTACAACTATGTATTAAGATTCACTTTAGGCTAAAAGCTGTATGCATTTGTTTTATTCTCTAGTATAACTTGAAAGGTATAATCCCCCAGTTTATTTTTCCTTTTATCAAGTAATGAGGCATTCAAATCTAGTCCAATCAAAATCATAGGCATCTGAAAATTGACATACCAATGGCTAAAGTCATTGATTGGGTGAGCAAAATAAGTCCCTATTTTATTACTGCTCATGGAAAGTATACTGATGAACCTTTACACCTTTAGCTAATCTGAATCAGTTAATACTAAAGCTGGGATAGGTTATCAGAATGCACTGCAGCGCTAAAGTAGTAATTGGCATTTGACCATCCTTGAGCTGTCAAAGCTGATAAAAAAAATCGAGCCAAGTGAGTGCAAGCTTTCTGGATCTTTGGTTCTGATATTAACCACTAAGAGCAGAAATAGGTTTAGGGAGGGTAAAATAAAAGGAAATAATATTTTCTCAGTTCTTTGCTGCTTAGATTGCTTCATTGTATTTTTGCTGGACAAAGAAAATAGGCAAAATAGCTGTCTTTGTGGGTTTTGCATTTCTTTTATGTTATTTGGCATCCTTGTCTGATGCCACTCAATTGATGGGGTGAGAATTTCCTGGGGGCCCATTTCATGCGGAGAATATTCTTGAACTCCAATTACATTTGTCCATTGATGGTGCATTTTTTGACATTAGGCAATGTTGTTCTTTAATTCTGTCTCTGGCTTGCAATATAAACTGTGCTGAAATTTTAGTTTTTTAAATTGCTCTTTGACCTTGAGAAAGCTTAAAATATTTTAAAATGGTCTAATAGTTTTTGTTAATCCATATCTATATATGTTCACAGCTGGACTGATGTTGCCTTGTGTTTTTTTGAGGTACAAAATGTTTTGATCCATAATCTTTTTTCCCCATGGGCAGATTAGTAGATATTTTTCTGATCCTCAATACTACTTCCAAGTGAATGACCAATATGTGAGAAACAAATTGAAAGTTGTTCTTTTCCCCTTCCTTCACAGAGTAAGTTTCAGTTTGCTGCGATTTTATTTCCACTGCTGTGTTTTTATTTATTTATTTATTTCTTGCTTTCTTCCAGTAAATGCAAAGTCTTCTTACTTTGTTGGATTCTCCTTCAGGGTCACTGGACAAGAATCACGGAGCCAGTAGGTGGTAGGCTCTCTTACAAGCCTCCTATATATGACATTAATGCTCCAGATTTGTACATTCCATTCATGGCTTTTGGAACATATGTTATTCTCGCGGGCTTGACATTGGGTCTTCATGGAAAGTAAGCTTCCTATTTTGTGTCACTCTACTTCTGATCTGTCTTTAGCTAACGCAATGACTGCAAGTAGTTTGGTTAACATTTTTTTACTTCAATTAACCTTTCCTGGGGAAATGTCCTTGGATTTGGGAACCAAATGGCTGCAATCATGGGAAGTTATTTGATCATAACATTGATTTAATTATTGGAAATTTCAAGGTAATCCAGGAAAAATGTTATTTATCTTTATTTGGTGTTTGCTGCTGTATTGAAAAGTAAAATGATTTCTTAGCGTTATCTAGTGGAATATTTCTCTGCTTTTGTTAAATGAGCTCCACAAATTTTGGATTGGGTTAGGTTTTGCTAAGCATCCTAAGCTGTTGTCTTTCTTTCTGATTCTTATTCTCTCTTCCTTGCTGACTAACATTCCTCCAGTTTCTTTTTATTCTGGTTATTTTGTTGAGCAAATTGATGTTTCTTTGCAGGTTTAGGCCGGAAGCTCTAAATTGGTTGTTCATCAAGGGATTGGTAGGATGGTTTTTGCAAGTTTCTCTACTGAAAATGTCGTTGTTTTCACTGGGCGGCGGGGAGGCGCCTTTACTTGACATTGTGGCATATGCCGGATATACATTCACGGGATTGTCTCTGGCCGTCGTGGGAAAACTTATTTGGAGCTATTCATACTACGTGCTGATCCTCTGGATATCCTTATGCATGGGAATTTTCTTGGTGAAGACAATGAAGAGAGTTCTTTTCGCAGAGGTGAGGAGTTATGATTCAAGCCGACATCATTACCTCCTGCTCTTCATTGCCGTGGCTCAGTTCCCACTTCTCATTTGGCTTGGAAACATCAGTCTAAATTGGCTTTTCTAGGCTGTATCAAGTTATGCTGTAGTTCGGAACAGTTCATTGTTAATGACAGTATTCCAAGTTTTGTAGTCATATTTTAGTTGTCTAATCTCCTTGGGTGCCTTGCCAGTATTACCATATTGAATTGTTTCTCTATGATCCATTACGTGCTAGGAACATGCATGTCATCCGCCAGAAGTCCCCAGGATTTTGAGATACTAGCACGTTTTATTTGGGGAGAAAGCGAAAATAGAATTTCTTTTGTGTTACATATGTGGATCCATGAACTGCTTGTTAAATTTTTGGATTTTATGTAGTTGACGGCCAAGTTAATTTGCTCAAGATTAAGAAACACTGCCGAATTAAGATAAAATTGTTCTGCTATTCTCTTGGAACATGCTAGTATTTTTCCCCTGTATGTCAATTTGTCAAGTAGCACAGAAGATGTTTGACATCCCAATGGTTCCGAGTCTTGCATCATCCAATTTGGAATGATCAAAATGGATGTTTGGATCGGTCTATGAAGAAATGATTTCAGCTCTCAAAATGTAAGTACACAATCACACCTCAACAACCATCGATCTAGATGAGCAGGACTCCACCTCAATGACCATCTATATTCTAGATTCTACATAAACAGGAATCTACCTCAATAACTATCTATCTAGATATGTTGTCATAGCACGTTCTTGTATGTATTAACTTGAATGTTTACTTAGCTTACGGTTTTGTTTCAATATCATTTATCTTTGAAACTGTCCCAGTGTCTGTGGAATACCAATAATACTTCCATCAAAGTAAATCAGTAGCTAATGATCTCATTAAAGAAATGCTACCAATTAATGATACCTGAGACCTGGGCAGCCTCACGCTTCCCATTCAACTAGTATACCCGTAGAACTTCCCCACTCTCCATTTCCCAAGCTTTAATTGTGCACAAGTTTGTTAACTCTTTCTACAATCTGACATTACTTTTAGCAGGTAATCAAAACGTCTCCGCTGGCACGTTTATATATTTAATTTTTTTTACCCCGACAGGGGACCGTAGGAACATCCATTTTGTTTGAAATGCCTACTAACTGTTTGATAGAATGCCCATTTGAAGCATTGCTTCAACCGCATTCTGTCAGTACATTCCTAACCTGGGTTTTGTTGCAAGAATGATTTACATTGTTAGAATTACTTCATCATTAAGCTTACCCAAGAGAATATGGATGGTTCTTCGTTAAGAACGTAGAATTAGTTAACTAAATCTGTTAATCCATACAGCTATTACCGATCTTACAATTTCATTGTTATGACTGAAAGTTGATGTTGTGGCTTTTTCGTGTTAAAATTTCGAGGCCAGGCTGATTTGGCATTGCTTCAAAATGAGTTGTCCTTCAAGCCTACGGCATTTTTGCCTCTTCCTGCTTATTCTTGCTGCCCCAGCATTCAGTCAGAGCAGTGTGTAAGTCATTTCATGCTTTGTTTTGAGATTGAAAAAGATATTCAGTAGAATTAAGAGTTCATGTTTTTCATCTCTCTTTATGCTTGGATCACTTGCCGTTGGAGTGAGATAGCTGGAGGTTTAAATTACAAAGATGTTAGTCTGGTCGAGATAGGCATCTGTTGATTTACTGTTCCATTTTGTTGACAAATTTTGCAGCGTCAGCTTCTTTGTGCCAATGTATCACTAGTAAATTGGACGTTACTTGACTGCTTTTAAATTGATATTGCAGGGTAAACACAAAGGTGTTGCATGTTGGGAAGGAGCTACTGAAGGAAACTCTACCACTACAAAGTGGCTCCTGCTTGTATCAATTGCAGGGGTTAAAATCAAATATGTGGTATGAAGTGAAGATATCATATCCTGCTTCTGTATGTAATTTTGTATTTTAATTTTGCAATGGTGAGTTTGGTCTTTCCGGGTCAAAACTTGTCCAAATGCTAGTGAATGAATTGCAGATACCGGCTAGTTTCTCTATAGAACTTAAAAAAGGAAGTTCTAATTTGGAGCTGAACTTTGGAAGAAAATTGCTGAATACAGAGAAGTTGATTTTCAAAACCGACAAGCTGGAATCGCTGGATGACCAGGTTCTTGTTATGTCTCTCTAACAACAAATATTTTTAGTGCTTTTCTTAATGTCAAAATTCTAAATCTTCAAGGTTCTGTTCAGGGTGGATTATATGTTTTGGTGAGTGTGATGCCTGAGGGAGTTGTTGCCATACCAGGAGTAAAAGAGAGGAAGTACATCATATTTAATATAGGTATACTCAAGAGTTAGGATTCTCCTATGCTGTCTTGTGTTTATATGAATAAATCTGATGCTGTGCATGTCACAATTTCTCTACCATATTGTGTTTGGCTGTTGAGATGTTCTAATTTCTGATCTAGGTGAAGTTTCATACATTTCAAAGCTGTTATAGATGTAAAACATCTCTTCTAGCTCTGATCCTTTATGCTATTCTTATCTTACAACACATGTATGGACAGCATTTGATTATATTCACTGAATTCAGTTTTAAATGTCCCCAAATCTTTCTTCTGAGACATTCTTTTTGCCACTGTGATCCTTAAAACCTGGGCAGTTTATTTTTGCTCTGTTTCTTGGTGTTTTTTTTTTTTAATTTTTCTTTTTCCTTTTGGCTTTTCTGCAGCTCTTGTATTCATCTTCCATTTGGCATCTCATATGCATATATTTCTTGTATCTTCTACTTATGAGTCATAACTGCATCTCAAACTCCATCTTGAATTGCAATATTCTGATCCTTTTGATTGTTTACATGGCAGTTTGTGATGAACTATTTTTGGGTATTCCTCATAAGGCCTGGTATGTGTTGATATTGGTATCGCTTTGCTTGGCTATTGCATTTCTGATCCCATCTTTTCTCCCACCATACCTTCTACTGAAGAATCAAGAGTCGCGTGGAGCTAAAGATTCGTAGTCTGCTATAAAATGGAAACAATGATGTTTTTTGAGTTCAGACTCGAAATGTTATAGCTAACTGCTGGAGGATTTTCTAAATGACATTAACGTGTACCTGTGAACAAGATGGTCCTTATCTTTTGAGGAAAATGCGATTCATTTGCATATAAATGTCTACTTTGTTTTTGTTCTGAGCAAAGTTTGTAGTCTACAAAATTAGCAGTGGGGTGTCAAGCTGGAGGATACATTTTGATTAGTTGATGGATGCAGATTACTGAATGGGTTCAAGTCAGTTTTGGGAAAGGAAATTATCTCCTTTTGCAGTCCGTAGCCTTAAATCTCATAAGATGACTAAATCTTGGGCAATAACTGCGAATTGCTTTATCTTATGTTTTGGCTTTAAACCCGGGACTTCGCTTGCAGCGACGACTGTTACTGATTCCATCTACCGTTCTGCTTCTTAAATCTTACCTATTTAGCACTTTAACATCCGACTTTAGTCACGCGAATAGCACAAAGTTTCAGGGATAATTTCATAAACCTTTCTTAAGATATCTGACGATTTCACTTTACTCCTTTGAGGTTTTAAAAATTACACGTACCTCTATTTATTTGACACTTTTAATAGCCAAACTTGAGACATGGTAAAAATTTGAATGAATATCCTGAAATACCCTTATCTTATAAAGTTCAATTACTTTCTAAAACAATAATAATAATAATATATTTAGCACAAATATAAGTAAAGATTGTCAAGTTATCAGTTTCAAATTTGTTGTTTGATAAGCAATTGTCTATCAATTATGATTAACTACTTAAAATGGTGCTTTATTAGGAATGCATAATTTTTTCCAAATTGAAGAAGAAACTAGCATCATAATGCTTTTAGAGCTTGTGGATTTTTGGATTGGTGAAACTATCATAACTTGATACTATTTTTGGGCCTTTGTTATTTTTGTGTTTGTGTTGTTTTTTGATACCAAAAGAAGTAAAAGATTGATTGACATTTAGGGTCAGTGTTTATAGTTCTATAATTTTGCGGGTAAAAAAATAAAAATGGAGGATTAAAAAGAGAAAAGAAAAAGGAATAATTATAAATCCCATTCTTCGTACATGCATATATTCAACAAGGATGTATGCATATAAATTGTTAATGCTAGTATTATCATATTAGATGGATAAGGAGGTAAGTGTAATTTTAAAATCTTGGAAGAACCCAATGAAATTATTAGAAACCTAAGGGGAGGTTTCTGAAATTATCCCAAGTTTTAGATACCCTGCCCCTCACACCACCCAAGGCGATGAGGTCCTCAGAATTTGCCATGTGTCAGCTGGTCCCAATTCACCATGGGTTTATATACCACCGAGAACTGCATCCTGTGATACACACTCGAGGAAGGAGAGCTCCTAGTTTCCTTTCAGGCATAGCTTCACCGCCAAATGCAGCAACAATCAACCATGTCTGATCAGCAAAAACCCACATCCCACCACAGGCTCCATGAACCAACTCCAAGATCAAAGCAGGTCGTTAGGCTGATAACAGCAACAACCGTAGGTGCTGCTTTGCTCGGATTATCTGCATTGACCTTAACCGGGACAGTGCTGGCCCTGATCCTGGCCACCCCACTTCTGGTTATTTTCAGCCCAGTCCTTGTCCCAGCTGCTGCATTGCTCTTCTTAATCACCGTGGGATTCTTGTTCTCTGGTGGCTGTGGTGTGGCAGCAATAGCAGCTCTGACATTGATATACAATTATGTGGCTAGAAGGAATTCTCCTCGCTCGGACCAGCTTGATTATGCCAGGATGAAGATGGCGAGCACAGCTACGGACATGTGACAGGGAAGGCTGGAGGCTGAAAAGTATAGTCAAGAACTGTCATAAATAAACCAATGTGGAGGTTCTAGTTATGCTATGTATGTGTAGGTGGTGTCAAATCTTGCCTGTATCCTAATATGGTGCAGGTTTTGCTTCCAAAATCTTCCAACTTATCCCCCAAATAAGCAAGTCTAGGTCGTAGCTGGTCATTCCATCTTGCTATCTCATGCTATTATGTTGTGTTTTGATCTATCTTAACTTGAAAAAATTCGGCCATGCCCAGAGGCCATGTTGTCTGTGATTGTGTATCCCGTGGTGTTTTTGTCCATCACGGCGTAATAATTCTGAGGGAATTGCTAATCCCAAAGCCACCACCTTTTTGTGTTTGATGATTCTAGCTGGTGCTTCCTTTTCACGGATGACTTGATGCCAATTAAAGACAACATAGAGGGTATCCTACTGATGTCTAAATCCTCAACGGGAAAGTGAATACAGTGTAGTTTTCTCATAGTGTGGAAGTTTTGCCAAATTAATCTCTAGTCTTGTCCCCTATGCTTTGTTTTGCAAAATTAATATTTAGTCTTATTATACCTATGCTTTGAGGAGGGTATGAATGCAAAATAAGACTAGTGGAAAATATAGACATTGGAAAATATTTTTGACACCACTAAAATCTTTACATTAGAAGAAACAAATGACACAAAAAAGATATGGAAGCCGAAAAAGTCACCATATTTTGTCAAGGAAATAAAGAGAGAATATGGGTTTATTTGAATAGAAGATTATTTAGAAAAAAAAATTCTATACAATATATAAAGGAAGAAGGGGGAGGCTTGGTGTAAACATTTATTTGTCACTCTATGAACTTTTGTTTTTACTCTGACAGCCATTACTTTTATTTTAACTACCTAAATATGATGGTTATGTATCTTAAAAACATGCTTTGCTTCAACTATTTACTTTTCAACATAATTAACCCTAAGCACCATAACAACCAATATAACAATTATTATGTGAAATAACTTTAAGAAATTAAAGTTTGTTTTAGCAATGAAAAATTCATTTACCATAAATATTACGTATTTTTTGGCTGCACACACATCAAGTGTGCAAAAATCATTAGTTAGAATTCGAGTCGAGCTCGAGTATCTATGTACTTGAGCTCGAACTCGAAACAAGGAATTCGAACTCGAGCTCAAGTTTGAGTTCGAACAAGCTTGTAGAACCAAGTTCGAGCTTGAGCTCGAATAACTAATTAAAGCTCAAATTCGACTCGACGAATCAATCAAACCAATCTCGAGCTCGACGATCCGATCAAACTCGAGTACTCGAGCTCGAGAACTATTTTCTTGTTTTTTTAATATTAATTCATTATTTGCACAATGAAATGACTTATTAACCCCTATATAAAATTATCACCATGTTGGTAAAGATTGTAATATTTTAACTAACAAGGCTAAAATGGTAATTTAATAAATATAATATATTAATTTTTAAATTAATTTTTCTCGAGCCAAGTAGCTCAACGAGTACTCGAATAGGAAATTCTAGGGCTCGAACTCGACTCGATTTTATTATCAAGTAATTGAACTCAACTCGAACTCGATTTCGACCGAACTCGAGTCGAGTTCGAAATCGAGCTACTTGATTAGTCAAGTCAAGTAGCTCGAAAAATTTACACCCCTAGTACAACATTTTATTTGTTTGATGTATGTGAAATTTTTAAAAAATGATTGGGAAGATAAAGAATTAATTATAACACGTGTTTATGATGTATCGAAAAGCTTTTTGCGACAAATTGCCCAATTTAAACACCATTATTAGTTGAATTCATTTTATCATTAGTATCAAAAATACTCAGTAATCCATATGGCCTTAAGAAAATCAATTAATTACAAAAAGTAAAAAAAAAAATGGAAAACCAAAAGAAATGAGAGGAGATAAAATGCATTGGGAGTTGGGACCCGCTAGCTAACTGCCAAGTCAATAATGAACCGAGACGCTCCTCGACTCCTCCCCTAATAAAAACAAAAATCAAAAACAAGAAAAACAAAAAGAAAATTAAACAAAGAAAAGGAGATGGCCATTGGCCACGTGCTATCAGCCTCGGATATGACCGTTGGAGATCTCTCCGAATTCAAAAATAAAAATCATCCACAAGAATTCGTCCTTCTCCGCCCCCCCTTCTTTCTCTCTCTCTCTTCTCTTTCCAATCTCTGCAATTTTTTCCCTTTTTTTCGCTTTTTTCTCTCTCTCGAATGGCGATCGCCACGGAGGCTCAGCAAGAGCACAAGGTAAAAATCTTATCTTTTTGTCTAAAGGAATTAAGAATCAGTAACCGGCAATTGTATTTTTCTATTTTTTTTTGGGTTCCTTCTTGGAAATTTGAATCTGCATTTCGGAATTTTTGCACGAGATTTGTGAATGTATTATTTTTTTTTGCTTTTATAAGGGCTTATGAAGTTAGTGAATTGGTTGTATGATATTCTTGGCCTAATTTGGTGCTATAGTTATGATATGAACGAAGGTTTATTGATTATGTCGCCTAAACTATGGTTTAGTTCAAACTGCTTCGGATTATTTTTTTCATTTTTCGTAAACATTTTTGTAGTTCCAGTCTGCTATTATCTTCGTGTGGATTTCACTGTGTTCTCTAATTCCTGGTCGTGTATGTATTTGATGGAAATGGAAGGTTCGTCGAATAAAAAAATGGATCTTGATTTTTCATTTTCTTTTTGGAATTTAAACTACCGTAGCTTTGTGGAAATTAGGGTTCACCGGCGATCAACTTGAAATTAGAACTTAACGATGCGTACAAGATAAAGAGAATGTATTTTGCCAAATTGGACTCTTTTGGGGGATTCAATGTCCATTTTGCTGGTCAGTTTTTGAAGTTTTTTTTTTTTTGGGTAGGGTTCTTCAGAGGGTTCGACAGCAGTGGAGAAAAAGAGGTGGACTTTGAATGACTTCGACATTGGAAAGCCTCTAGGCAGAGGAAAGTTTGGTCATGTATATCTTGCCAGGGAAAAGAGGGTGAGTTACTGATGCTTTCGGTTTCATTTAAACATGGGTACCTTACTGATCTTTATTAGAGAACGCATAAAGTTGCATCAATTTTCAGATGTTCTAAAATTTACCAAGTTGTTACAGTTCTGTGTCGTATCCGATTAGCTGTACTTCTGTTTTTGGCACCATAATTATGTTTTGGCCGGCTGTCATTCGTATATTTCATTAATGACAAGGGAAAAGAGGAAAACAAATGGTTTCCAGGTGTGTTCATTTGAGTAGCTAAAATCCATTACAGCCTAATATCATAATCCCCTATTTCTTTTCTTCTTTTTTTCCTGGAATTCAAACAGAGCAATCATATTGTGGCACTGAAGGTGCTATTCAAAAGCCAGCTGAAACAATCTCAAGTTGAACACCAGCTCCGCCGTGAAGTTGAAATACAGAGTCACCTTCGGCATCCCAATATTCTAAGACTATATGGCTACTTCTATGATCAGGTACAATTCACTCTTGATATAATTTTCTTTTCAGCTGAAAATCGAACAGAAGGCTAATTTGTTTAAGATCTATTGCAGAAACGAGTTTATTTGATTCTGGAGTATGCTGCTAAGGGTGAGCTGTACAAGGAGTTGCAGAAATGTAAATATTTCAGTGAAAGGCGTGCAGCAACTGTGAGTCCTTCTCTTATGTTTCTATTGTCAGCAGGGATTTTCAAGTTTGAACTTCATCCTAGATATTTTTGTGTGCAATCAAATTGAGTTTTACACTCCAAACTTTTTAAGTTTATTCTGTTATGTATTAAATCTTGTACTGAGCAAATACTTTGGTTTCTTTACTTGTGGAATATGAACCAGTATGTTGCATCGCTTGCTCGGGCCCTCATCTATTGTCATGGAAAGCATGTAATTCATCGAGATATTAAACCAGAGAACCTTCTGGTTGGCGCACAGGTGAATACTAAAACCTTGTCCTATTAGTCTTCCATTTGGTAATGAATTGGCAGAATCTTTGTTTATACAAGTATCATTTGAATCTTCCAGGGTGAACTCAAGATAGCAGATTTTGGTTGGTCAGTGCACACATTCAATCGCAGGCGGACCATGTGTGGCACTTTGGATTACCTACCACCTGAGATGGGTATGTCAGTTTCAATTCCATCATGGATATAACTGTACAAGAATGTTGTGTTGCTGATACTTTAGACATTCATATCTGTAGATCCTTGTCAACACTTTGAGCTCCTTAACTCTTGACTGGATTTTCTGATACTATAGGATTAGATGCTCTGAACACCTAAATGCCTCGTAATGATTAAATAATTCTAGATTCTTTATCATCTTGGATGGGTATATCAGTTTCAGTTTCAGTTTCATCACTGATGTAATTATACTGGACTCTTGCGCGTCACTGATATTTTACAGATCCTTGTCAACACTTTGAGTTCCTTGACTTTTGACTGGATTTTCTAATATTGGATTTCCGAACACCTAGAATACCTCCTTGTAATGATTAAATAATTCTAGATATTCTAGATTCTTTTAACACCTGCGATGGATATATCAGTTTCCGTTTCATCACTGATGTAATTGTACTTGACTCTTGCGCATTGCTGATCGTTTACACACTGATACTTTACAGATCCTTGTTAATATTTTGGTTACCCAACTGGGTTGTATGATAAAAAAGGGAAGTGGCTAGTCTGAAATGCTCCTAGATAAAAATACCTCATAATGGATTAGATTATCCAGCATGGTTTAAGTTGTTTTAACTTTTAATTAAAATACCTGACTGTATTGCATCCGTAAATATACAGTGGAAAGTGTGGAGCATGATGCAAATGTGGATATCTGGAGCCTTGGTGTCCTATGCTATGAGTTTCTGTATGGGGTTCCTCCTTTTGAAGCAAAGGAACATTCTGATACTTATAGAAGGTAAATTGATCTTCAAAAAAGGATGCTTGGTGTTAATCTTTTAAAAGGTTGTCTTTATATTCTTTAAGAGACTGAGAAAGACACCTATAATTTTGACAGCAATGTTTTTATGCTGATATTAACTTTCCTTGCGTGTTACAAATATCCTGCAATAGATGTAAATTATTGAGGGGGCTCTTGAGATTTTGAAGTAATTGCTGATGCTTTCTTAACTCCTGACATATACAGGATTGTCCAAGTCGACTTGAAGTTCCCTCCAAAACCCGTTGTATCAGCATCAGCCAAGGACCTAATTAGCCAGGTCTAGTTGTCTAGAGAACTGCAACTCTTCTATGAAAAGATATTTAAGGATTTTAGCTGATTTGATGTTTTCTTATTTGTGTGAACAGATGCTTGTCAAGGATTCTTCACAGAGACTTCCATTACACAAGTTGCTTGAGCATCCCTGGATTGTACAAAATGCAGAACCTTCAGGCATATATAGGGGTTAAATCTGTACTGTATTCTTATTGTTCATCTAGCTGCAGTTCTAACGTGTAAAATGGTCAATTGCTATAAAGGGTAGATGGAGTGAATGCTACAGTGACTCCTATTAGTTCAAGTGTATAACTATCTCAGTTCAAGAGGTTTCTTTCATATGTTTCGTGTCATTTGTTATCATTCTTTTAGCTGCAATTCTAATGTGTAAAATGGTCAAATGCTCTAAAATGGAAGATGCAGTGAATGCTGGAATGACTCTGAAAATTTAAGTATATTACAGTCTCAGTTTTAAGAGGTTTCTTTCGTATGTTTCTTGTCATTAATTTGCCATTAAGCTCACACTTGGTGCTGTTAAATTGTTCGTCCATATGAAGCTTCATGCAGTAGCAAATGTCTATTTCCAAGGGAAGAAAGCTGTATATAAGCCTTCAGTGACTGGTCACTTTTTTAGCCACAAGACGATCTATCATATAGCGTATCTATCTACTTGTACGTCCTCTGGAAATTTATGAAAGTAACCCAGCCAAGAATGTGTATTCATTTCTTCGCTGAATTTTTTCGTGAAGGACTTTGTCCTCTAGACTAATTTAAGAATCAAGTTCATAGTTTAGGATTAAAGAAATCGAATATCTACCCACAGCTCCTTCTATTCAGAAAATTATGATTACTCTTGAAACATGATTTACACGAAAGTAAATTAATGCCACAGAATCACACGGCAATCAAGATCTGAGCACCATATCATCACCACAGACTGAAGTAACACGAGCTATAACATTAAATTGAAAGCAAACGGCAAAAATAGTTACTATTTAGAATTCCCTATTTTGCCCACTAAACTTTTTGGTTAGCCTAGTAATTTAACTAATAGAAAAGCATATTTGGGTCAATCAACTAATAAGAACTTTCACTGCCAGCCACTTAATTAATGAAAATGTACACTTTGTGGTCATAAACTGTATGTTCTATGAAGGACAATTTTGGCTAATGAAAGGTTTAATCGCCAAGTTAGGGAATTCTAAATAGTTTAGGGATAAGCGTATTTATAGATATTCCATTTTCACTTAATTTCACATTGCATTGTAGAACATGTGCGGTGATTGTATTTTAACTAATTTATAAAACTCATTTTTTAAAATTATTGAAGTTGTTCATTGATATGATCAATTAACAATGAGAAAAAACAAGTGAAGTATTTTATTCGACCAATATATCCATAACTAAGGTCGAGGGAAAGACAACCCTAGACAATGACAAAGATTAGAGAAAAATTTCTCTCTAACATATTCATGATATCTTTTGTCATCTCAAATTTAATCACTGAAATGGTGACTTCTTTAAAACCTAAAATAAAACAAAGTGACTAGAAATTAGGGGGTCTAGTTCTCAACTTGAAATTCTTTTGTTTAGGTTATTCTGGAAACGAGATTATTGGCATATTAGTAATATTAAGAAATAAATTAACTTAACCTTTTCGATATCGGCACACGTTAATGAAAAACCATACAAAACATTCGAGCAGATCACAATTTAACGTCAGAGTATGACACGTGCCAATCACCAGTGGCCTGGTTGGAGATTTGGTACAGGGCACTGTTGTTCTCTTGTTGTCATTTTTCTTGGTGCTTGTTCCTATGAACTCACATTGTACTGCTACCTGCATTCTCTCCATGTTGATCACCAAAGGACAGCGAGAAGCTTCCTTGTTGATAAGGATGATAAGGGAATGGTGGAGCAGATTGATTTGTCTGGGCATCATGTTGGGATGGAGCTGTTTGTGATGGAACTGTTGATCCATGCCAGAAGCTACCAGGGCGAAGATAAGATGGGCTATGGATCGATCATTTACACTAGGTGCAAGGCATGGATAACTGCACAAAATGTAGAAGAGAGATGAAGGGAGGAGGGGCATGAACAGGTGCAAGAGTCTCATGGCCAAGATTTGGCCCAAAAAAAAAAAATGTAAAGTTTAGATTACATCTTGTATATCGATTTTCACACCATATGCTAGAGTTTACAAAATTTTATTCTATAACTACATATTATTAAAAGTGAGTTACACCGTTTATATACAGAGTTACATTTTATGCATTTTACACAAAATTGACCTGAACGATTTTCCTAACAATCACCCGGCCTCGTGTCCGTGGTGTGGTGAAGATGAGTTTGCAAAAGATGTGGCGGTGACAGAAGGAACCTGCAGAGGAGCTACCAGGCACCAAGGTATGACCAAAACCCACTAAATGCCGCCATTCATTGCGAAACTCCGTTCAACATTTCAAAAGCCACATGCCTTCCCTCTTAACGACACGACAAACAGAAGATAAGGGAAGATTTCGGGAAAATCGTTGGCTGCCAAAAGAATTTTCTTTTTCAATTTTATAAAAGTTTTCTAATTATTACCTGTGCATATATAAATTCTTTAATCAACCATCTCTCTGTCCGCATTCTTTTTTTTTTTTTTTTTTAATTTCCTAGGGGAAGCAATCATACAGACGGTTAGTGGAACATTTTGAAATATTCCGTGGTTCTAGAGCTGCATTTAACAATAGAAACTAGAGAACAAAAGCATTGGAAAAAGGGGGTAGGGTCTATTAGGCTTTTGGAGTAAAAGCTTAAAACCAATTCCAGCTTCAGCTCAGAAGGGACTCACTTTCCCTTCCGATAGGCGATTACACATACAAAGAATCAAGGATTCAAAGAGCAACAGAATGTTTTGCCATATTTCGTTGGCACATAGAGTCTCCACTAGACAAAACTTTCGGGGTATTACAAAGTCACTAACTGCAGCTGAGGCATCTTAAGAGACCATCGATGTTGATTCCTACATGATCCGATTAATCAGAAATTACTCCAAAATATGGCAGCAGATGTAAAGGTTGCAGGGAGAGCAATTGCATTGGCAACCGGGGAAACAAGAGAGTTTTTCAAGTGTCACGTGCTTCTATTTCATGATTACTGGTGTCATCATTACCTGACTTCGCTCCATCACCATCCAATAACTGGCTTTCAGGCGGTTCCTCTTTCTTGGCTTCAACAATAGCATTAGGACCCAAGAAGCTTGGCTGATTAGTTGAAGAAAGAAGCCGAGCCCACATTCTGTCGGTTATCACAACCTTGTTTTGTGTCTCAATAATGCGCTGAATCATGAAACATATTATTCAACACATAAGAAAGACAGTTAAAAGAATCAATGTTTTCTTCAACATCTGCATAACACATTCAATGACTAGCCAAGAAAAGCAAGATCATAGCACGATGGCTTTTTAGTATGGTTCAGCCAGACCACCAATACTATGGAAGTTTGGTTTAAAGGACTTAGAAAGGGCTTCTACTCATAAGTAGCATATTTTATCATACAGTGCCAGCAGAAGTCATAGGAAGAATATCTTTAAGGTGCAGCCACAGGTAGAAAGACTTCTAAGCATGATAAAAGATGCTTAATGGTAATGAGGAACTTACATTAAATGGTATATATGTGTGCCGACCATTAACAAGTCCAGTAGTGAAGCCTGTGTATCCAGCCATTGCTCCATGTACAGCACTTTGAGCAAGGAGTGTGCAATACACATTGTCAGATGCATTGCTAGGAATTGCTCGAATCATGTAAGTTGGATCTGCCAATTTATTTGTTAGCTCCAAATCTTTTAAATGTTTCACAACCATTCAAGTGTGAGGACAAAGTTGCTCACCAATATATTTAAGGGTGATAGCCATTTTACGTTGCTTAGCAAAATAATCCTAGAAAAAGAAAGACAATATTAGTTGCCAAACCGAGCAGTTCTTCGACTGTTTCATGTCACTACAATTCAAGCTCTTCCCTAAATGAGGATAGGATTGCCACAGAAGATTTGAAGAATCGTATACATGTTTTACCAACAGCAGGTTTGGCATTTAGTCAGCAGATTTACTACTCAATAGTATCAGAAAAACAAATGAATGCAGTTTGAAGAATCCCAACGTTTAACAGAGAGAGACATGCAGGGACGCCTACCATCTATAGTAATGGATGAAGCAATCAGTAATCAGATACCAAACACCAACAACACCAGTAAAGAACCTGATGATTCAACAAAACATCTACAAAGATGATACCTTAATTTTTTGTGAGATCCACAAACCAACATCTTGGAGTAACTTGTTTCCTGAAGCATCCAGTTCATCTTTTGCAAGACAGCTTTCCGCTAATAGCTCCTGTCCTGCTCCTTCAGCAATCACAATCACCATGTGTCCATTTTCCTTCAACCGTTTCTCAATAAACTCAAAAAGTCCCCCATCTCCGTCAAGATAGAAGGGTGACTCTGGAATCAAACAGCAATCCACATCCCGGCTGGCAAGAGTGGCATACTGTGCAATGAATCCTGCACACACAATTCCCAAGATGAGCAAACAGATCTGGTGAGGGATGAGAAACAGTGATAGGCATTTAAAAAGTTGATAAAGAAAAGCAGCATAAAAATTCCATGGCTGCACTTTCACCTCATTTCACCATTTATCATAATTAAAGGAAAACAATGTTTGATTAACCCTTACTTTTACAGAACTTCCAGGCCTCAAGGCAGACATAATCTTTTCAGTCAAATTCAGTTAATAACATTTCTTTACTTAATTTGCAAGCTAGAGGTCCAATTTAGTACCATTTTAAAGTGCTTGGGAAGAAGTCAAGGTGAAGATTAAATAGGCATGCTAATCCAGGAAAACTAGGGAGGATGGATGCCCATAACGGATAAACGTCCTCAGCTTACAATTGGAGTTGGTATTAAAGAAACCTTACCACAGTATCGACCCATTAGCTTCACTACACCAATACCATTCTCTGCACTCCCAGCTTCAACATGAGCAGCATTGATAGCTCGCTGAGCCTCTTCCACAGCAGTATCAAACCCAAATGACCTGTCAATGACCTGACAATACAAGACAATAAATCATTAAAAAGAAAACATTAAAGGTTTCCATATGTCAATGAGACAATAATTGAAGATGACAACATCTATTGCTTCAAGTTCTATGAGTATGCATGCTTCAGATTATAATGCTGATTGAAGTTTCTCCATCTTCTCCGCTACAAACAGATAACTAATTTGGTAAATTTATGGATTGATTTAAGCATTAAGAAAGAAAAACAACTAGTTTGACTCTTCTAATCATCACCAAGGAAGATCAGCAGGAAAACCTATGTTACATTCTCAGGAGAATAAAGTAACATGAATTTTGACCTTTTTCTTTATCAACCAATTTATCACCGAGAAATGGAGAAAATAAAGCACTTTTTCATAAGAAAACAGCAAATGTCAATGTCATAATCATTTAAAACCACAATTACCGGAATGTCATTATCAATTAGTTTTCGGAATCCCAGCAACAGCAACTTTAAGACCTCGACGCCTAACTTCCTGCATGACATATAACGATTATTAGGGGAGACATCACAAAATAGCAAAATACCAATTGCTAAGTATCATCTCAGTGCTATCTGAAATTAGAGGCTTATGCATATCATGCCGATTATCCTTCATGCAGGCCATATAAGAGCCCCTTCAAAGAAAGTGAATCATCAACACTCTTCCACTAGAAATTATAGTGCAATGGTCATTTCATTTGCAGAGTTACAAGCATACCTTGTAGATTGCAGCCGCTCCTTTCTGAGTACCATCTCCTCCAATTATATAAACCTAACAATTACTTGCAGTATCAGACTCAATCCCAGATTTTTACGAGCCAAAGGGGTTATGATAACAGTGACACAAATTACGCTTTAGATAATTACTATATTATACCACACAATTTCACAAACCTGATTGATTCCACGGTCCTGAATGCTGTCAACAATTTTAGATGTATCATGCCCTCCTCGAGATGTTCCAAGGATTGTACCCCCACGTTTATGTATGTCATTGACAGTCTTAGGTGTCAACGGAATGGTATTCTTTGAATAGAAACCCCTGTAGCCTCCCTGTAAAAAAAGATCACATCATGGTCCAATAATCTTGTCTGTAAATTTAAAAAAAAAAAAAAAAAACCTTAAGCTTAGAGGAAGGGAAATTTGCAATTTGATTTCTGTAAGACATTTGGCAATAAAAATAGGAAGCTGATGATGTCATTATCTCATACAACTCTATGGCTCAATCCTATCCTCTTGGAAGCTACAAATGTTTAGTTTATGCATATTACTCACTGACAGCAAGCAGTAAGAGCATCTGCATCCTCCATTCAGCATTCATCATGCAAATTAGTTTCAATATAATTATTAGTATTACAACTATTCTAAATCTCAGTGACTATCACACTCAATAGTAAACATTAGCATCATCACTTATCCAACAAAGCAACTTTCAATTAAATAAACCACTTCAGCATTACTTGATGTCATGCATAAATTCGTTTAGCAGAATTGAGTTACAAAGCAACTTTCAAGTAATAAACCACTTCAGTATTACTTCATTTCGTGCACAAATTCATTTAGCAGAATTGAGTTGTTAAAAGTTCAAGGCTCTGTTTTTTCTTTTTGAGTTTACACACTCAAGTTTGAGCTCAAAACAACGCTTTTTGAATTTGAAAAATGCTGTTGAAAGTAGAAATGAAATTCAAATCCAGGAAACCTTCAACTTACATCTATTCCGAGGACTTTGCTGACACCATACATATAATCAAGACTGTGAACAATTTCCCTGATCACTGTGTTTAACCCCGGGCATAAACCACCACATGTCACAATACAAGCAGACACCTCGTCTGATTTAAAATAAACCTGTGCACCAACAAGGCTTGCATTAGAGAATGTAAACAATAGATTGACTTTAAACCACAATATTTATATTCAAAGAATGTCAATACCTTCTGGCGCGGTCCAGCACGTCGGAAATGTATCCCCCTTGGACTGTCCTTATGGACAACAACCTAAAAAAGGTCACAAATAGATTAATACAAACCAAAAAAAATTTGTTGAAAATACCATGCAGTGGCTTTAAATGTCTAACCAAAAGGACATTCCTTTGTAGAGCTATTTACTCAATCACAGACATTTCTGAAACACCTCTAACAGAAAGGCATGACTTGGACAACCTATCTTTGCAGGTAGTCCTGCTCCAAACGTAGTGCTATTGATTGTTGTATCGACAAAAATTGCCATATCTTAAGCAGAAAAGATGAGCAAACTTAAACAAACTCTTGCTGCATGCTGAAAATGATAACCATACAATGATATTTTGTTCGAAAAAAGATTGTGGTTTGGGCTAAACTGATACCGAGATCTATCCATCAGTTGGAGCATGTACAGTGGCAGAGGAGAAAATGATGGAATGCTGCTCCATTATGCTCCAGAAGAAAAAGATAGAATCCAGGTTTTGATGTCCAAGAGAAGTTTCAAGAACACTTTTCTTAAAAACTTTATCTTTTGCACTCTTAAATTCTTTATAGATTTGCAACATGGAATACACGGACAACAAGCATGCACCTAAATTCTTTCCATGCCATAAACCCAACACCGAACACCCAAAAGTCAGTTTCTGATTAAGTACTTAACAAGAATATCAATATTTAAGTCCTAATACAGCCAGCAGAGTTAACAGCCCACCTTTTGTGGCACAGTGTCATCCATGTGAACAAAGTACTGCCTGAAAGTACAAAATGCATCATTTTCTTTAGATTAAGGTACAAAGAAAAGGTAACTGACCACTCTGCATAAGCAAAAACTAACTGGACTTACTTCACAACTGAATATGCAGGATTTGACCGCAGTGGGTTGGGATGAGTCTGCCAAGGAACCAAGAACCCGATAAGAACACATACATAAAAACTAAAATGAAAAAAAAAAATAGAGAGAAAAGAGAAACGTGCTACGTTGACAAGAACAAACTGGCATGATAAGAATATCGCATCATATAATTTATTACTATGCTCACAAGGAACTAACCATGGGAAGGAGCATTGTAGACTACTTGCTGAAACACAAACATTGCTCTCCATCACCATTCATGCTTAGCACTAGCTCAAAAAAAACCCTTTTTGACTTGCACAGTTATGCAGTACAACTATCACATAACAATTGCAGTTTAATTGTTCCCTTTGAGATTATGTTCAGCAACTTTTAAGGAAACAATAAGAAGACAAGGCAAGTGAAGAGTTAAAACTCTCACAAAACAAAGTCTTCTCTTCTTTCACCTAATAAGTTTCTCATATACCAGATTCCTGCTTCAGCTTCTACTCTTTAATGAAATGTTTTTCTACAAGAGACCCAACACAGAGAAATAGATATAGCTCAAAGTTGCACTATGCATGAAATGTAGGCACAGGCTATTTCAATTGTCAATGTGAAGGAAACTCAAAGAGCTAATTCCTTAATTTGAATGAAAACTGAAACCCCTAATTGATGAGGTACAAAATTCAAGAGATAATAATGGCTCATTACGACCAGATAAAACCACGGTCCTCAAGTAATCCAAAAAACTCCTCAAATAAAAAATTTTACAGCATTGCACTGATTTTAAATAAAGAGCCAATTTTTCATGCAGACAGCATTTCTGTCACTCGCAAGTCAAGTTGAAAACGAGAATTTGGAGACACAAAAAACACCTGTTTTCGGTAAATTATTTCGGTTGATTGCTTATACGTTGAATGGTTATTCTGAAAGGTGTGAAGAATCCTTCAGACTAAAATTTCCTGTAGCTAATCAGCTTAATTCTTCGATATGCGAATCAGTAGAAACTATCATATCACAAGAAGATAAAGGAATTTTGACATGATTAAAACAATAATAAAAAATAAATTAAATAAGAAGAAGAAGAAGAAGAAGAATCATCTCCTGATATCGACTAAGTGAAATTTCTAAAGTTCGCCAATACAGTACAGGAACATAAAAACTTTTCGACAAAAATATAAATAAATAAAGATCACATCTTGGTTCAACCAAATCATCCGCATCATATTTCAAAGAAAATACACTTCCCACACACAACACACACCAAGGCGCGAAAGCACGAAAAATCAAATTATACAAAAATAGGAGGAGGAGGAAGATACGGACAGGGAGATCAGGGATGTAGTCGGTGAAGTGAGGGACATCCTGGAGAACGTAGTCGCCGGGGCCGGTGACGACCTTCATCATGATCCCATTCTCATCGCCGCCGGTACAGTTCGGAGTTCCCATATCTCTCGATGCCTTACCAGAGCTGATCAGAAATTCAGATTTTGATTAATTCAGTTAATTAAATAAATTAAAATTTTTCACAAGTCTATGAAGAATGAGCCGGAGGAAACTGGCCCTGATTTATTTTTGGAAAGAGAGAAATGGGATGGGGCGGTGGAAGAAGCTTCTTGGGAGACAGGAATCACGGGAGGAAGGAGGAACGAGTGTTCATCATTAAGGACTGCAAATAGTGAGTTAGTTATCTTTACTAACTTGTAGCATTAAACGACGGTTGAATGTAGAGAATCTCTTTGCAATAAGATTCACTGTCTTTTATTTGGTTAATTAAGTTGAATATCTTAAGGCTATAATTTGCAATTTTTTTGCTATTTTGACATTATTACTTTTAAGTTCTATGTAGTTCCCATATTTTTACGAAATGAACATTTTTAGTCATTTAAAAAGCACGGATTAATGGATTTTATTTATATTATTGGAAACAAATTACACCAATTCCTTTTTTTAATGTTTTCTAAATTTAACTAAATTAATACTTGAGTTCTTTCTTTTTTTTATATCATCGTGACTCTATCACACGTCCTGTGTTATTCAAATCTTTGATCAGCAATTCGCGTGATTGTGCGTCAGCGCTTCTATCGAACGATTTTAACGATGGATGAAATTATTTTATCGTTTGCTATCCAAAAAAAAAAACAGAGAGAGAGATAATTATTTTGCATTTTAGTAGTTGTTGTGATTCAAAACGGACTGGGAATCATCTTTTTGACCTTTGGATTTTCTAAATAAAAAACAAATAGTGTGCACTATTTGGTGGTACGTGTGGGTTTTCAGTCACTTTTATGGGTGGAAAGAAGACAGTGGATTTGAAAGGTGGAGAGCAAGATTAAGTGGGGGAATCATAGGCTAACGAGGAGCACATACTTTGGGAGGAAACCGCGAATCTTTCGAGCCGATTGTATTAAAAACAAGTGGCGCAACTGTGCTTATTTCTCTCTTGGACGTAAGAAGTTTTCAAGCTGACCGACGATGTGGGGCAGGGCAAAGCAAGGATTGTCTTTGAAACATTTGTCTCTGGATTGGTTGACCATTCTCCGCTGTTTACCATCGATGGATCCTTGAATCTTGACCCTTCCCTTGGCTGGTCGTTCCTGAAATTGACCAAAGTGCTTCCATTCTCTTACAAGAGAAATAGCGCCTCCATTTGGTATTAGAGGTGGGATCCCATCCCTCTTTTCCTATTTGGTTCAACCGAGCCATCTCCTAATATAGATTAAAATAAGGATGCGTTTGATTAAACTGAAATTTAAGATCTGAATCCATTAAATGATTGAATTGTTTAGTACTAAATCTAATATATTTGAATGTATATCATTCGGTGATAGGTGAATAGTTGATCACTTATTTTTGGGAGGAGCAAGTTTTGTCTAGAAGAGTCAATGCTACTTAACTAATTTAGATGTTCTATTTTCGACTATCAAAGCGATGAATGTATTAAGATCTAAACCCATTAAATTTAAATACTGAATTGGGTTATCAAACGAGGCTTAAGAGTTGCCGATTAATTGAAAAAAAAAATTCAAAGTGAAAGTACGAGAGTGCCCATGTTTGGTTTGATTGAGCCATCTCCTACTATAGGTTAAAATAAAAGTTGCTGATTGATCAAAGGTCAAAAAAAAATTACAAAAAGAAAGTATGAGAGTGCCCATGCATTATCACCTTAGTTGGAGTAGTTGGAGTAGGAACAGTTGAAGGTCTAATGCTACGAAATGATTGTGTGGTATGGTATGTTTAGTATAATTTGGAGTATACTAATATTACTTCATTACTAGTTTTTTAGGCCTGACGAGATGCGTCAGGTTGCTCAGATTCTTCAATAATTATATATTATTTAGTTCAGTATTTTTCCTATATTGCATTTGAAAAGCACAGCGAATTCAAGATTACTAATTGGTTTATTTAAAGTTACGAGTGGTGACTATAAAATGCAACAAAAGATGGTGGACATGCTAAAAGAGTTGATGAAGTATAAAATACGACAACCAAGACTGAAATAAAACTCAGCAAGTGTGCCTTGAGTAGTAGTCAACTATTATATAAAGGAGTTAACATACATGTCCTAAGTAGTAACGAAAAGGTGGAAAGTAGCCATGTAATCTCAGTATAACACTTTGGACAAACAAGTCTGTATCGCAGTGGTATGATTCAGTGCATCTAATTTATAGAAACAACAATAGCAGTGAGAAAAATGTAAGTAAAGATACTGATGTAATCCTCACTGCCATTGTCTTTTACTGTTTTATATCTATAATCCATAAGCAATAAGCACTCCATTTGACTTAACAACTCACAAACAAAAGCTTGTTTAGCCATGTAACTATGTGAGACAACTAAACCATGCACTAAACTATTGTTTACTTTATTACGGCATTAATCCCCGTACTATGCATGGGACTTACACTTTTGCACTAATGGCGATTTTCAAACATGTTGCACTAATGGCGAATCCAGTGACTGAATTGTAGTTCGAGAAGTTGGAATAATAAATGTAAAAGCATGATATTTGCATGATTATACATAAACAAAATAATATTGTATTACACTTTTCTTGAAATAAAGAATGAACTATAGTTTGAGGAGTTGGATTATTTCTGCTTGCTTATTACAAAATCTAAGAATACGTTTGATAAAACTAAAATTTGAAATCTAAAAGTTGAAATATAAATCCATTAAGTTAGTCAATACTAAATTTGATACATCCGATTGTATATTATATTAAATAATAAGGTAAATAGTTTATCACTTAGTTTTTGGAGTATGTTCTGCCTAAGAAATTCAGTGTTATTTAATAAATTAAGATGTTATAATCTTTGTTATTAAACACATCTAAATATTTTAAGATCTGAACCCATTAGATTTAAGTGGTAAATTGACTTGTCAAACAGGGTTTGTGTTGCATGTGACCAATTAAATCCCTAATGGTGATGTTCAAGCAAAATCTGTTGTACAAAACTAAAGTAGTTGTTCATATAAAACATATTAATATTATTTGATAAATTAATAATTCTAATATTCTATAATAGAAATTTACTTTACTTGGGTATTATGTCTACAATACCATTTCAATTAATGTAAACTATTTTTTCATACCATAAAAGTACTTCTAAATTGCATATGGTGTAATATTTATTCGACATGTCTTTTGTATAAAATGTCTCCAATATGTTCAATTATGCAAAAAAAAAATTAAATTTGTATTAAATAGACTAATTGATTAATAAATTCATAAATATTCTTGTAAAATAAAATTAATAACTCACATTAGATTTGGATTCATAATTAGCAATCCATATTATTTTGGTATTTAAAATAAGGATTTTGACATCAAGAATTCATTTGTGTATACCCATGCCGTTAACTTTTGAGCATCATTGGCAATATTAATATTGTTATGTGTGATACTAATTTTGAAATTTAAATTACAATAGAATGTGCAAAAATTGTAAGTTTGTAACATACAATGCAAGATATCTATTACAAAATCCATAACCTTATTCAAATATATATCTTGTTCGAATTTTTATACATATTAAGACACCTATTAAAAATTAATAATTTTTTGATAAAAATTATTAGTAACACACATAATATGATAAGAAAAAAATAATTTAAATAATATAGTGGTATTGTTTGATCATAACATCACAAACAAGTATAATATTATTTTCTTCCCTGTGTTAGTTGGAACCCATATTCTTTACAAAGATACTCTACAAGTAAGTGTAACGTTGTTTACTTCTTCTTTCGTGTTAGTTGGAACCCATATTCTTTTACAAAGATACTCCACAAGATCAACCATTTTATAGCCAAACTATATAATTTTTAGTAAGCAGATAAAATTATTTGAGTTATATGATTAAAAGGTGAAAATAAATATCAAGACTTACTTTGTATCCATTAGTATAATTTTACATCTTAGTATACTGTTATCTTGTCCATTATCATATTCAAGAAATACTACCGAACCAACAAATTCACAATAAATGAATTCATAGGCACAGTTAAATTTGTTAATAAAATGAAGTTAGATTGAGCGAATAAGAATAAAATTATATATTAATTAGACATCTCTATGTAATGTGGTAAATCTTTGATTTTTATTCTATAGAATTTGTGATGCAGGATTTCTTCCATAACATTTGCAACTTTTATAATCCTATTATCTTCACTAAATGGTAGTTGATAGCAGTGAGGTACAATTTTAAACTTTAAATCTATATGGATAATTTTGATATTACGAATCCAGTAAACTTTGCCCTCACACTATAGTTATAAAACTCGACCCCATCAAACCGATCAACCTGATGAATCGGTCATAGGATTGGGTTGGTTACTAATTGGATTAGACAAATGTTGAATCCATTAGCTAGTCAATGATTTTGCAGTTCAATCGGTGAATTGGCAAAAAATCGCCAGTTGAATCCTCGGTTGAACATTTTCTTATTTAAAATATAAAATTATATTAACCCGCGATTGAACCATGAACTCGATTAACCAATCATGTATCCAGGTTGAGATCCGGACTAGCTTTAGTAACTATGCTTCACACAAATACTTGTGCTATGCATAGGACTTAAACATTTATTAAAAATAAATAAACTTTTGAATAAAATTTTCAACATTTTTATTATATTAGGAAGCTATTAAAGATCTTTAAAGTTATATGCAATTACATATGAAATGGACTATGTGGCTTGCAACTGATATATGAAATTTGATTATTTTTAATTTTTTATTCTTCTTAAAAAATGTAGGTACTGTTTGCACTAATTAATTTTTAGAACATGTTGCATTACCTGACGAGGTTCTACCATACACCAAATTTTAATTATAAAACTTAAGCACCCCGTTTACTGCAAGTATACAGATCGTTTATCGAGCATAGGGTTTGTTAGTGTTGATCCCACGGGAAAGTTGCCAAGTACCGGTGGTTTTCAAATTCCTCTATTATTTAGACTATCACAAGTAAGGATATAAATCTAAACTACAAGTATGAAATAAAATGAGTAAAAAAATAGCAATTAAAAGCTCCTAGAGTTATGGAATTCCTTACTACTCTTGCAAATGAAACTACCGGTTGAATTAATATTATTATTTTGGCTAAGCATGGTATAATTTTCTAATGCATGTGAAACATACTCTCGTAGTGAATCATCTATACTTATAGCTAAACCATACTTACACTTGTGGTTATGGAATTAACTAAAGTTCATTTGCTCTATGAAATTACATGAAATAAATTACTAAAGCCACAAATATGCCCCTCTACTCTTGTGAGTGAACTACCTAAGTTTAGCACCTCATGAACTAGTGTTAAATTCTAATTCTCATTGCAAACTTAACACCTTAAGATGATCACAATTAATGGTCGGTTAATCATGATTATAAAAGCCAAAGTACTAAATAACTTGCTCAACATAATAGCATCAAATAACTAAGTAAACATCACAAGCAAGATGTAGAAAGTTCATCCATAACTCATGGCATAAACTTTAGCTAAACATGGAAAAGAAAGAAAAGATTATACTTGTGTTATAGCTAAACATGAACTCAAATACAAAAGAGAAAGTGATAGGAGAGAAGTCACCCAAGTCACTTGAATTTCAACACTCCATCTTTACTCTTCAATTCTTCATCCAATCTAACTACAAGTACAAGATGAAAACTACAATAACCTATACCACTAACTAATGAACTAAGAAAAACTAGTGAAGACTACATTTTTAGTAGTGTTTCTAGCCTTCCCAAGATATCTATAAATATCTACCAAAGGCCCTATTTATAGAAGATATCCTCCATAAGTTTCCAAATCTTCATCATCTGAACACAAGAAAAGTTTGAACTTCAAAAGTCACGAAAAATGGCTTCAATGAATTTTCATTTCTTGAAATGTGTCTTCATGCACCTTATAGAAGAAATCAAGCCTCAAATGAGTTGCAAAGTTGATGCAAATTGTGTTTTGGATTTACCACAAGTTATTTCTTCAACTTTCCAAGATTCTTCACACAATTTACAGTTGAAATTCATTCAAAATTGAGTCGGAAATAAATTGAAAAATTTCTGAAATTCGGCTGCAAGTTGTATAGATTTTCAGGGATCCGCTAGGTGGATCCATGAGGCATTACCTCGTGGATCGCCTTGCGAATCCAGTTGCGCTGGCTTTGCTGAGAGAGAATCGCGAGCTGTTTTCTTGTTCCAACTATCACTTCACGTTTTACCTCGCGGATCAACTGCAGAGTTGCAAAATCTGAATTTTTCGTCGTGAAATTGAAGTGTTAAATCTTCATACTTTTGACCCCTTGGTTCCTCGATGATTGAATTGCATTTATGCTCATTCCAATTTTGAACTTAATCAACTTCAGATATTTCAATTTTTCAATTTTCCTTCCAATTTTTATTGCCTGAAATAAATTCACATCAACAATAATCATGCAAATATCTTCTCATTTTACTTCATTTGATGATTGAATTGTAAATCGTACAAAAACATGAAGTTTTCACTACTTTAATCCATAGAAATGCACTTTTTCTATTTAAACCATAAAATGTAAAACTTCACTAGAAACCCTTAGTTAATTAGCCATCAAAATAACAAAAACACACAAAAACTAAATATAAAAACATATTTCAAGTATACAAAATAGACACTTATCACTACTAGAGGATTTCATGATAAAATATGTCTATGTAAGGGAACTACAAATAATTAAAAAAATTAAATTTACAATAAAGTATTTAACAATTTTATTATTGTAAAAACTTTGTAAAATTTTAACAGTTACATGTAAATTAGTAATTGAAAATCTTAACAATTACATGTAATTTAGTAATTTTTTTTCTTTTTATTGAATTTGAAAGAAACTTAAAATTTGGTTGTATTGGGTAACATTCCTTATGATTTGCAAAGATTGATATTTGTAGTGTTGTTAACGTTATATGTAGGAAAAATTTTAACAAACTTAATTTTACTTATTTTTTGAGTTTAAAGTGGTGAAGAATGTGGTATAAAATTCTTCAAAAATTGAGATTATTTTTGACTCCTTTTGAATTTAAAAGCAATTCAAACTCGGTTATATTTGGTAAAATTCCTTGTAATTTGCAAAGATGGAAACTTGTAATGTGATTAATGTAATATATTTAACAAAAAAATTTTGTCCTTAAGGAAATGTCATAGTAAAATATTTACTTATATAGACATCTTGATAAGTTAGTTTATCTGAATATTTTTCTACCTAAAATTTATGGATTTAAACATTTGAACTAAATGACTAATAACCATCGGATAATATTAATTGAATTTATTAAAGAATAAAATAATTCAGAAAACATTAGAAAATGACACATGTCAAAATATTGAAAAGATTTTAGAAAACATGAACTAGTCAATAGTATATACTATAAATACATAACTCCTTAACCATGTACCTATCTGACACATTTTAATTAACCAAAATCCATAAAATATTAAGGTAAACTTTTCACTCTTTCAGCCGTAGTTATTAAACCTAATTCGGAGAGCAACCTAGCAAAAGAGGAGTCAGTGAGTTACTGGTTTAACCAATGGGTGAGAGGTTGAACCTGTAGGTCACTAAAAATATTTAAATATTATGTTTTATAATATTTTTTATATAGGATATATGGTTAAATTGTAATAAACTATAACATAATAAATTCATTTCATTCAATTCATTATAGAATGATCAGTTGTTATAATAATCAACAAAATCTAAATTTCTACCAAACTTCTAAGTGTACAATTTTATCTATATTTAGTTTATTTATGAATTTTAAGTGTAAAAGATTATCTGGAATAATATTTGCCTTTAAAATGAAGTGTGTAATATGTTATTACACACTTCATTTGCCTGTGTTTGGGCAAATAGAATCGTAGCACCCACCTATGTTTATTGTCCTTCGTCATTTTTCTAATCAAGTTTGGGCTCTATCTCTCCCTCTGGATAAAGGAAATAATCCGCTTACTCACCAAAGAAGATTGTGAGTTATTTGCTATTTTAGACTCTATTTGATAACCCAATAACCTAATATGTTCAAATCTTAATATGCTCAATTATGTTTGATAATAAAAAAAAATAGAGCATTTGAATTAATTAAATTGTCTGAATTTTCTTAAACAAAACTTATTTTCAAAAATAAATGGTAAATTATTCACTTCATCACTTAATATGATGTGCACTCAAATGTATCAAATTTAGTAATTAATAATTTAATAATTTAATTGATGAATATTTTAGATTTCAAATTTCAATTTTATAAAAGCACCGTTACTTTATTGTATCTGGGCCACTCGAATTGCCAATTTGTTTGAAGACAAAAATAATGATCCCGTGTCCTTGGTTCATTTTGCTTCTAGAATGCTATCTTCTTTTAAGGAGGACAATTCCCACACTTGACCGCACCCGCAGAGCGAGCTCCTCAAGGATGACAGCGCCGTGGCCCGTGGGTGAACCATGTATGATGTCAACTTCCATGCTGCCATTTGCCGAACAAGAAATTACCTACGGCATTGGGGCTGTGACTCGGAACCACAATTGAGATTGTATAATTGGAGTGGCAGAGAGATATCAAGGAATCATTACTTATGAAATCGTTGAAACTACATCAGGAGCTGAGGCAATTTTATTAGCAAGGCATGGCTAATTCTAAATTTCTTCATTGAAAGCGACGCATCTACAGTTATCCAGATAATTTTGAGTAGAGAGAGAAGATTCCTCGGTCATAGGTCCTATATTGTTGAAGATGTATGTGAAGGTTTAGATTTTATCAATGTACCTTTAAGTTGAGTGTCAGTGGAATCGAACAAAGTTGCTCATTCTTTGACTATTCATGTTAAATCGACCAATTTGGATGAATTCCTTTCGAACTCACCACTTGATTTTGTTAAATAAATGGTGTTGGATGATTTTCAATAAGTTTCATAAAAAAAAGTCTATATGTTTCCTAGCACCAAAATAAAAAAAATAGAAAAATAAAGAATCGTAGCATAGTGTGTAGAGCTGCAAATAGAATGAGCTGTTCGCGATCTCGACTCGCTCAATCTCAATAGAAATTCATTCGAGAAATTAAATGAGTCGAATTCAAACATAAAATCTGATTCGATAAGCTATCAAACGACGTCGAATTTTGTTCGCGAACACTAACGGATAAAATAGTCTTTTCAATAAGTATGATTAGTTTTATTCTTAGTTTCTCTCATAGAATCAATTTCTATTTATCTTCTCAGATCGTTTGCTTCTATCAATAGTTGGAATTTGTTTGGTTCGACTCGTTTGATTCAGTTCCTTTGGTTTGACTTGTTTAGCTCTACTCATTTTAACTTAAACGAACCGAGTTCGAGTTGGAAAATCTATTAATAAGTCGAGTTCGAGCAGTTTTTTTAACCCGTAATTCTTAAAGAATGAACTCGAGTCAGGCTCGAACAACAAATGAACAGAGTTTAAACAAATAAAAACTCGACTCAGTTCGACTCGTTTATAGTTCTAATAGTATGGAATTAATTGACAGTGGACAGATGATGGGGTCAGTGGAACAAATAATACCAGATTTGAGATTTGTGAGCCATTACGTGATGGATGTAGAATTAAATATTGGGCCTAGTAGCCCTGGTGGATGGACATTTCAAGGACGGCCGGTTGTTTGCAGGCTAAAACGGACCTAGTCATGGTCGATCATCAAGTGACGTCACACTGTAAGACCAGAGCCCAATAGATGGTTCAACAAGTGGAGTTGGTTTAGCTTCTTCTCTAATAGTAGTAACATTTTTTTTTTTCATTTTCATCTAGAATAAATCACTTGCTAATATATTTTGAAAAATATTATTTGAAGCTCTATTTTTTATTATTTACACTCCTGTCATTTATTTTATCATATAGTCTATAATAAAATTATACGATTAAAATGATAGCGAGAGTGTATATTTTATCATATAGTCTAATAATAAAAATTATATGATTAAAATGATAACGAAAGTGTAATTAATATAAATGGGAGTGTAAATAATATTTTGCTATCTTTTAATATCTAGCTAATGTCTACTCTTATTCTCAGTTCCAAAGTATTCTACTCTTTTGATCGACTGATTTTCTTTCTCCTTGAACCTTTTTTCTTTTTTCTCTAAAGCTGGGTGAGAGGAATGAAAGGGAGAAGAATGAAATTATTGTAAGGCAATGATTATACACACTTATTTACTTAAATATCCAATTGTACATTTCAAAAGTTGAAAATTTTAATCTACTATGTATGAAGCACAAAGAATAAAAGAAAATAGAAAATCTATGAATGAGTAAAATAATACTATCTATTTCTATCGTCATTGCGTAATCACTCCAATTTTTCCAAATTAATAATTATTAAAACCATATTAACAATCTTTGGATTCGATCACCATCACTTTTTTAGCCCCTTTGGACCGATTACGCTATAAAAGGAAAGGAAAGAATAAATCAAGAGAAAAGTAGTGCTCTGCAATTTTCAATAAAAATAGGGGGAGGTAGGGTAATCCCTCAAGTGGGCACGTGGAGTCCACCGTCAATGACAACGTGACATCACGTACATTTTTCAGCGACCAACTCATTTTCCCCTCCACTAGAATATTCCTTTTTCTAATTTTGCGGTGATTGGAAAATATTTCTTTAAAAAAATTAGGGAAATTTCTAACAAGCTCCCCCCACTTGTTTCAAATATCTATACTTTGCCCTATATGTTTGAAGAAAAATAGTTTGATCCTTCACACACACACACATACAGTGTACTACCATTTTTGGTATGCTTAGTTTAGATGATTATCTTCTTGGGATAAAGATCAAATTCAATTGTTAGCTTGCATGAATAGGTTGATTATCAAGATAGACTTATTCATCGAGGGATTATAAAGAATCTTGAACAGTGTATATAAAGTAGTGTAATTTTTGAACATCTATTTTTAACACGTCCATTTTTTGTTGTATTGTGGTGAGTTATTTATGAGATATGTCTAGTTTTTAAGGTGTCTATGAGATCGAATGTTGAGCCGAGGCAACATATGCAATGCTATTCTCTAACAGGATTTACCTATCATATTAGAAGAGTGGCTTTTATTATCACTATACAATGTTATAGGCGTGTTGAAGTACTCTGATGTTAATGCTAAAAGTATTTAAGCACTCTTATGTTGATTCTACAGGTGCAATCATAATAACTTGAGAGTAGCAAAATATTATAGTTAAATGGAAAGCAGTGATTAACTAGTAAAATTTGTTTTTTTGAATTTGTGCCTAGAATTCGGGTTTCCTAACTATTTTAGATCCTCTTTAATACATATACACTACATAGCTAAAAATTAGAACTAGCAAAATATGTGTTTTTTGGAGTCTATTTTAATTAAAAGTTACCATACATGTACTCAAGAAAATAATGATAAAAAGGATATGAACCTCTGTTTCTATCCTTTTTTTTATTATTTTATAAAATCGACACATTAGATATGTCCTCCAACATTTATCTCCTAAACTATTTTGCAAAAGAAATAATTTCGAACTTGAGATTTAGGATTTCAGGTTAACCATACGTAATAGATAAAATTGGTACAACTACAATCCAAATGTGAGGCGCTATTAGTTAAGTATCTAAAATATGAGGGGACTATTGTGGTAATTTAAGGTGTCAGAATTCTGCTACAATACGATACCTCCCAGGTACCCCATCGCCATCATCATCATCACTCATCGCCCATCATTGCAAACATTAAAAGCTTAAAATCAACGCAACTCTTTTTTCTTCTCCCAATAAACATTTTTACATAATAAAACCCCACTCCTCTGCCGTCTTCAATTTTCTCGATAAGAAAAGAAGGAAAGAGCAAAATAACCTCAAAAAAAAAAAAAATCTAAAGCAAAAATCCACACCTTAATCGGCCGGCAGTAGCGGAAGCAGAAGAGGAGGAGAAGATGTCGTGGCAATCGTACGTTGATGACCACTTGTTGTGCGAGATCGAGGGGAACCATCTCACATCCGCCGCTATTATCGGAAATGACGGCACCGTTTGGGCTCAGAGCGATAATTTCCCTCAGGTCCAGTTCCTTTTCTGTTCTACTCTCCTTTGCTTTGATTTGCTTTGGACTCCCCCTTTTTATGGGTTTAAAGTTGGTGTCTTTCACTTGATTTTATTGCCGTGGACTGATTTACTAGGGTTTTGGTGATTTAGTTCAGTGAGATTGATTCAGATTTTAGATTCATTTTAGATTCCTACTCCCCTGTTGAATTTTTAAGTTCAGGGTAATTTCAGTAGAAGATGAAGTACTGGTTTTCCTGTGATTTCGTATCATTAAATTAGCTGATGTTGTGTTTTCAGTTCTGACTGTGAGATTGGCTCAAATTGCATGCTTGAAAACGACAAGTTCAACAAATTAATTAACTTTGGAAATTAAAGAATAGTAATAAACGCCGATTTGTGGATTTCTGTGAGAAGTGATGATGGCAGATGATTGGTGATTTCGACGAAAGTCTCAAGATTTCCGTATTAGTGGAAATTCGGGCCTATTTTGTTCTACTGGGCCTATTGATTGGTGTTCTACTGGGCCTATTTTGTTTGATTTTTGTTATGACTAGTTGGAATGCTGGGCAAAAACCAATATTGATGAAGGCAATCTCTTGGCAATTTTGAGTTTGCACCTTTTTTTTTATTTTTTATTTATAGACTCTGAATCATAATTTAATTAATCTGGCACAAGGCTTTGTAACCTCAGAAGGTACACATGGGCACGCAATGAAGGTTCCACGTCATGACCATTTTGGATAAATTTTAATCTTGTACAGTTTAATACTCTCTCCGTGCCATTAATAAGTCAAAATTTCTTTTTTTTTTGAACATCTACAATTTCTTAGCTTTTGGAAAAGTTTGATTTAATAGGCTTTGTATTTAAATAGTATCCTTCTTTGAACTTTGAAATTGTTGCTGCCTTCTTTGCTTATGATGAATTTGTCTTAAAAATTTCTTCTAAACTAAGATGTCAGAATTAATGGGATGGAGGGATGAGTGCGTATCATCAAATACTGGCTTCTATAGTTCATATGTTGCATGATGTGTTTCCCCTGTACAATGTTTTACTTGACCTTCCGAGAATGCTCTTCTATGTGTCTGGCTTTTGTTGTTATCATATTGTGTTGGAATTCATGATTGATCCTTGCACTTCAAATGTAAAAAAAGGTGTGAAATATCATTTATTGAATCAATTTACTCTTGTTTCTTTGGCGTGGAAGCTTGAAAAAGGATCTCAATCACTTTATTGTTATGAAACTGGGTTAGTGTACGAGTTGATGGTTCTGGTTTGTGTACTGTTGGCCAACTAGTGTGCAAGGCAATTGGAAGGTAACCAAAGATGTAGGCATTGGTATGATGAATTAAGAATTGATCACTATTGTTTTATTCTAAGATTCTGTATCTTTGTGCATCTAATTTGTTTTGTTGAATTTTGATTTTATTTGCCCAAGTGATTTGGTCTGATTCATTTGCATAATGATATATGCTCATTACATTTTAGTAGTTGTAGTTTAATTGAATCTGTCCTATTTATTTTAACTGATTCTTCTTTCTGATCGTATTTCAACAGTTTAAGCCTGAGGAAATAGCAGCTATTATGAATGATTTTGCTGAACCTGGGACCCTTGCTCCAACTGGATTGTATCTTGGTGGCACAAAGTATATGGTGATTCAAGGGGAACCAGGGGCTGTTATCAGAGGAAAGAAGGTAATGATTGGACGTTATATCTGTAGTCTGCTGGAGTATTACAGTAGTATCTATTCTTCATATTCTGTAGGACTTGATTTATGATAGTTGTCACCTGTTCATTCCACTATAACTCCTGACACGAAAAAGCTTTCAGTTTTGATACTGAAGTTGTTGCTGCTTGTCAAATTAGAATGCATAATTCCGCAGTTTGTCAAGTTGGGATATTGATAGTTCAGTAGGTTTATAGAATTGGCCTGTGTTAAAAAATTGCACCATATTTTATGCAGTACTAGCAAAAATAGAAAAAGAAAAACTGAGTAGAAAGAAGAGTGTGATAAAAGAGACATTTTTCATACGTCTTCATCCTTTTAATGCATTTCTCTTCTCAGTGGAGATATGTTTGTATACTTGTATGTCATCTCAACAAGTAAATTCTGTAAGTTCAATAGGACATTTTGTTCATTTTCTGAGTATGTTGAGAAGAGATTGAGTGAGCAGAAGAGTCAGGGAAAGAAGACAAGAGTGCAGTTGCAACAGAACCTGATGAAATGTTTTGGGATTGGATGGCCTCTTTGGGGTCTTGGGCTCTTGGCCACTCCTTCCTTTTGCATTACACTATGTATTGCTTGATGTATTCAGATTAAATTTTCAGGGTCCTGGAGGGATCACTGTTAAGAAGACCAACTTGGCTTTGATTATTGGGATATATGATGAGCCCATGACTCCCGGTCAGTGTAACATGATTGTTGAAAGGCTGGGTGATTATCTTATCGACCAGAGTTTCTAAGCCTCTTGGTATGCTGCTTGTTTTACATGTTCCCCCCTTTTATTGGATGTATTTCAATGTTGTTTTGCATCTCATCCTCCTCCCTTTCCTCTTGGTCGTCCATTTTCCATGACTGGTTCAATCTGAAGTCGGAATTGTTGCAGGATACTATTATTTATATCATTATGGAGGACTTGGACGAGTCTGCGTGTGGTTCAACCTCAAAAGTGAAGGATCTAGTATTTTTCTTGTATCAATTATCCATCACTGTATCTTCTCTTTTCTTATGATAAGCTGTTTCCTCCCTTTTAAATGGGTGATGCTTATACTTAATGGAATGATTTGATTGAGCTACTTGGGAGTTTCTGAATGCAAGTTGGTTTTGTTAAATAGATTTCCAGTACCATCCAATTGCTATGCAATCTGCTTTATATGCCAAAGAAGGCTAGGATTACTCGTTTCGTTGGCTAGCTCACATGATTCATGAAGCAATCCGCTATAAGTGACATTTTTCTGTGCCGGATTTTTTTTTTTTAAATGGTCCTGTATTTTGATGGATAAAGGCAAGGAAGACGGTCCTGCTCATGCTGGGGTATTATTTTACCTCCCCGAGAATCATGACTTGGAGAATCAGGCTTGTCATTGTAATCCTCTTGAATCCAGTTATCCTTCTGTTGCTTCTTTGCATTTGAAGTTTCGGTTGAGGAATCGGTCTCTCACTCCTTGAGTTCTTCCAGTTTTGACATAAATTCCTCCTCCTATGAATGCCAATGCCCGATTTAGTTCAGCATTTCGTTGTCTATCTTGGGGGATGGGGTGGCCTGTAATTTGGATCCTCTTGGCAACTTAGGACAAGGACCGGTGCCCTATGAAAAAAACGGACGCAAGAAATTTCCGTGGAAGTGAGGAAAGTGTATCTATCACCTGTTCTTTTCTTGGCCTTACTCATTCCACAAAAAAGTGATCCGAACAAACTTCTTGTCTCCTTGAAGTTGAGTGCTGTGAGTGTCTTGTAGCATGCGACTCTGGAGCGGAATTTGCAGATGTGGCGAAACTGGGAACTTAGAATGGGCCATTTCACAAGTCATAATTTAACTCTGAATCTGTAAAACTCTTTTTGCTACTTATTCGGATGGCCACTTATTCTCAATTACTTTTTTATTTTATATATATTAAATCGTTACAATACATTTTCATATAAAAACTCTAAAAAATAGCAGTCCAAATAATTTTTTTTTTTGGGTGGGGGCTGGGGGGTGACGTATGACCTGTTTAATTTTCAGACTTCATGAATAAAAAGTAATGAAACTAGCTGATTGGTTACTTAAGATGAAATTTTATTTTTTAATCTTATCTTAGCCTATTAGCTGAGATTATTGTTTACCACATAAATTAAGACCTGTTTAATTTTCAGGCTTCATGAATAAAGAAAAGAAGCTAGCTGATTGGACACTTAAATGTGGAATCTTTTGATCTTATATTAGCATAGTAGCCGAGATTATTATTTACCGCATGCATTAAGACGTTGTTTCAAGATTGGCAGATTTCTTAAGAGACTGGTTAGAGTTTTAGCTTATTATTCAGTGGCTCGAACTATGTCGAATTAATTTTTGGGGTTTCATATTTGATGTATTCCCGGACATTCTATTTGAGTTGGACGACTTAATCAGATATTCACCTTAAAACACTAGTTCTTATTACTCTTATATCAATTAATCTTGAATAAATTCTGATTGTTTGAATATTGCATTATTGGCATTTTCCCGTTGCCACGCCTTTATTTATTGGGGCCACCCAAAAGCGAGCTGCAATCTTTCTTCTTCTTCTTACGTTAGCGCCTTTAGTATTCGGGCGTCTAAAGCCAGAGCTAAATATCCATTTCCCAAAATCACGCCTTCGCTCTTTGTTTAGCCCAAAAAAAAAAAAAAACACGTGAGAAGAAGAAAGTTACTGGTATGACGACGCGATCCGATTCGGGGTGCCCTTATCCTCCAGGTCTCAAATCCGTCCTTTTTTTTTTTTTAAATATTATCTTTTGGAACAAAAATATTCAAATTTCTGCAAGTATTCAGTTCAACTCCAAAGACGAAAGCCAAATTTGGAGTTTGTCTTCCCTTTGACCGTTTATCTGGGCTTTTATAGATGGGTGACAGCTATCCAGGATGTAACAATTTTTTAAATAGGTTGTAACTCTATATATAAATTATCGGTACAAGACTACAACTTCTTAATAGACATATAATTATTATGTATGTGACCTATATGAACAATAATAAAATATCAAAATATCATGTCTTTGTCGTAAAATTGTACAAGCAGTTCATAGGAAGTTACAACCTGTTTAAAATTTGTTACACAGTTCCGGACATTTTGTCATTGACAACCATCTATACCCCGTTTCTATTTATTGGAGAAGTGTAGCTTTGGCCCCTACTGTTGGGCAAATATGTGATCTTAGTCTTTAAGATTTTGATAAAAATAAATATGATCTACAATGTTTGGCACTCATATGATTTTAGTTCTTAAAAGTTTTGACAAAAGTAAATTAAATGAAAATTTTTAAGATACTAGAAGTCCTCCTATCTATCATCTAATCCAACCCTCCCCTAAATGAAATTTGTTACGTATTCGTTAAATTAATTCTTTTTTTTAAAAAAGAAGCAAAACAATGACTAATTTTGAAACAATATAAAAAGGGTTTTTTCCTTGGGGTCGGTGGGAATAAACAGTAAAAATAAGTTCAATAGATGAGTTGAGTACTCTAACAAGATTCAAATTTATGATTTAACAATTATTTTATTGGTTAATTAGTTTTAACTTTTTATTGAAAATTTGGGGACTAAATTCTTGTTTGGAATGCTATTTTTTTTAAAAAGTTTTTATATTTTTTATAAATATGTTTTAATTTCCTTTTTATTTTACATATATCAAAAACTCAGCTGCCAAACAAGGCTTAAGTTTTTTGGGAGTTTATATAAAGTTCTATTGTAATCTTACTGTAAAAGTTGTAGAAAAAATTCCAAAAATTTTTTATGTGTTTTGGGGTGTTATATTAAAAACTTTAAAAGTTTTTAAGGATTTTTACAGATAATGTAGGAAACAAACAAGTTTTATATAAACTTGTTAAAAATTTACATTAAAACTTTGGAAGTTTTTTAAGATTCTTGTAGCAAAAGGTAAAAAACTAACAGCACAGCAAAAAACTCAGCCAGCAAACAAGGTACTATTCGTAAAACTGTTGCCGTGTGTTTGTGATGCATTTTTTTTTTCTTTATTTATTTCGGCTTTTAGCTCGACAGATTCTTGAAGAGCCAACATAGGTGGAAAGAGAGAATCTGCAGGCGGAAAAGAAGAAACAAAATTTTAAAAAAATGGGAATTCCATCAGAAATGAGGAATACCTGGCTGAATAGCAGAAGGGAATCGTTGTGGATTGCATCTCCAATCGAAGAAGAGAAGATTCGTCGATCAAGGGAGTGCACTCGAGGTTGGAACCCAAAAAAAAAAATCCATTAACCCCAAAAAAAAAAAAAAACCATTCTTTCCCCTTTTTTTCACTTTTCTTTAATCTTTTTGGGAAGCTGATGAAGAAAAGAAACTTTAGTGGGTTCTATGTTTTGCATTTGGACCATGTGGTTTGGTCCTGTTTATTCTACAATGTTTGTCTGAGTGTATCATGTGACCTGATGTTTTAATGAATTTCACAATTCAATAGCCATCTAAAAAATTCTTTCGAGGATTTCTTGATGTATTTTGGAGGAAAAAGGACAAATAGAAAATAAGGTGCGAACTTTATTACTGTTTTGGAGTGGGAGAATTATGTGAATTTGAATAGAAAGCTGAAAAGAAGTATTAAGGTGATGGAAATGGCATACTAGCACTTCTATTTTTTTTAGGCTGTATGTTCATTCTAAGGCATCAAGACAAGCTCTTCTATGGTTTAAGACTGTTGAGTCTTGAAAGAAAACTTGTCATTGGTTGGCACTGTTTAGTTGAATGATGAATTTTTGACATCTTTGCTTAACTTCCCAAGAAAAAGGGTAGCAACTTTTTGTCATGATTTATGTTTTCCATGAATGATGACATCCTGTTAGTGTGGCTCTGGACTCCAACTTGCCGGTTTGCTGCTAAAAGCCTTGTGTTGTTAGTCAAGCATGATTATATTACACACTATTAAGATATTTATGTCTATGTTCCTATGCATAGGTGACATGTTTCTAATGCTCATAAATGCAAATAATCATGGCTTCTATGCATTCCTTGCAGAAGGAGTACGTGCAGGAGCCAAGGCAGCTGCAATTGCTTGTGTTGCCAGTGCTATCCCAACGGTACTGAATTTGTTTTGGAGCGATTTGTGTTATTATATGTGATCCGGTGTATTGGGATACAATACTAAATGCACATTAGACTATTGGTAATTTGTCAGACAATTGGTTAGATACCTGGCTTTTTTCTGGAGAATCTTGGCAGCTTAGCGCTCCACAATTGTCTGCTTGGTTCCAGTTTTCTAATCAAGTAAAACTGCCTTTGTTTGTTGGTGTTATTAAGGATTTCAAATTGGAGGACAAAATGAGGTCTAATTACTGAGATTGTATCTTACCATCAAGTATCAATGTGGATCTAAGCTTAATATTTTCTAGCCCTCTTTAATTGTGCAATTTATTTCCCGAAGCACATGGTCGAATATTTATTCTTTTGGCCTCTGAAGGGAGAATAGAGATGGTGGGAGGTGGAACTGCTGTGTGGTTGGTTAAGATAAACTTGATATAGCCAATATATGCGTATGCAGATTTTCTGCACTTTTAGCAAACATAATCTTGTCCCATGAATGAGAATATGGGCCAGAAATAAGGATGTCAGATCTCCATTAGATTCCACATATTTGTCCTATTTCCTGCCTTTGGTGAAATATACAAGGTTGTGCTTGTCTCCGATAAGTTTTTCCCCCGTTTGACTGGTTCTAACAATTTCAGTTGACTGCTGTTCGAACAATTCCTTGGGCTAAGGCAAATCTCAACTATACTGCGCAGGCACTAATTATATCTGCTGGTAAGTATAGGACCTTACTTCTCAATTTTAATGACACATGTTAATGTCTATTTTGATGTAATTATAAAATGAGAGCCTTCGTTTGTTGCTTATGATAAATTTATACAGCATTCAGAAGTTAAAAGCTGTGCTGCTTCCATAACTTACTAGTTACTGGCGAATGTCAACCAAGTTGACTTGTTCTTGTTTTCACCATACATTTTGAGGGCAAAAGGTTCATAACATAAGACTTCATTGAAATTTAATAGCACAGTTCAAGTAAGATATGAAGAAGAAGAAATCAGACCGCTTACCAGCATATGAATATAGACCTGAGGGAAACATTAATTTGTAATTAGCAAGCCATAGACCTTTTATTAAAGATACATAGAATTAGAATATTCATTAGCTATGCATTCTTCTCCTGAACACAATTGGGAGGACTTAATTATGTTATGGACTATGTGTCAGATCAGCCTCTGGTTTAGTTAACCCAGTAAATTCCAAGGACCACGAACTGGATCTGGTGCTCAATTTTTTTTGATTTTTTTCTAAACTAACCAGTGGGACCTCATATCTGTATGAATCTTTCTAAAGCTGTGCAATGCATAAATGTTCTGCATCTCTTAGAAGCTTAGAAGCCTTAAATATGTCCTCTTCTTTCATCTTTCAACTGAGTAACTGCTGCTATATAGACTAAAGCCTGATTTTGATGTTGAGTTAGTTTGACGGTAGAGAAACTTTGGAAGGTGCATATATATACGTCATTAAAGATGAATAAGAACGACTTTTGTCCTGTCAACTGTACGTCTTTTAATGCTTCCTGGGAAGATCGTTGCAGTATACTTGTCAATACAATCCTCTTGACCTTCATTGCTCACTGGTGAAGATTAGGAAGGAAATCACTCTCAATAGTAGATGTTAATTAATACTTGATTTGCAATCTCGTGCAGCTTCTATTGCAGCATACTTCATAACTGCGGACAAAACTATCTTGGAGTGTGCCAGGAGAAATACAGAATACGATAGATCAGCTTAAAGCAAAGGGTGACTATGTACATCTCCTTCTATGGCCACCACCGCCTGCTTTACTGCATGAGTTGGATGTTGTTTTCCAAAGTTTTGTGTAATACCTAACCTAAATCTTTTTTTGATGTCTCGTCTCTTCTAGGTAGAAATCGAATCAGAACTGCCTTATCTTTATGCATCATTTAAGTGCTGGTGTGTGTTTCCACATCTTTCTTTGTTGATTGTTTACAAACGCTTGCCAAGAGGCTTTTTGCTTGGGTTCTATGGGAAGGTCCTATCACCGCGATTTCGCCATCCTTCATTTTCCATTTTGCTGGATTTGATCCATTTAGCATAATCTTCGGAGGGTATTTATTGCAAGAGGACCAGTAACTTGAATAATGCTGTTAATCAGTTACTCTTATCAATGGTCTAGAATAAGTATGTTTTGATCAATGTTACACTTGTGACTTCATTAATTAAATCTTTTATTCTCTAAGAGAGGAGCATTTTATGCACAGCTGGTGACAATTGAATAAAGATAATTTCCTAGTATTAAAGTTTACTTGAGCCATGTGCCAGTGCATTAAGAGAAGGGTTACAAGCCGTTAAAACAGAAATCTGAACCATGAAAGTAAGGGAAATGTGTTAGTTAAACTTAATATGGATATATATAGAGACCTGAAACAACTGAACCATGAAAAGAAATTATTGCTACAGAGTCGTCAGGTCACTCACTTGGATGGCTAAATGCGGATAACACTACATAGAACGGAAAAGCTGCTTAACCTCTCTTCAAGCAAGACATGATATGAGACTACTGACCAAGAACGTTACTTAAGCAATAAGCATCTTCCTCTGGGACTTTTATTATGGTGGAGGAAGATCAACAACCTAGAGGAAAAGATGGCATCAAATTCAGTCACTGAAGATAAGGGGACCTTAAGGGCACAAAATTGCACTCATGGTAAACTCAAAATCATACATAACCATTTTGCATCGAAAATCAAGTAGTTTCTTGTTCCATTTTTTGTTTCATGATCACTATTCTAGATTTTTGGCTCAAAGTTTGATTTGTCAATTTGGAGGCCTAGTTTCTAATGGTGTTTGAAATACAATCTCAGTGGGTGCCCTTGCGGGATTTAAAGCAACTGCTATTGCATGTGTTGCGAGCGCCATTCCTACAGTAATTTTAATTAGTTCTTCAAGAGAATCTATTCAATTAGCTTGAAGTTATATTTGCATGATTATTTCAAGATTGATTATCATAATTGTTTGGTGTTTTTCAGCTTGCTGCTGTTCGCACAATGCCCTGGGCAAAGGCTAACCTCAATTGCACTGCTCAGGCCCTCATCATAGGCGGAGGTAATCTCTTAACTTTGTTGGGCTAATTCTGTGCCTGTGAAATTCTTGCTCATACATGCCTATATTTGGTTCGAAAACCCTTTTTGTTTTTTTGTATAACAATAATTTTGGAAGAAAATTATCTATATTCTGATTCTGATATATAGAAAATCTTTAGATACAAATTTCAAGCAATGTGTTCAACTTTTATCCCTCAGCAGGGTGCCATCCAACATCACTAGTTAAGTGATGGCAGTATTCGCAATTATTCACTGGTGCAGTCTTGCTTCAAGATTCAAATACAAAGAATCTCAATTTTCTAGTCCTTAATATCTCCAAGAATAGGCTTCTAAAAGTAATAAATTACTCCCTAAAACTAATAAATAGGGAGAAAAATAGCACTAAATAATACCCGTAACCGTTTGACAAATACTTTGCCCTAAAAATTGGTGTTCTTTCCTATTCCAATTGCAAAAATCACAAGGATATTATCCTTTTAAAAAGGGAATAACCTTCACCTTAGTGACTCTTAAAATGCATATCTATAGATAGCATCGGCTGCTCCATCTTCATCATTGCTCAGGCCAATCACATCGGCGACTGCTTTTGACTTCTCAGATCCATTACTAAGGGCAACCCCAAATGAAGCCAATTCAAGCATCTCAACATCATTTTCCCCATCACCAATGGCCATCACCTGGTAACAGAGAGAAAGTAAGAAAAATAGAACACAAATGCATAAATGAATTTTCACTCTGGGTTTACAAACTGTCCCACAGGCAAATTTTGTTTCTCAAAAACTTAAATTCACACAAGGGAATAAAGAACCCACAAATAAATTGTGTTTTACCTAAACAGAATAGCAACATTACATGCAAGATGAGCTCTTGGATCAATGGACGCTAACAAACTCATTTTAAAGCAGTAGTTCTAAGTTTTTGAGAGTCTCTTACTTCTCAGGATAGCACATTATGGAGCTCCACCAGAGATCAATGCATATTACACTAAAAACTAGACCTTGCTAACTCCACGTCAACAATCCCGCTGCCCAGAAAGGGAGGTGAGACAGAAAGTTCCACAATAAATGGTTCCAAAGGAAAAGCTAGATTCCAAACCATAGCATTATCAACTTTTTATCCAAATGCATCCTCAATTTATTCCAATCCGAAACATTTTAATATGACGTCAAAGTTGAACAATAATTTTATAATCTACATTTGATGGTGGAAGAAATAGTTTTGTTTCACTTCTATTAGAACTATTAGAATAGTTTTGCAATCTAGAACAATTTTGCATCAATGCTAAAAATGCATGCTCACCAAAATAATCTACCATTTTTTTGGGAAACAACAAAGCAGAGCATGTAAATTGAATTGTCTAACAATTGATTTGTTCTCAGGTAGAGGTATACAAGCTTCATGATGATAAGGGGTTACTGAAAATTTAAAAAAAAAAGAAAAAGAAAAAGAATAGAACATTTTGCGCAACTACCTCAGTGGGGAAGCACCCAAATGATCAAGAAGCAATCTTACTCCTCTTCCCTTTGAAGTACCGGAAGGAACAATTTCTAGCATATCGGGAACAGCTTGAACTACAGATGCATAATCTCCTGTTGCTTCTGCCCAGTACGGCCGCAAAGTAGTAGCCACTCCCTCAGCAGTGTCTAAGAATATCAGTTTCTGAAAAATTCAATTTCATGTCACCCCATGCAATCTTAAGAATATTGTTCAGTAACTGTGTTACAAAATCATGCAATTCTCTGAACAACGGCTGATGATTTTACATTTCACGAAATGAAATTTAAAAGCATCATTGAAGGCATTTTGTCCACATGAAATGCAATGTTAATGAAAGAAGATTTACACTTTCAGAATTGAGCTAACAGGATGGCACACTATAAATAGATAAAACAGATGGGCAACATAACTGGTACTAGTTTTCTGTCACTAATAAAAACTAAGGTATCAATTTAATGCCAACAATCAATTCCATAATTTACATCCTTGAAGATTGTTTACACAAAAGTAAACATTGGCATGATTGTAAATGGGGGCCAAAAAAGAGCAAAGGAATCTAAAGAAATTCAAACATGTAAGTTTAAGCATAGCATAAAGTCCTTGTTTACATGACCTCGTCTATTACTCAAAGAAACCAGTGGGAAAAAAAGAAAGCCCATAGATCAATGCAACAAATTGTGCTAATAAGCAAAGTGAGAAAGGATCAATATTTCTAGCAAAGTTCTTTATGCAAATATTTATCAGCAAAGGATAGAGAATCTGTCCATATTCAACTACCCACCTGTATATCCCCACCTGCCAAAATCTGGTCCACTGTGGGTATGATCTCTGCCTGTCAAAAGATTACACATAGAACACATTTAACAACTGAGAGATGAACTGACTGAAAGTATGAACATGAGCCAAAATTTGACAACTTAGGCACCTTTGGCTCAGAATATACTGTATGAAGCGAGTCTACAAGAGGGTGCTCAAATAACGTTAAGCAACGATCCTCACTGAATGCAATAAGAGGAATTTGATGCTTAAGTGAATACATAGATGCCTGCAAACAAGAGAATGCACACGTTTGTCAGTATGCATGGAAGATTGAGAATTGCTTAGAACATCACAGACTCTCCCCAAGAACAGTTAATCAACCTCACAGTTTACATGCTCAAAACCATGAAAAGTGGCACATTTACAGCACACCAATGAAAAAAAATTAGAAAACAAGTAAAATTCTGTTTCATAGATCTGTCCGTAAACAAGAAACACAACAAGCTATCTATATTATGATAATCTTGAAGCAAGTAATAATGTGGCTATCTTTATGAACCCAGGAGAAAGCAAGAGAAGGTTTACCTCTCTGCAGACATTTGGATCTAAATTCCTTCGAAAAATTTCCCTGCCTTGTCTCCCATAGACAAGCAATCCCTGAATCAATCACAGACAGAACAGAATGTCATTACATGATTGAAGCAGAAAATCATCTTAACAAATGTCATTTAGTTGCTAACATACAGAATAAAAAAGTCTGGCATTGATGGCATACATCTCACTGGGTTTGCATGTATAAGTTGTTAAATACAGGGTTCACATAAGATTTGTTCAGTCCTTCTCACCCGTTCTTCCTCAAGTTTCATTCTCTCCTTTTTGTTCATATTATTCTTCTTTTCTCATGCTTTCTCTACATCTTCAGACTATTTGATATAAATTGAATTTACCCACTAAGAAATAAGTACATTTAAAATTTTTCAATAGCTTTACACAGAATTAAAACGAGACTCAGCAAGCTCAATTAAGCCAAGAAATATTCAAACATGGAACTTTCCAAGCCTCCATTGTTGGGTCACTTTTCTACTTGGGAAGCAGTATCTTTTCTCTCTTCAAGTTTGGGAGCTTGCACTGATGAATCAATACCTATGGTCTCACCCTATTCCTTCATCCTCTGGAAACTGAAGTATCCTCCCTCCCAGGTATACTTAGGTCAAAGCTGCCTTGAACATCAGTGTCCTTTTCTTGACTCCATCATTCTAAGTCTGAATATCCCCCAATACTAAGTCTATTATAAAGGACTGTAGTAGGGAAAACTAGAATAGAAGGTAGGTTTTAGGCAGGCATCAGTGGTAGGCAAGAGCACGCCTTCAATGAATGGCTAAGCCCATCCTTCCAGGCAAGGAATCTCTTTGCTGCACAAGTTGTACATTTGGGGGATTATCTGAAGTAACGAGGTATGCAAATGGAGTAACACTACAAACAAATGAACTTGACCCAAGGCCTCAGATTGATATGATAACAGGATAATTTTATGGAAAATTAAGTTATAAGGATGGAATATTTTTACTGGTCCCATACCACACAAACCAATGAAAGATGAATGTGTTGATTTACCTGTAGAAAAACACCTGGAGAAAATTCAGATATGGCGCCACCTTTTCCAGCCAAATCTACTTTCTTCATAAGGCTGATGACAGCTGGACGAGTCTGGGGAAAAAAAAAAGTAAGCAACAAAAATTGTGAAAATGTATAGAAGCAGCATATCCAACAGAAAACTATGGAAAACTTATAAAGTTAAGGGTAGAAGGGCGGTTGATCTTCTAGTTCTTACTTTGCCAGTGGCAATTACTACTTTCACACCCCTTGAGATGGCCTCTTTGAGTGCTTTTGCAGTTGATGTACTAACTTGACTTTTGCTGTTTAGCAAAGTGCCTAAAAATTAAAGAGTTAAAATGAGAAGTTTATATTTTACAACTAAAACATCATGAATGCTACCAGAAACGTGGAATACTGCTGCTAACCTACCATCCATGTCACAGAAGATGAAGTTAAACTTTGGTCTGTAAAATCGAAGGCTTCCTTCTCTCTTCCTGTCTTTTAACAATCCATCTATGAGATTTAGAACTTCAAAGGGACCAATAAGGTATTAACCAAACTAGAATTCATATAATATGTCCCAAAAAGGGGGGACAAGCTCACAGTTGATCTTACCATCAGGATGATTTAAAGGAGGATTTCCATTAGTCTCAACATCATAAGCACTCTGAATCAATCCTTTGCTCTTCCACCCAAGACTCTTCAAAAGATGCTCTTCCTCTTTCTCCATTTCAGCTTCTGCTTCATCACTAATCTCATGATCAAATCCCAGAAGATGCAACAACCCGTGAACCTGCAGGGAATAGGTCAACATGTTCATTTTACGGTAGAATGACTCTCCTGCCAGAATAAATTTTTAACAGATGTTGGAAATTTCTTTAGTTGGCGCCCCCCCCCCACCTCATGTTATCTTTCTCTATATACTCTCTTTGATCATTATGTTCCTTTTACTCCCCTTGCAAATCTAGGCCATTATTTAAAGCTAAAATATTTGATGATTCCCTCATGTTTTAAGGTTTTGCATTCTATTTCCCATTCTATACGGAGTGGAAAACAATCAAGTAATGATATGCCTATATTAATAGCCCATGAGAAAAGAAAAAAAGTCCAATTTAATCACAGAAGTTTACTTCCTCAAACTGCATCATGATCCAAGTAAAGGTTTCCAAAGAAAGAAACCACCTTTCCCCCCAGTGGACATGTACTTAGGTGCACACCTTGAGCTGACTATGCAGTCAGTGACAAATTGTCAGGCTAACTGATTCATATTCCATTCTTCAACTTTGAGTTTAACTGAAATTGATTGCAAAATCTCATTGCGTTCTTTAAGAGATTAACAAGAACTAAAGATGAACCCAATCAAATACAGTGTTAAAGGACAAGACCAATGAAAAGAAGACTACCGGGCTACAAGTCATAATGTTTCATAGCTTGAAAATCAGCACCTAATTGTCAGAGCATGATTTCCAGATGATGGAATTATCAAAGATTTGACCTTTTCGATCTCTGTCTACAACTACTTAGAGACCCGGGCCATCATTGAGATATTATATACACACACACACACACATACATATATCCTCAAACCTCAGGCTTGCTGGATATCTCGTTCGTACACATTGTCTCACACAGATGCATTAATGTTCACATTACTAACAAAAATATTTACACAATGTAAGTATGCTTGTACACCAAAAGAATGCGTATTTCATCCAGAAGGTTGTGGCCTCTTTCCTCCGCCTGTCTTGCTGCTGTCTCAACAGATATTACAATATCACCCAACATAAGCTACAAATTAGGAAAATATGTTAATAACAACCATCTGAACGTCCAAAAAAAGCCCAGAGAAAATTGGAAAGAAACTCTTACCACTGGAAGCTTCAGTTCAGGTACGTGTTGAGACATTGAAAGGACATCAGTAGCATGGTCCTCACCCCTCCAGTCTTTGTTAAGTTTGCAAATGAACTCATCATTGCAAAGAAGAACTGACAATTCGACACTCTCAAAACCACCAACATCTGTAATTGAATTATCTCTGGTTTTATACGCTGAATCTTTCAACCTTTCAAGTCCTGATTTCATCGCCATTGGGACATTAACTCGAAGCAATTCTGTAATATCCTGCAACGAGTAGAAAAAGATACAAAAATGATCATTTCTTTTTTAACAATAATTTCTCTGGCACGTTCTTCGGTCGCCTATTTGTCTCACAAACGTGTTACCAAAAAACTCATCTGACAAACTCCATGAAAACGAAGTCTAAAGAACTTCACATCAATCAAAAGCTACCATTTTACACATGAGGGCATCAAATTAACTTCCTTCTCGCATTAAAATGCTAGAACAAATACACACATTCATAAAAATAAAAATTTAAAAAAAAATTACAGTGAAATGGATATTTTAGCGGAATATACCAGAATTCAGGATCATCAGGCAATTGTTCTTCAACACAAATATTAACACTGAGCTCCAGCTCCTTCTCTTTACTCTTGGCCTTTGCCCTGGCAGTCGGCGGCGCAGGCTTTCTCCTAGCCTTCCGATACTCTCTCCACGAAGCGAAGACTTTACCGAACCCTCGGGAAACACTCCAGAACAGCCTTCTGTCGTCCTTGCAGCTCAATGCAGCAGCCGGTCCAAAAATCGAGGACTGCTGCCAATAAAACGGAGTGGAAGGATAGCGGAGCGGAGGAGGAAGAGGAAGAGAGATAGGATACTTGGAGGAGGAGGCGGCATTTTGCGAAGGAGACAGAGGCGTTAGAGAATTGGCGAGCGAGGGAATGGGGCGAAACGTAAGAGCACGCGCCGCCGCCATGGGCTCAGCGGCCAATTGAGAATGGGCGGGGACAATCCGGAGGAGCGGAGATAATCGAGAGAGCATTCAGGTATGAGGTTTTATTAGTACCGTTTTTGTATTGATTAACTGAAAATTCGATATTCGGCGCCTCTGATAGTGACTGTTTGTACTCTCTACTGCGAGGGAAAGGCGAGAAACGGGTTAAAAGTCTTAAAAGAGGCATAAGAATCTCAGCCAGCTGCAGCATATTTACTGTAGTTGTATTTTACGAGGGAGTTGGGCTTCGGGATGTAATCGAGGCCAATCTAGCTGAAATAGCACTACTTGAGTTACCACTGAATTCTGAGTTCCAACTCAATTTTGTTTTATATTGCTTGAATTTGAGCTCGAATTCATACTTATCTAATCCAGTCGAGCTTAATCAAGTTTAAGAAATATAAATTTATATTTTATATAATTTTAAATAGGAGATAAAATAGACATTTTATATTAATAAATATAAAATTAAAAATACATACATACATAGATATATATATATACACACACACACACACACATTTATATATATATATATATATACGAAACTTAATTAAACTCGACAAACTTTCGAGTTTCATATATTAAGTTCGATCTCGATTCGTTAAATAGTTCGAGCTGTTCGAAGTCGAGATTGAATTCGGTCAACGTGAGTTTGAGTTCGAATTTTGACTGAATAAGCTAGTGAGCTACTCGATTAATCTCGATTCGTTTACACCTCTAGTTGGGTCGATTGCTATGCTATGAGATTCACAAAAAAAAAAAAGGTTTAAATTGTGCTCAAATTGATTTACATTTTGAATAAATAAATTTATATTTTGTTCAAATTATGCTCGATTGCTCAAATTTATATTTCGAATAAAACAATCTATTTTTCTTTCTTGAGTAGGGAAAGGATGAAGTTTAAGAAGCGGAGGAGGAGGAGAATGGATGCGAATTGAACTCGGACCTTTAACTCCTGATACCAGATGAGGTGAAAAAAAAAAAAGAAAAAGAAAAAAAGAACTACGATAGTGACTAATAGTAAAATATGTCTATACAATCTCCAGTGCAGTGAAAATCTAATGATCTTTCTCACCTTATATTGTTGATGGTGGTGAAGTGAGTCTGGTCAAGGACTGGCTGTGATTGAGACGAGAAGAATGGTGAATATGGTTTTATTATGGAACTTGTCTAACTTCCTATTATGCTTTCTTAAGAAAAATGACTACAATCACTTGAACTGGGTGAAATTAGATTCGAGCTGGAAAAATTGATTCAAAATGACAACTGGGAAAAGAATTTTCATTAATCCCATTTGCATTTGCATTCTGTGACATCACTAATTCAATTCATCTTATGAGAAGCTAGGTGATTATGGATTTTCAATCGATTCGAGTTCGAGTATCTGTCAAGATTAATAAACTGTTAAATGCAGAACCTTGACCAAAAAGTTTACATGATAGCAGTATTACATTTTACACACAACTCAGCATAATGTTGAAGCATGTCAGACTCAACTGCAAACTAAAACTGGTTAATAATTTTTCTGAATAACTCTCTTGAAATTAAAACTTTAAAACTACTAAGTAATCAAAACACAGCGCTGCAAAGATTGAGAAAGTGATACTCAGTCATTCAGCACTTATTTTGTTTCCCCTTCTTGTGGTTAGGAGATGCTTAGACACCACTGCTGAAGCTGTCATCATCTTCATTCATTATCTTCCTAGTCCTGCACTTGTAACTTGAAAGATACTTGGCAGTGCCCAGTAGAGGAGCAATGTCGTAGTCTGCCCTTTTGCCTCCGTTGTCCTCTAGAGGGGTACAGCGATGGAGAATCTGCAGAACTTCTTTCATGGAAGGCCTACCATTAGGTATTGAGTTAGTGCATATGAGCGCCAATCTGAACACAGTAGTCATCACTTCCAGATAACGTTGTTCCTTGATCTCCTCATCTATGGCGTCGGGTATAGGTTTCCCTTCACCATAATGCTTCCACGCCCATTCTGCAAGGCTTGTATGCTCTTCCCCATCATTAGGTTCTCTTCCAGTCACCAGTTCCAACAAGACAACTCCAAAGCTGTAAACATCAGTCTTTTCATTCACCTTCGTGGTATAAGCATACTCTGCAGTTAGTACAATATGCCAGTTTAGATCATTAGTGTCCATGATTAAGTGACTTGAGATCAGAAAAAAAAGTCGGTTCATCTAAAGTTCATTTACCTGGGGCAATGTAACCAAATGAGCCAGCAACAGCAGACATGGTGAGAGGCTCATCTTTCTTTACCAAGAGCTTGGCCAGACCAAAATCAGCTATCTTTGCATCAAAGCCAGAATCCAGCAAGATATTGCTGGACTTAACATCTCGATGAAGAATTGGAGGACTGCAATCATGGTGCATGTAGCAAAGGCCTTGAGCTGCTCCAATGGCAATTTTCAACCTCACCGGCCAAGTCAAGGCGAAGTTTTGAACTGGAGTGGTCATTGAAGATGGATTTTTCCTTTTTCCATGGAGCCATCTATCAAGACTATGGTTCTCCATGTACTCGTATACGAGAAGCTTTGAGTCTTCACTTGAAATACAACACAACAACTTAACTATATTAGAATGCCTGATCGATCCCAATATCTGAACCTCAGCAAGAAATTCATTCTCATGCTTCTGATCCAATTTCTTGTTACTCCAAATTTTCTTAACAGCAATGTATTCACCTGGCCGATGCACTGGTATTTTGTACACCTTACCTGAGGCACCGCTCCCAATCATGTTACCTTCTGTCAAACAGGACAAGATATTTTCCTCTGTAAAATCTAGTCTCTGGAATGAGGTCAATTTCCAAGTTGCAAGATCACGTCTTTGCTTCTTCCTCCAGAACAAGGTCATCACTACAGTGACTAGGAATGCAGTTACTGCCAGCACCAGAACAACAGCAAGAAGTGTTGGTGAAAACTTGTTAGACCGCTGTGATTTGACATTACAACTTGGTAAATTTGAGATCAAATTAGTGGCACAAAGATGGGAATTGTTCAAGAAACTCCTTTCATAGGCCATGTTATCAAACGCACTGGGAATTTTTCCAGTCAGTTGATTGGAAGACAAATTCAGAGTGGTGAGCCTTAATTGGCCTAATTCTGTTGGTATTGAACCTGAAAATTGATTCTCTGATAAGTCCAGATCAAGGAGGTCAGGTAAAGAACCTATCACAGCTGGAATTGGACCAGAAAGGTGATTACTTGAAAGATTCAAGTTGGTAAGAGAGTTCCAGGATATTATTTGTGATGGAAGTTCACCGGAAAGAGAATTCCCATCAAGTTTTAGTGTGGTGAGCTGAGAAAGGCTTGTCAGTTGAACTGGAACAGGCCCTGAAAGCATATTTTTGCTAGCCTGGAACACGATCAACTTCGCCCAAGATGATATCTCGACTGGGATTTGGCCTGAAAACTTGTTATCATCGATCTCCAAGCGTGTCAAATTCCATGCTACCTTACTTGGAAGCCCACCTGAAAATGAGTTATTACTCAGCATCACACTTGTCAAGTTCTTTAATGTCCAAATGCCTGCTGGAACCTGCCCCGAGAGGCCATTGTTGTAGAGCTGAATTGTCCTCAAAGTATCACAAGTTTCAAGCGACTTTGGTATGCCACCAGTTAGATTATTGGAGAAGGCAACCAGACCAAACAAGGTTCCTCCAGCACACAAATTCTCCGGTATATTCCCAGTGAATTGGTTATCAGAAACTTCAACAGCTCCAAGTTTAGAATGAAGGCCTAATTCTGACGGTAAAACACCACGCAAATTGTTCTGGAAAATGCGAAATTCAGTCAGGCCTGGAAGTAGGCCAATACTCGCTGGAACTTCTCCCTCCAGCTGATTGGAATACAGATTCAAAACCTGCAACTGCTGCAACTTCCCAATATCTCCAGGTATGCTTCCTGTCAATCTATTCATGGCAAGATCCATTTGCGTCAAATTCAATGACTCGATCACCGATGGAATTGGTCCTGAGAACCAGTTTCTATACAAAAGAACAACACTCAGGTTCTTTAACAAGAATAGCCCACTTGGGATTCCGCCATCCATGTCATTTAGAGCCAAATCCAAATGCTCAAGACTGGTAAGGCTGCTAAAACTCTCTGGAATTTGGCCAATCAAGTTTGTACCCGTCATCCAGATGAACTTAGCTTTGCTTAGCTTTCCGAACTCTGGTGGGATTGCCGCCGGCAAGAACGGGTTATACGCCATCCCGAGCACTTCAAGATTGGATAAGTTCCCAATTTCAGCTGGAAATGTGCCATTGAACAAGTTTGAATGCATATGCAGAGTCTTTAACTCTGTCAAGTTGCCGATTGCTGGAGGGATGTTGCCGGTGAAGTTGTTGCCGCTGATATCAAGGTACTGAAGTTTCCGGAGGAGATTGATGTCCGGTGGAAGGCCCCCGACAAAGTAGTTCTGAGAGATGTCTAAGTATTGAAGTTCTGAGCACTTGTACAGGGATGTTGGGAAGGTTTGGAGGATCAAGTTATTAGCAAGAACAACAGAAGTGAGGTTTTTGAGGTCACAAATAAAGTCTGGGATTATTCCGGAGATGTTTTCATCTGGGAGGTTAATTCCGGTGACCGTGCCACCGGCGGAGCAACTGATCTCCGTCCAGTTGCATGGTGAGGAGGTGGAGTTCCATGACTGCAGTGTTTCTGGATTGCCCCACTGTTCTTTGAGTTTGAGTAGAACTGTTCTTTCAGCAACCTGGCGCTTGTGAATTTACCAAAAGGGGTAGGGAAATTAAGAGGAAAGAAAGGAGGAGAAGTGGTGTTTTGCTAAATGTCAAGTCTAGTTCAGTCATTTGATTGCTCGCCGGCCGTTACCCTCTCTCGATGGTGGTGGAGGAGGAAGTGGAGGTGGTGTTAGTTTTCCCGGGGGAGCAGGCGGGACTAACGGTTGAATTTTGGAACTTTGGCCAGCTTTTGAATGTTGTTGGGATTATTGGTGAATAAGAGAAGAGGGAGCTTCTTGTGTTTATCTATGATCCATGGACCATATATGACTGTTTCATTATTACACTTTTTTAGTGGTTTGGTCATCAATCTTAAACTAAGGATGCGTTTAATAAAACTAAAATCTAAAAAATGAAATGTGAAATCTAAAATTCAAACTGGTTAAATTATTGAATTGTTAGGCTCGATACATTTGAATATATATTATATGATAAGTGAATAGTTTATCACTTATTTTTTAAATAAATTTTGATCAAATTCAATACTACTTAATTAATTCAGACGTTTTGTTTTTCGTTAACAAATGCATCTAAACATATTAAAATTTGGACTTATTGAATTTAAATCGGTTATTTCAAACGGTGTTAAGTTATGTGTGGACTAGTAAAACGATTAGTTAGTGGGAGGATTAGTAAAATAAACTGATTAGTTAGTGGGAGACTTGGAGTGAAAGTGATAATGGTAGAAAAGAAAAGGAGAAAAAAAAGGGTAATGGGGGGCCGGAGGGATTAGGAGAGTCAACTGATCAAGAGTTTTAGTTTTACACGGGTTGGACTAAGCTAATAATGATTTCACGCGGGTCCCTTGCACTTTGTAAGCATTTTTGCGAGTATTTTCTAGCTCAAGATTTTTTATGGTTTAAAGCTTTAATGATGTTTTTATCCAATTCACAACTTGGATTAATATTTGTACATCTAATAACAATAATATTTTTATAGAAGTACGTCATCTACGCAAAATATGAATTTTAAATTTAAGTTAAAATCAATTATGATACATCCAAACCGGATAATGCACAACCTTATTAGTGTATTAAAAATTAATTCATTTAATAATTTATTTGTCAAATTTAACCAACATATTATGTCAAAATTTAGGAGTCGTCAAACTTCCTAGCAAAATCAAATCAAATTCCAACCACTTTCACCAAAAGCAACGACAAGATCACGGTCTTCATGTTGGAAATTGGGTTATTTCATTTTGCAAAAGCAAGTTTTTTTGAAAAACTAAGAGATATTTAGTCCTCTTTTTATATATATATATATATATAAATCATCCAATTCTTCTCCACACCCTTTCCACTGTTAGGCACATTTAGCCGCTAGACACATGATTCGAACTCTAAATCTGATAGCAAAGAAAACTTTAAAAACTCTTCCGTGATCATAGTTCCAAATTTATAGTGAAATAGTCACTCCTCTTATTTTTCATGTATTTCTTTCTTGTAGTTTTCTATTGCCGTCTAAATGATATACATATGTTGTTTTTTCTCACAAAAGTTTCTTCTTGCTCTCTTAAGATATGATGCGACTAGAATGTCTTTCTTCTAGTTACATGACATGAAATTTGAGCTGTAGTGCATGGTTAAATAATCAGATGAATATAGTAATCTCACCATTCTAGAAGCTAACCAGGTAGTGTGCATTTGTGTGTGTGTGTGTGTATATATATATATATATATATATATATATATATTGTTTCTGCCTAGCAAAGCCAATTTGAAGCCAAGACAAAGGGAGAAATTAAAAATTTCCTTTCATTGACGTTTGATTTAGGCATGGATAGTGAAGTTTATAACCGGATTAAGCACATAAGAAAACAGTAATCAAAGAGATTCCACCAATGGCCCACAACTGCTCTCAATGCCACAAGCATTACGTCACTCAAAGTTGCACTATTTCTTCTTTTTTTTTTTTTTAATTTTTTGATAAGAAAAGTTGCACTATTTTAGAATCACATATTGCTAGACATGAAGGAGAAAGATTTGTCTTTCTCTAAAGAAAAGATAAAGAAGACTTAAAAATTTAAATGACTATTTAAGAGTTTTTTTTTTAACACGTCATGAAGATAATGAAATGAGAGTTCAGCTTTAGAATTTTCATTCTCCCTTCCGTTTCTTCTTTCCCAATTCAGTTTTCTAAAATAAAATAGCTCTGCTTATATCCAAATTTTGATAATTTGACATCAAAATTTCTATGATTTGGATTTTTTTGTAACTCTATTTGCATCAAAACTTCATATGACTTGTAGGTATTCAGAAAAGGTTAATTTGAAAGACACTTGGAAAAAAAAAATCTAAACTTAGACGAAAGCAAAAGAAAGAAAAATCCAAATAATACATCAAATACCAAGTTTGCATTCTTAACATTTTTTGTTAACCATGAAATTTGTAAGAGTTTCAAAGTTACATAAAGTTTGAACTAAAATTTCTAAGAGCTTGAAATTATACTTAACACAATACTCTTTCGGCAATATTTTGAGAACCACATATATAAAACTTCTCTGATCATTAATCCATCCTTAATAGGATGGAAAAAGAAAAAAAACAGAAACTATCATTGACACCAGAAAACCTCAAATTCTTGTAATGCAACGCAAGAAGTTACTATAGATGAGGAGTCGAAGGTTTTAAATCCAAAACTTCTCACTTATCACTCAACCCAACCCTCTACGTGAACTTTATGTTAATTGTTTCCAATCATGACATGCAAATGAATGACATTATTATTTCTATACTTTTTTTTTTCCTTTTGCTAGCAAGGAAGGGGTGTAATTTAATAAATCAAAAGAAGAAGGGAATTAGAATCCTTATATTTGTAGGTTCTAGAGCATTAAATTATTTCTTTCTATGATTAATGTAGATCCAAAAATATATATATTAATGCAGATTTTGCATTTTCCGGGCTGATGAGTCTAGACAGGATCAGATTCCGCCCCTAGAATAATCAAAAACTGCACAAGACAGAGATCGGCCTTTTCCTCTCCTCTGCAGTAGTCAAAGAATTAAGTGGCCCTAAAGGAAAACAATGATCAACTATATGCCCTACACCAGGACAAGCAAGTGGCAGCTAACTGGAAATTTAGGACACTTTTTCAACTGATTTGCGGATTAGTCAAATTGATGAAAATCCCGTGGTCTCTTATATTGACTACACATGGATTTCCCTTTCTTAGCCCGACAGACCACGAAATTTACATGCATATTTTGTACTATATATATAGAGTCCAGTGTTATTTTACTTCAATAGTTTTCGAAAATACAAAGTACAGCCAATAAATAATAATTGAATCAGTGCGAAAAAACTTGAACTTACGATTATAGGCATCACTTTCTAGCATTTCCTTTTCGTATTAGAAAGTCTAATTTTCCGGTTTGCATTAATTTACGCCTGCAAGGGGGTCATTTTCAGTTTGGCTTTGCATCTGCATGTGTAGATGGATGCCTGTCATGCAATAAGAGTTTGTTTTTACTTGTTTCTTTGTTGATAATTCATGCATGTTAAATTTTCCACGACATTGATTTCGATCGTCAACATTGTCATGTTGCTAAAGTTTCTACAAGAAGAGAAAAAGAAAATGGCAAATTGGTTAGCATTTGAAATAATGTGGCACGCAAACGTTTGAAAAAAAAAAAAAAAAGGATTGATGCTTGAATTATTTATCTTATTTAATGTCCTTATAGCTAATCAATCAATATACAGAGTAGAATTGACTAGGAGAGAATATAGGGTTGGTGTTCCCTAAATTATTAGTATAAAATAATAACAAGCCCTTTTTCTCAGTAAGTAGGTGGTCTTGAACTTACCCTCCCAAAAAAAAAAAAAAAGAGCAAGCCTGATATATCCCAAATGTGTAAAAATAAAATTTCAAATTTGAGTAAATCTTAAGCGGTACTCATTCAACTCTCCTAGTATTAAAGAAAATTTACATTGACGATCTTTAAAGAAAAAATTTCCAGGATATAATACTATCAGCTTTTTCATTTCTAAGATCAATCAATGATCCCATCGGAAAGAAGGAAAAAAAAAAGAAAAAGAAAAGAAAAGAACAAGCACAGCAAGTATTACGGATAAAAGAAACTAGATTTTGGCTTTCATCTCAATGCATGAATTATAGCAACGAAATAACAAATGTGTGATGTGCAGCCAAAAAATTACGAACGGAAATTTTATAAATACAATGCAGTTTAAATAAACAGGGAAAATCGTAATTATTTGAGCTAATGTATATTATTATTTAGCAGCCGTATATATTCTTCAGCAAAGTGTAGTTTAGTTATGTTAGAACTTAGAAGCATATTCTCAGTTTGTAAACTTTTCCTTAATTAACCAATATCGAGATTATCCGAACATAGATGATGACTTGATTTTATTCTTTGCATTTCTTCTATTATATTTATATGTGTGTTTTTACTTAAATGGGTATAACAATGCACAGTTCAAACTCTTTTTTTTTTTTAATAAATCTGCTTGTTGGATTAGAGCTTAAATCACGGGGGACAATGCTTAAGAATGGTTTGTCATCCAATACGAAAGTCTACAAATCTTTTATTCTTTCTAATCTACAAAAACCAACAACTCTGTTGATAGAACTAGTGGCGAAGCCATGACGTATATTCAGGGGATGCAATAGTATTAATTAGATTAGATTTACAAAGTATTGGTTCGTAGATTTCTGAAATAATTAAATATTTATTATAATAAACATGTAATTAAAGATTCATTATTTTTCAGCTCATCCAATGGTATATAAAATGATGCATAAGAGTGGAAGATGTATATTCTAATTAGAAAATAATTTATACACAATCGGAAAAGAATTGTCAAATGAATGATTCATGAACTTGTGATTCATATGAAACGGTCATGTAAGAAAGGTCAAATATTAAATAAATACTATTTGCTTACAAAAGATCAAACTACATTTAATTAGGAAGGCCAAAAGATAACATCATGTGACATAATTTAGTTCAATATTCACCATTGTGGAAATAGAGAGGACAAGTGTAAAAGATTTTAACAATTTTTGAAGGTAATTGTGAGGTTGGAGTAAATACTATCAAAATTCAGGGAGGGTAAGAGTGGAGCAATATTATAATTTCTAAAATTTTTATAAGTCACATTAAAGTTTTCAAGAACGAATGATGAAAATAATTAATCAACACATATTATTGTCAATAACATGCACAAAAAAATTCTAATCTAACTAGTTAGGTTTATGGTGAATAGTCAATTTTCGATGTCTAAATTCTCTTGTTCATAATTTTGTGTGCATTATGTGAAAAGAGAAAATATTTTTAAAAAAATAGATTATTCATTTAAGCCATTTCATTTTGTTCCTCTTATTTGTGCGGACATGGCTTTCCTTTCCCTTCATTTATTCGGCAGACTCCACTTCGCGCAGCGCACATATTTTGATCAATACCTCTGCCTATGGATAGCAACTAGCAAGGCATAGTTTTTCCATAAAGCAAAGTCATTAAATATTAAATTAAGCAAACGCAAATTAGCCCAACTAGCTAGTAATATCAGTGGCCAACCATTAATCAAGCGTTGAACCATAGTCTTCTACTCCTATTGCATAGGGCTATAGGCCGCCACCAATTCTAGAACTTCAGCATGGAGCTTTACTCACCCCACAATGTCTTTGACCTGTTCAAATACATTTAATGGCTTTATGCTGTGAAAATACCCATTATTTTTACTTTTAAAGTGAAAAGTTTTGAATCCAAGATTTTCTACTCACAATCCCTCCTATCTTATCATTTAATTTAATCCTCTCCTCATAAAAAATACTCGCGTCCATTTTTGATCCTGCTGCAGTTGCTAATCTGCTGCAAGACTATATAATACTTCTTCATAATTATCATTACAAACCATTAAACCTAGCAATTAGTAAATACAACTTTTTTGACTCATAGGTCGACTTAGGTCACCCTCAGAACCCTAGAGAGCCAACAGCAGTCTCAGCACAATGATTCAGCAACTGCTGCCCCGTTTGATAATCTAATTCAGCACTTAAATTTAATGGATTTAGATCTTAACACATTCAAATGCTTTTGAAAACAAAAAATAGGACATTTGAATTAATTAAGTGGCACTGAATCTTTTAGACAAAATTTGTTCCCAAAAATAAGTGATAACCTGTTCATTTATCACTAAATGTGATATGTATTCAAAAGTATTAGATTTAATACCTAATAATTCAATCACCTAATGAATTCAGATTTCAAACTTTAGTTTTATCAAACACACCCGAAGTTCATGCTTAGAAATTCTGTGCATTAATTAATATGAGAAAAATTTTATGCTTAAACTCAAATGCCCATTTAGCAGAGAGAACATTTTGTGTATTAGTTGTGTATGGACATAACTTTTCCAAGTTGAAAATGGTAGGTGGCCTGAAAGCGTGCTCTTAAGCAAAAGTTTCATAATTAAGCTCTCCGAGTGGGGTGGCCGCAGATCTTGAAAATTATACATGAATCAAGAAACAAAGTACGGAGAGGTAACCAACAACCTTATATTCCAAATGGGCCACTTTGGGTTTCATGGTATCAAGTAGAAAACTATGAAGCATTATAATAAGGTAAAAACAAAAGGATCAATCAGATATTGGATGATCCGCAAATAATAACTAAGTTAGGCAGCAGGCAGTCCAACAAATACGTACAGACCGATTTTGCAATTATTTTTTTAACGTTATTTTCAGCTCGGTTTTGCATCTGCATGTATAGAACATAGATGGATGCACGCCATGCAATAAGATATTTATTTTATTTGTTTATTTATTGATAATTCATTCCTACTTATAAATCTTCCATGACATAGATCATGTCTTAGGCCCCGTTTGATAACATAATTCAGCACTTAAACTTAATGGATTCAGATCTTAATACGTTCGGTTCAGACTGTTTGATAACCGAAAATAAAACATCTGAATGAATCAAGTGGCGCTGAATTTTCTAGACAAAACTTGCTCTCAAAAATAAGTGATAAGCTATTCACTTATCACTGAATGTGATATACATTCAAATGTATTAGATTTAGTGTAGACACCAAATTTTGACTATTTCAATTGTTTTCTTATGTTTTTATCTATTAATGTTTAGTTATTTATTTTTGAATATTCTAACACTTTTTTCTTATTTTTGTAGGTTAAAAAAAAAAGGGCTTAGAAATGAAACGCGGACCTGTTACGTGGATTGGTCCGCGTAACCTGATCAGCGGCTAAAAAAAAAATACGCGCGTGATTTTTCCAGCCATTTTCTCCTCATTTCCAGCTGTATTTTCTGCGCCTTGAGTATCAAGAAACCTATTTAGTTAATCCCTAACTCACCCTTAATCCCTAACACCCCATCTAATGATCAAAAATCAACCAACAAACCCTAAATGCATCCAAGCCTTTGGTTGTAGGTTTTAATACCTATAAATCACCCATGTTAGGGTTTTCTGGAGGAAGAAGAGAAAAAAAAGAAGAAGAGGGAGGCTGAGAGTGAGCAGAAAGAGAGAAAAACGATTGAAGATCAAAGAGAAAAAGAAAAAGAGAGAAAAGATAAAAACTAGGGTTTCCTTTTCTTTAGTGAAGATTTCTTGAATTTTGGTGATTCCTTCTCGTTCTTTTCAAGCCTCCGAATCAGGTAGTCTTCCTTGACTCTATCTATTATTTTTCTGGTCGAAAATTGCTAAAAATCAGACCTTTTGGTGGAACCAAGGTCTTAAATGTGTTTTTTTTTAAGTTTTATGACATTTGATGATGATTATTAGTTGTTATATGAGCATGTTGTGTTTATAAATCCTTGGTAAAGCTCATAGTCTTGTTCTGACGTTTAAAATCAGACGTTTGATACTTCTGTGTTGATTTTGTTGTGATTTCTGAAAAATTTTTGGAAAAATGTTCTTCACGTTTTGAAGATGTGAAAGAAACTGCGGCTTACTTCAGCGTTTCCTCTTGAATGTTTGAAGATGTGAAGAAAGCGGAGTTCTTGCGCTTCCGTGTTTGTTTGAATATTTGAAGATGTGAAGAAAGCGGGCCAGCGTAACTTCTCAGCGTTCTAGTTCTTCCCTTTCCCTTTTTTTTGTCTATTTGATGATGATGCTTAAGATTTGGCCTTTTTCGGTTTTAGCTTGTTTTGACATGATCTGAATGAAGATGTTTAATGCTTTAAATAGATCCCCTTGCCTCTGAAGATTTTGTTTGTGTTATTGTCGAAAAGCTGGAAGCAATCTTCCGATATTTTGAAGATGGGAAGAGAGACCGTTCAGAGTCCAGCGTTTCCCTCGAACTTTACATTTTGCATGTAATGCGGATGTAGTTGTGCGGCTCTGTCCGCGTAACCTCTCTGTTCCTCAGTTTTGTTGCTGTTTTCTGCTCTTTTGTTCCAGAATTTTACTCTATTATTCGTATTTCCTAGTCTTGTCCATGTTGCTTGCAGAATCTGTTTTGATACCTTTTCTTTGAATTTTTGATTGATTTTTCCTTTAAATTGGTACCTTGATCCCTTTTGTTGACATTGAGTCTTAGATAACCATTCCCCTCATTTAAGGATTCAATTAAGGCATCACATCAAGGGATGGTAACTTCTTTCCCCAATTATGTGCTCTTATGTGTTTTTGCATGATCTTGTATGTTTTAAATTAAGTTTTCCTTTGCTTTTATTCATGTCTAGTCTTTATTTATGTCATTTAATTTTTGGGTAAATCATTTGGAGGCCTTGGATGCCAAGTTGTAATAGATAGATTTAATTTTGCAAAAAGTGTATTTATTCTAGAAAATGTAATAGTTAGATTATTATTCCGATTTTTTCCCCTTAGAATGTATTTAGGTTCCCCCAATGTAATAATTAGGTTTTATATGCTTATTTTGCATGCTTGCATGTTTATGTGTTTACTTGTTTTCCTAGGATCTTACATCTAGATATTATGCCTATGTGTTATGTGTTTATGTGTTTTATGTGTTTACTTGCTTTATTATCATGTCTACATGTTTATTGTGTAAATGTATTGACGTCACCACACTAGTCCAACGCTAGTTGTGGCTTTTCCTTTCGATTTCTCACTAATCCAATGTTAGTGAGAACTTTTAGACGAGGGCTCGTCCAATGCTAGATCCCTAAGGCCGTTCATGCATTAGATACAAATTTCACACACTTTTCACTTTTAGAGTTTTCTTTTCCATTTTTGCATGTTATTTTTCTCCCATTCCGTATGCAAAACATCTCATTTAGTTTCCTTTTTCGTTACAAATAGATTAGTTCTTTTTCTAGGGCATTACCCTTTGAATCAGGGAAAAGAGCGAGTATGGCTTCTTAGCCTTAGCACGCTTTTATTTTCTTCTATGAAAATGAAGATTTAAAGTCACGAACTTAGTTCCCCGCACCCATTATGTTGCATTATCCCTCTTTAGGACATACATGTGCATTATTTAAATTCTATCAAAAATTATTATTTAAAAATCAAGTTTCTTCTTCCCGTTTAGCAATTCAAAGTCAAAAATCCGTTTTTCTTAAAAATTCATCTTTTAAAAATTCAAGTTCTTCTTTGCACTTAAAATTGATCTTTTCAAAAATCCAATTTCTTTTCCCTTGAGATTTTATAAACATTGCATTTTTTTTGAAAACCCTATTTCTTTGTTTTTGTTCGAGTCTCATCATTTGCATTTTTCGTGACCTCCTCGAGGGATCAAATTTGGATAACACAATTAATGTGATCAATTCCAATCAAACCTCAAGGAGACATTTTGCCCCCCTCGATCCAATATTAGGTTTAAGTTTTGCATCCATATAGATAATATCCAAATGTGATAAATTTTAAAGTTAGAATTAGGAAATTTTTAACTAAATCACGCAACTAGCTTTGGTTAGATTAGAAGGGTGCCTTAGAGACGAGTAACATCGAATCTTTGCCTTCCCTTCTTTCAACTGTGACTCCTGAACCTTTTTTCTCTAGTTTTTCAAAGATCTGGAGTCGTCTAAAAAAGGGTTTTCTTAGTTTATTTTCATTAATTAAAATTTTTTGGTGACTTGGTACACCTAAACTCCATACCAAGTGACGACTCCAAACTTTTCTAAAAACCCTTTTCTAGACTTTTGTTTTAGGGTCCAAATCGTCGCATTTTTGTAGTCCCATGATCCATTTCTTTTTCAAAAAATCAAAAATCAATTTTTAATCAAAAAACTTTTTCCAACTAAAAACCCGAAACGACGAGGGTTTCATTCCCTCTCCTTCCTTTTCCAAAAAATGGGGCGCGACATTTAGTACATAACAATTCAATCATTTAATGAATTCAGATTTCAGATTTCAGACTTCTGTTTTCAGATTTCAATTTTATCAAACGCACCCTTAGGTTGGTTTAGATTGGTGGATTTTTGGGTTCTTTTAAGGAAGGATTTGATATGAGTTGACATTAGATCCACATTTACTTAATTGAATTACATTGTTTAATTGATATATTTATAATGTGAAGAGAAGGATAATTTACAATTAACAACCACGTTGGAGTACAAGTCTAAAGATTAGAAAGTTCAATGCTTATGTATTAAAATTTTCATATTTTTTCTTCTTAATTCGTCTTCAATTCTGCTCTCGTTCTTCTTTTCAGCGCCTTCCATAGTGAAGCTTCTAAACTAAACCTTTCTGGTTGGTGACTTTCACGGTGGCAAACATCAGAACATATTAAACACTGCAGACCAAAATGAAAGTATCAAGCTCCCTTTGGTGTTTTATTTTCCAATAATTTTACTGGTTTTGAGACACATGAGGTTTGTCTGGATTGTTATTATGTGTCAAAATTTTTTTTTAGTTGAATCATCGACACAATTTGCCGATCATCTTTTTATCTTACGCATATTACATTAAAAAAGTGTTACAGTATTTTCTTCAAAAATTTATCCTAAACAATCTACTATCCTAACACACTTCATATATGATGGTGAAACCATGATGAATTACTCCGATCATCTCTGCTCATGTACAAAGGTGCATAACTTAGAGCAAATATAAAGAGATACAAAAAGGAAGGATTTGGCATTACACCTAATTTTAGTGTATATAAAATTTACTAGTTTTAACTCTACAACTAGTATTTTCCCCCTGCACCTATAGTTTTTTTTTTAAATAGTTGTGAACTTGTACAAATATGAAAAATACAAGTAAAAAAATAAATAAGATTTTTTTTACATATATATCAATATTAATTTCAAAAATATGTACTTTAAATGTTTAACTACCATACCAATCCTTAAAAGATTACATACATAATTATATTATAATGCAACAATATTCATCAATTAAAATGATATACACGGAAAGGTTAATAGATATTCTTTGAGATAATTAAAACTTTATACAATGATCATAAATGTAGAACTTTATATTCATATTTAATTAAATACAAAAGACTAGCTATCCATTTTCTTATTAATGAATATTTAGTTTCAACAATGTTAATATATTTACCGATATAACAATGAGGGTCACACTAAGTAAAACTAATCCGTGTCGATATAATAAATATAAAAATTTATTAAAGAAGATAATTGTTTCTGGAAAAGAGAGAGAATAAGAAAATATTATAACTTAAATTTTTGTTAAAAAATAAAAGTAAAAAACTATTATAACTTAATACACGTAGTAGAATGTGATCAAATTACTGCAAAGTTGGTGAAGCCATTTGTGTCATCTATGCAATTGCTGCAGATAGCATAGGATGGTCTTCTTCAATAATGCTAGCCATAAAAATCACTAATGGACAATTGAGTTCTGTAATTAACAGAAAACTGTGCTTTGAAGGCGAGACTAATCCGTAAGCTTGAATTGAATGTCTAAAAAGAACTTCTGCACTCTCACAATCACAGAAGAAATCATGTTAATTAACTGGGCACCTGAGCACAATTTGTGGAAGGATCGAGTTCTTGGCATCATATACTGCTCAATTTTTTGGTTATTCAAATAGAAGATGATTTTCTCTTGATGGGAACATTCTGGAACTGCTTAATTATTTTCCAGGCTTTCTTGATCCTTCACTGCTTCTAACAGTGATGGGTGCAAATAGAAAGATAGGCGACGAGGATTGAGGATGGGTAATGCACTAAAATTTTTCCACTGCCATGATTATTGATGAGGGAACTTTGTTAATAATGCTTCCATGAAGGAGCATTATTGAAGATTTTGGCACATAACCATCCAAAAACTCTGAAACAAAATCAGGGCTTTCATGGTTCCAGCATATATGAACACTAAGTGTTAGGTTTTGCTGAATATGCATAATCATGAAAATGTTTAGATGACAATGTAGTATGGGTTTGCCCGAACTCAGGTTCATGAAATTGAGGCATCTCACTGAAGTTCTAGACGGTAAGTACAACAGAAGACTCCTGCCAAGAAGAAAATGTAATCGGACAGCTAAGAAGAACATGCAAGATCTCATTCATGGCAGGCCTTTGAGAAGGTGAAGGGCTGGTGCACTTGAGTCCTAGTTTGAACACTGCTGTCATTGTTTCCAAGTGACATGGTTCCATGATCTCCTCATCCAAAGCAGTAATAATTGACTTTTCTTCTTCGAAATGTTGCCATGCCCATTGTGCAAGGCTCATTTGTTCATCCACAATTACGGGCTCTCTTCCAGTTGTTAGCTCAAGAAGTACCACACCAAAGCTATAGACATCGCACTTCACATTTACTTTTGATGTGTAGGCGTACTCTGCAACAAGTGAGCAGGAAACTGTGAGCTTCTCAACAGAGGATGAAAACAAGATTCAATACTGATAAGTCAGCATGTAAAGAGAGGGCTAAAGATTCCAACTCAATTGAGACTTGAGAGTGCAGAAAAATATGGTTGAGGTTCACTCTTCTCTCCTCAGGTGTTTTTTAAGGTGAAAGCCATGAGGAAAAATGGTGCAACCCGGACGATGAATCTCTTAATATGAAAGAAAAAATCACCTTAGCTGCAAGAGGAGGAAAGAAGAAATGTACCTGGGGCAATATAACCAAAAGTTCCAGCAACTGCAGATGCTGTCTCAGGCTCTCTTTTTTTGACCAAAACCTTTGCAAGTCCATAATCTGCTATCTTTGCATTGAATCCTGAATCCAAGAGAATGTTGCTGGACTTTACATCCCGATGTATTATAGGTGGAGAGCAGTCATGGTGCATGTAGCGAAGTCCCTGGGCTGCTCCAATGGCTATGCGCAGCCTTGTTGGCCAGTCCAGAACAACAGCTGGGGTACTCTCACAAGCTTCTGAAGTTGTGCTTCCTGCTTTCTTATGCAGCCACTTGTCAAGACTCTGATTTTCCATGTACTCGTATATAAGAAGCTTAGTGGCTTTGCTTGAAATGCAACACAAGAGCTTCACTATGTTGCTATGCCTAATCATCCCCAGTATTTGAACTTCTGCAAGAAATTCCTTCTCAAGCCTTTGGTCTGACTTCTTGTCATTCCATACCTTCTTCACTGCAACTCCTTCACCACTTGGATTGATAATAATCTGATATACCTTCCCACTACCCCCTCTTCCAATCAGATTATTTTCTGACAAGCTGGATAAGATATCTGATTCTGTAAAGTTCAACTTGTGAAACCAAATGAATTCCCACTCAGGAATATCGTTAACACGTAGTTTCCTTTTGTGCTGACTATACTTCTTAGCTAAGAAATAGACAGATAATCCACTAGCAAGTATAAAACCAAAGACGGCAGCGAGAATGTAGAAAATCGTATGTGGTTTTTTTTTAGTGCAAATAGGAAGTAGAAGAATTTTGTTGTCAGCACACAGATTCAAGTTCTCTCTGAAACTCAAGGTATAATCAGCTCTCTCATACTCATCGGGGACAAGACCAGAGAGTCGATTGTTAGTCAAGTCCAGTAGTTCAAGCTTTGGATTGACCATAGCTGATGGCAGCGATCCAGAGAATTTATTGTAAGATAGCAATAGAGTTTGAAGATTGTGCAGTTTGTTAAAACCTCCAGGTATAGATCCTGTCAATGCATTACCAGAGAGGTCCAGAGTTTCAAGGTTTGTTAGATTGATGACAATAAACTGCGGAATTTCACCTACCAAATTTGCTTGGCTCATGGAGAACGACTTCAACTTCTTTAGCCCAGCAAACTCCAGGGGAATTTCACCTGGAGCCAACTCCGGATTATATGACAAACTTAACTCTTCCAGATTGGACAAATTTCCAATCTCCACTGGAACCGTTCTTAAGCTATTCCCGTCGATCGCCAACGATGTTAACTCTTGGAGCTGCCCAATGCCTTTAGGGATGCTGTAGAAATTATTCAATCCAAGGTTGAGGTACCGAAGTCCTGATAAACATTGAATATCAGCAGGAATTGGTCCAACAAAATCATTCCAACTGAGATCAAGATGACTAAGTTTCTTGCAGCTGCAAAGAAAATCAGGGAAGTTGCCAGGAATGTGGTTGTCCGAAAGGTCAATGAGTTGGAGATTCGGAAGGTCACACACTATTCTGGGCAGTGCTGTAGAAATATTTTTCATGCTAAGACGAATGTCAGTGACTGTGCCATCGGCGCAAAAAATCTCAGGCCAGTCACAGGGTGAGGATGATGGGTTCCAAAATTCTAGACTTGATGGATTCCCGAAAATCTGCTTGATTTTGAGTAGAATTCTCTGTTCTTCAATTCCGGCTGCGTGTGAAATTGCAAATAAAGGCATCAAAAAACTTGTGAAAATGAGAAGCAGAAGGAAATGTTGTAATTTCGACATTATTGTAGACAAATTCTCATAGCTGATTCAGTAGTCGTACAAACTTGAAAGTTATGATGAAATTTATTTGGAAATGTATCCAATAAAAGTCAAGTCAACTGAGCATTTCAGTCCAGTCTTGAAAACTGAAATGATCATGCCTGTCTTCTACTCTTCTGTCGGTAGACTGAGTTGTGGACAGCATATGGGATTGACCAGTCAGCCATCTGTGCTTTAATTGAGGAGGCCCGCCATTTTGGTATCGCATAACATATAGATAACGAAGGACCATTGGCCATGTTCAAAGTCTTGAAGATTAAATTGAAGTTTTCGATAGAAAATTTTTTATATTTTTCGTAATCACATTTTCTGAACATTTTTTACTTCACATATATAAAATTGTTACTAAATTACTATAGTGTATTTTTCTACAGAAAATCCAGAAAATGACAATCCAAATGAGACCTAATTGTTTACAAAACCTCGTGTTCAAGGCTTATATGGATCAATAGGTTGTCCCCCACAATACTACTAGTATTTAGGACTAATACAATGCTAATACGTATTTAAGACTGATGGTATGAACCTCGTATGGTGTTTAGACAGTATGTTGGACAAATTCTGCAACATGCACTAGGTCTGAACTTCTGAACATAAGGAGTCTTAAGCGATTAGCCCTTGGATTGAAGTGGTCGGAAATCACATATGCTGTCAAAGCTCAACTTAGGATGTGCATCTCCTTCCTTTATGTTCTAAAGTATCGAAAACCTTTTTGTGGAGACAATTTTTTGAAAATACATAGTTGCCTGACATGCACATATTTGCTTTAATTCAGTATACTTCTTGTTTAAAATAATATGCAGAGTCTAAGATGGAGACAATAATTGAAAATCTTTCCTCTTTTCAATTTCAACTCCAACAAAGATCCTAACAGGCATCAGATCAATAAGCTTGAGCTTACTTGAACAAAAATTACATACCGAAAAGAGCTACAATTTTATGATCGTAGACAAAGGTGTTTATGATTATTAGTCTTCGACCTTAAAAGGCTTGTAAGCATTGAGATCCCTGCTTAGTCCTTGAATTGAGCCACAGGCTGCAGCCACAGCGACGAGGAAGCAGATAAAATTTATGAGTTGCAGACTAACCCACCTTAAGGACCATCTTCCGACTTTCTTCTGTGCAATGTACATTTGTATAGGAAAATACACTGTCAATGGCCAGTATCCAAGTGCTCCAAGAAGTGCAAGTATGTCATTGAAGAATGGCATTGCCATTGCAAGAACTGTTGCCAATACCACAAATAATGTTCTCCAGATGAGTCTGAGAAAGCTGATACTAAATCTGTATTTTGCTGAACCTCCCATGCTTATCAAGCACTCTTCTGTGACAAGCTTTGACTTAGGCCACATCCAGATAGCCCATGATTCAAACGCACTGAACAATGGTTGTGAAAACACCTGCAAAATCAATTGAAGACAAACCTCTAAGTCTTAAACATGAATCCTTTTCATTTAACTTAGTGGATACAAAAGTTTAAGAAGATTTTTGGACCTGATATGCCCCAACTAGGTGCACCACAATGAAGATGTTGGCCATGTCAACCAGCCAAAATGGCTCGTAAAATCCAAAACCTGTTAGCAGGTTTCCTGGAGCATTGTTCCCAAATGCAGCATAACCAAAGCAGCCACACATCATATAGAATGTTGTTGTGGTGAACACTCCCATAATATTTGCCTTTTTCATCACTTTGTTTTCTGGTGGCTGTGATCTTAGTGTGTCCTAAGGAGAGAGAGAGAGAGAGAATGATAAACATGAATTGTGCTCATACTTTGACAAATCAGCATTTCTTATTGTTGCCTCAAAATGGTCATCCCATAACCAAAGATCAGAATCTGATTTAGGGCACTTAGATGCTGTAATCTGGCCTTGGCCTGATAAGGCAATCATATAGCAGAACCAAAAACATGCAGTATTGACTACGATGACAAAAGCACTAGAGACCTTGATCACAAAAATGAAGGATCTTAAATCTTTTTGTTTAATCGGCCATCACCAAGAATCAAGATGCATAGGTCATTCAGTTACCTGAATTTCAATCAGGATTTGAGAATATGTGTAGGCAAATGCAATATCACCGAATGCTCTGAACATTCTCCAGGTCTTTTCAGCCGCTGATAAATTAATCCCAACTTCTACTCCTGTCAACGTAGTCCTCCCTCCTTTCCCTGCCAACAGAAATAACCATATGAAGTTTTTAAGAATTAGATATGAATACGAAGTGATCAGAATCATGCATAAGTTCTTATATATTCCTGACGATGCAAACTCTTGCTTTAAGAGTTCTCTGTGCCAGGATAATAGATGACATTATACATGACCATAGGAATAGCTCATATCTTGAACTTGAGTGCCCTTTTTCTTGAAATCCCAATGTTCTTGTACATAGAATCTTAAAGAGTTTCACAACTAACAGAGACTAAGAAAACTTGTTCTAGCCATTTAGTCGTTTTACCTGAAATGACTTTTGCAAGGGCAAGCCCCATTCCGATAGAAGAATAACTGAAAGACATAATTGCTGCAACAATAGAAAGCATTGACAACTTGTGGAAGTTTGGAATCTGAGATAGGAAAATTTCAAGGATCCCCAATCCAATCATGTAGGGGTTATGTGAAACACTGCATGAAGCTTCATGACCTCTTTTATGAAAGCAATCTGATTTTTGTACTGCCCTGTAATGCACCATTGATACAACGAAATTTACTATTCAGTGACATGCTTTAATATGAAATGAAGATAAGTCTTCAGGTAATCAGGTTATAAGCATTTCAGAGGGAACTATTCAAGGACTCAGCAGGATAAACTCCAGTAGGCTACAATAAAGGTAACGAGCAAAATTTTCAGTTAGTCAAGAACGCCATGCTGTTTATTCATACAATTTTGGAGGTGGGGAGTGGCTGCGGTTCAGTTTAATCTTTTGGCGCCCATATTTGTGCATATGTTTGTGTGTGCATCTGCGTGTGCTTTTATCTAATTTTGCCTGTGGAAATTATGTAGCTCCTCTAGGATCTTTTGGAACAAGCATACTTACGCCATGCTTATTGATGCCGTAATGGTATAGCCTATTATCATCCCATAGAGATTGGCATATTGTACCATTCCGCAAGCAATGTACATTTTTCCACCTGTTAAAGAGAAGCAAATAATAATTTGCGAGAAACAAAATAATTTGTAAAAGCTTAAGCTCGTATGTGTTTTTTTTATGCTAAGTCCTCTGTCATGTTGATTAGAAATATCTCTTCAGACAGGAATCTGCTGAAGAAGTATGAAACTTTTGAATGAATACCTAAGTTGTTCTTGACAGCTTCCATGTAAGTGTAGTTTCTCTTTCCAGTCTCATGGGACCGGTAACAATCTGCTAAAAGACTGGAAGTATACAGAGTAATCCCGGAAAAGACTACAAGAGTGGTGACTCCCGTAATCCAACCAAGCTGTGCCACACCCCAGGCCAGTGATAGGACTCCAGAGCCTATAATGGCTGTAATAATGTGTGCGCTTGCAGTCCAGACATTTCCTGGATATATAAAACGGGGAAACTAATTTTTAGAGCGAGATAGATGCTCAGAAATGAGGAAACCTTTTCTTTTTCTAAAAGTGAAACTCAAATGGTGTTTCAGTTTTGATCAGAAAGTGGTATTGGGATCGGTAATCAGGTTAGAAAAAGAAGCCAAGAAAAGACTGAACCCAGCAGATGCAGGTTGTTATTGTCTGAAAAATTTCCCCTGATCTTTATTTTACTGTATATATGTGACTATCACTCTTAGCTGATTAGCTGTCCAATGAGTTGGTAACACAACTCGCTATAGAGGTCAGCAAATGGTGAATTACTACCTCTGCTAACAATGCATGCACATGTTAAGGGGCCTATTTACAAGAGCTTAACCTTCTAAACGAGATAGACACCAATGAGAAAATTAATACATAAAACAAAGTCTGTAAGCTGACAATAAGCAAATTGTCATCGACTCCATTCTCTCCAATGACAGGGTAACACAAAGATGCATGCAAAGCCTTTGAATTTGGTTTGACAAGACAATGAATGGGGAGCACCCCTCTAAAACAAGCAGAAAAAAGCAGAAGTTTATAATTACCATAACTATGTAGAAAAAGATAAAAGTTACCACAACTAAGTAAAAGTAAACAGATTACCGCAGCACTAAAACTGAGGTGGGCAGAATACATGATGCACTATGACTAATGTAGAGCAGCATCACACTGTAACTCCTTTCATGCATTCTTAAAATTTGAAAAGAAAGAGAAAGCAATATTAGTTTCTGATAGATGATACGTATACCTGTTCTTCTGGGTTTGCCATCATCATCTAGCAGCAAATTTGTGCCTTTCTGGACCTCCAGGCCATATTCACATGCCTCAAGGTGGAATTGCATATCATCAGCACTCACCATTGAGTAGTTCCCTCCCGATTTTCTCAAGTTAAACAAGGAAACTAGAGCTAGTATACCTAGTAGTATAAATTATTAACTAGTGTCTCTCTTGTATAATTAGTAATAGAACATTTCAGCTGATTCTTATTGAGGCAACTTAGCTAGAGAAGAGATGGCAGTCTAAGCCTCAGACACATGCACATATATATAGGCTGTGTGGTTTTGGTAGTTATTCACTTGCTTGCACACTCTTTCTTCAAATAGATATCTGGGCTGTTACTAATAAAATATTAAAGTTTTACCGAAAAAATAGAATAAAATATTAAAGTCCTCGTGTTTCATGGAATGGTGCAACTTGACTGGAAGCTCAAAGGAACTGCGGATGAGTCCTGTATAAGTAGGGGCATGCAAGTTGGAAGACTCAACTTGCATAGCAAAACCTAATCATTCAGGTGTAACTTTATCTGGACATGCCAAGCACTGCAAAAGTTAACTACTGTCTATAATAGAGTTACAAATGAATCGAATTGAATCCAGTTTTAGTCTAATCAAACCAAATGTTGACTAAATTTTACCAAGGTTGAACTCGAACTCGAGCTCAACGAGATTTCAATGTAAAGCTCAAGTTTGAGCTCAAGTCTAGTCGACCAACCCGAGCAAAAAAAAAATGATTATATTTTTTAAAAAATAATAAAATAATAAATTTTCCTTAATAAATAATAAAAATATTAAGGATATATATGTAATTTTACTATTAAAATTAAAAATTAAAAATATATATATACATACTTGAGTCAGCTAACGAGTTGAATATCTCTATGTTCGACTCAATCTTGATAGTTTGATTGGTAGGCTCGAACCCGATGTCAACCAAACTTGAGTCAAGTGTTGACCGAGCGGGCTCATAAGTGACTTGATTTGTTTGCAACACTAGCCTGTACATGACCTTTCCTTGCTTTAGGTGTAAATTTAGGTAACTTCACAAAATTTTAGGTGTAAATTTAGGTAACTTTATCTGCACATGGCCTTTCCTTGTTCTACACAATACAAAAAGTCGTTATCAGTTTATCCTCTAATGTTATCGTTCTCCTTGTAGGAAAATATTAGCCATGTCAAGTTGAAATCCCCAGCTTGTGGCTCTAATAGTTTATGTAGCCTACTGCCTCAAATTGGTACAGATGAGTTTATTCATCTGAGGACTGTCCTGGGCATCATGCTTAGTCGTAGAATAGTTCTGCAACACTGCACATTCTCTTGGGAACAATTCAAACAAATCCAATGCTCTGTAGTGTATCATTAACATACCCCTGGACAAAAACTCAACCATGAGCCAGATGCAACCCTGCTATATCCAAGATGGTTCTAACCGGCTTCTGTTCTCAATCATTCTGACCAGTGCATATGTTTATATTTAACGTTCATTCTGAGCATTGTAAACAAATGTTTCGTTATCTTGCATTCTAAATTTACATATAGTTCGAAAAATCCACGGGGTGACATGCTTGAACGCTGAACATCTCTAGTAGTGCTTGAGCATTAAGCATCTAGTCTTTGGACTAGAGCCAACAAAAACCATTATTACAATATACAAAACGGACGGTCGAGACTTCAGCACTGTAGGACTTGGTATTTTTGTGTGGTTGTACGGCTGCTGTATTTCTTGCCTAATATAGTACACTATCATACAAACTTATTATTCTATGGTATTTAATATATAAATACAACTTGATTTGTAGCTATACCAGAAGAAGTACAGTAACTGTACGTAATCGCTTCAGATCCAACCGTACCTGCCCCAATCCCGTACAGAAAGGAAGCAATGGGAAGCCATACAGAAAGTATTAACTCCATTCCTATGTACAGCAAGAAACCCGTTTCTGGATCATATGGAGTTCGACTTTGACATGCCAAGCAATATGAAATTGAAGTGAAGTTGAAACGTGCAAATTGCAAAATGGATGCTGCAGTGGAACTGTTACAGAGCATATCCAGAAAACGCAGTGAACATAGTCACCTAGTGCTCTCTAACACTGCTAGCCAATCCATCTTATCAACTACATTAGTGGGATTAATAATATAAAATCTGAAAGTTCAATTTCCACATTCTTTGTGGGATAATTTTAATCAGTCAACACATATCTCCTCTCCTTTTTAGTGCAATAAATCCAGCCTTTTCCAATATCATACTACTAGCCAAACTCACTGCCGCCCACCACTTGTTCGGTAATGACTAGTCCAGAAGAATTAAAGATAAGCACAAGTTCACAGAAATGATATAAGAAACGGAAAGAGAAGTTGAAAAGGAGTGTACAGTCTTGATGCATTTTTTGCACTTTCAATGGGAATAAAACGTTCATTACACTTCGTTCAAATCAGTCAAATACAAGGTCATTACACAATCTATTTCCTTTTTGAACTACCTTAGAAGATAAAGCTATGACCAGGATCTTATACATCAAGTACGAACCCCACACCGCATGAACTCTTGCATATCATATGCTGGTAATGGTAGCTTTTTCCTGTCCCAGTTGGGCAGGTATGTGAGCTGCAACACCCCCCCCCCCTCCAATAATCTTGATTGGGCTTCCATTTAAGCACCATTGATTCGTTTTATAGAGTGACTCTTTTTAAGTGCCAAATTAGGAGCCTTTCACTTCTACTAATATTTGTTCAGTACGTACTGGCATCATTCTGTAGAAAATGGTGGAAAGATTAGAGTCAACTGGATAAGGATACTGATGAAAGCCTGTTCCTTCCACCGAGCTATATAGTTCAACGGGAGAATTGTAGTTTTGGTCCCCAAACTATCACCCATGAGCGATTGGAGTCCCCAATCTATTTTGTTTCTTAAATGTGGTCCCCAATCTATCTGATATTGCGCGAATGTGGGCAATTGACGAATTTCGTTCAATTTGTAACGGGAACAGTGGCACGTGCAGTCACGTGCCACCACTTAACAGCCTATCCCTTTTCTTAAAATGTAAAAAAGTAATTAAAATATCTGATTTGTCTATTAAATAAACTACAGCTGCAGTAAACCCAATTAAGATGAATTGGTCGGGTTAAAAATGAAACCCAACTTCATTCTCCTCTCTCCTCCATTTCCAATTGAGCTTCGCACCTATTTCAGAAGAAAGAAACCGAAGAAGCTAACAAGAAACAGAAATCTATACCAAGCGTCAGCAACGTATTTCTCCTCATTTGGCAGATTATTCATGACCTCTAAATCAAGGCGATAGCAGAACTCCTCTTTTCCACTGTAGCTCTTCTACCATGATGATACCAGAAAAATTTTGCAATTGTGGTGAGCCAGCGAAAATGAATACATCGTGGACGAACTGCAACCCTGGGAGAAGGTACTTTTGTTGTGGGGCTATGAAGGTACAGATCTATTCTCGATTTGTTTGTTTTTGAAGTGCAAATTTCTGCTCTTAATTTTCTTATTTTGCTAATGTTGTATCTGTTACTGATTTCAGAGGGGTAGAAGAGAGGGTAATGGGTGCAACTACTTTGAGTGGCATGACCCAATCATGTGCCAAAGATCTACAACACTAATTCCGAGTCTTCTAAGAAGCATGAATGCGAAGGATGTAATGATAGAAAAGCTGAGATCAAGGGAACGGAAGCTCAAAATGGCTATTGTTCTGCTGTCAATGTTGTTGCTGTGTAGTTGGTTACTGTAGCGCGTCTTCAGTGTGGCTATTGTTCTGCCGTCGATGGTGTTGGTTGTTTAGTTGATTAGTTGTTATTATGTGGTTTAATCTTGGATGAAATTAGAATTAGTTACCTATCAGAGTTGTAGATTCATTCACACTTTTGTGGTTTTATGTGGATAAATTGTTAGTATGGCATGTAATTAAGGCTCCGAAATGATAATGAATCTTATGGTTAGTATGGCATGGAATTGAGCTTCCGAAATGGTAATGGATCTTTGTTGTATGTGATGAAGTTTCTAGCATATATATACATATTGGTCAAGGCAGATATTAATTGGCCATATTTTTATCCAGAAAACTTGCATAACAAAATGAAGCAACTAAATTATCATAAAATCCATAAAGGACAGATGCATTCATTAAAAAGTTGCAGGTTTCAATTACAATGAGTAACTGATCAAAATGATATGCTACGATTGTCCAAGTGAGGATCACATAATTCTGGCCACAAGCCATTACAAAAAGCAGTGATGTACATACAAATACATTGCCTCACACCACAAAACTAGTCATTAAAAAACTAGTAATCAGAAGACCAATTCCTAACTCCAACTTACGACTACATTGATACCAAAACAGCATCATCAGCACTACAAGCATATAATGCTCCGACCATTGTCTTCATTTTTTGACACCAAGATGAATATGGACATCTCAGATTCTAAAAAGTGTACTTGGAAGTGGATTTGGCTGACTACTATGATTCGAATTCCCAACATTCATAGGAAGACCAAAAATTTCTCTCAAATTCGGTTGAGCAGTAGGAGCAGAGCATATGATGTCTGCCTTGCCAACATCATTAGTATTTTTGGATGAGCTTGCTGTCTTGTCCTTTCTTGTTCTGCTACTTCCCTACAAATATCATAATCATGACAATTAGTATAGTATTTACAAGCTGTAGAAAAATTAGAGTAAAAAACAATTAAACTCATAGCAAAAGTGAACAAACAGCTTTGCTTTTGCATGATTTTGTAGCAGCTTTTTGTGCATTTGATTTGATTCTTCCAACCTGACATAAGATAAGTAAAACATATGCATTAGTTACATGACATGACAATATGTGCACAAGCAACGAATTACATGCATCCATTGGAGTTAACTCACAGGAATACTATCCACCAGGCCATCAGTATCAATTTGTGATAAGATACTTGTACAATGAACATCACAAAGTCCATCTCTATTTTGAGACTGTATCTGACTATGTGCAGTCTGAGTCTCTCGGCCATCTTCAGAATTCAAACTTGCTCCAGCAGCTGCCTCTTTAGCAAGTTTGCAAGTTCTTTTGTTGTGACCCGTGTCACCACAATAAGTACATTTGCATATCTGGCCAAATCTCCGAGCTTTCTTCCTCTTCTCCTTTGTTTCCTGCACCTCATCAGCAGATCTCTTTCTCTGTTTTTTGGGTCTGCCTGGTGTTCTTCCATATGATGGTGGCAATGGTGGGTTAACAGTTACATCCACCCAATCATGCTCCCCATTCACAGGCAAGATACAAGGGTCATAACACTTAAGATAAGTAGTAACTGTATAACAGTCATCAACATAGTCAATTGGATCTTTAACTGCAGCCCAAATTGCAGAAATTGCATGAATGCATGGTATATCTGTTAAGTCCCATTTCCTGCATGAACATGTCCTTTCCTGAATGTTAACTCCATATGTTTCACCATAAGGACACATAATCTCATATTGCACTTCATTTGCCTTGTGAGGAACACAATGAGTGGCAAGTTCAATATTGGCAGCCATCTTTGGACATAATTTCTGCTTGCTCCACCTTTCCTTTGCCCTGTCCCTATTTTCTTGCATTCTGGCCATAAGAAAATGCCTCAATGACTCCATCATCTGGATAATTGATTCCTCTCTAGCATCTAGGATCTTGCTATTGAATGACTCACAAATATTATTTAGCAGCATGTCACACTTGGGAAAAGTGCTAAATGGGATCTACTCCATTCAGCAGGATTCTTCTCATCAAGCCATTCAGCAGCCTTAACATCAAGTTCAGCAATTTCTTCCATCCTTCTTTTGAATTGAGGGATAGTAGTTGCTTTTGCAGCTTTCCACAAAGCTTTTCTAAGTGCTACCCCTTTGAAACCAGCAGCTGACCAATTGCCATGTAAGTGCTTCACACAGAACCTATGAGTAGCATTCGGAAATACTGCATCACGGGCTTGGATGATGCCTTTCTGTTTATCACTCATGATGGTCCACTCATAGTCTCTCTGGATCTTCAAATCCTCTTCCAGAAGAGTGAGAAACCAAATCCAAGAATCCTTTGTTTCTCCCTCAGTTACAGCATAGGCTATAGGAAACAATCCATTGTTTGGATCAACTCCTACTGCTGTCAAAAGTATTCCACCTACTGGTCCCTTCAAAAATGTCCCATCTAACCCAAATAAAGGCCTACAACCAGCTAAGAACCCATGTTTAAGCCCAGCATAGCACATATATAACCTTTGAAATTTCCCCCTCCCAGTCACTACATCACAATAGTCATCTACTTGCTTCATTATCATAGTACTACCAGGATTACTCCTTCTAATTTCATTAATGTACTTGAGCAGCTTAGTGTACTGATCCATCTCACTACCTCTGGCCAAATCACTAGCAATTTTCTTAGCTCTATACCCCTGGTGTCTACTCAAATGACACTTGTTTTCCTTCATAACTAAATTTTTGAAACTTATATAGTCTAGTCTTGGATTTTGCCTAAAAGTCTCTACATATCTTCTACCTACCCAACCAGATTTTACACTTTTATTATGGTATGAGAACCCACACTTGTGTTTTTCTTGAAAGGTTCTAATTTGCAAAGTCCCATCGCCTTTCATTTTCCTAGCATAAATGCACTAGTCACACCTTTTTACAGGACATTTAGCTCTAACTCTTAATGTGTCACTCTTTACAAATTTCCAAGGTCTTCCTCTCTTGATATTCCAGTTTCTAATGGCCTCTTTTAACTCACTAAAATTGGTAAATGTCTGGTTTAGTTCTAGTTCGTTGTTATTCATCTCTTTAGGATTAAACATAGGAGGTATTATCCTATCTTCTTTATCAGACCCCTGTAAACTTTCTAAATCAGAACCCGATTCAGGGGCAACATCTACATCTGAATTGTCATCATCAGAATCAGAACCAGTAGACATTCTTTTCCTACTTTCTTGTGCTACTTCCTCCCTAGCAACCCTTTTAAACTGCTCATCTCTCTGATTTTGAAGCCCCAACCACTCAGAATTTTGATCAACGTTGTCTTCATAGTCAGCATCATCAGAGTTTTGATCATAATCAGAATCCTTGTCTGAAAATTCTCTACTACCAGTACCTAAACTACCTTCATCATCACTTTCTACATCTTCCTCATCTAAGATGAAGTCATCATCATCAAGGTCCGACCCCCACTGTGAATCTATCAACTCCTGAAATGATACCTCTACAAATAATTCAACAACCCTATCATAATCAAAGTGATCAGCACAATAATCATGCAATTCTCTGTCATGTTTCAGCAAATGGAAGCCATATTCTTCTATAAGAATATGGTACTTTTTTTCACCAAAAGCACTAACTTCTCTCTCTAGCATCCTATCCATTTCAAATAGGCTAATACCTCCAACCTCTAAATGATCAAACACTCTTAATTCACCAGCCTGATAATGAACATCGTTTTCCTTCTCGCATTTACCCCATAAATAACATTTTATTGTGACTTCTGTGCTGTCACTTTCTGTGGTTTAACAGGGAAAAAACACAGTAAACAATAAAACAAAGGATCGAAATCAGCATACAATTACGGTCAATTAACCAATAATTAAAAAATTACATGCTTGTCTTCCAAAGTTGCGACAATGACAAAGACAAAGGGGACCACATCACATTTGACAATTTTATAATTAGGGTTTTCGTACATCCCACATCCCACAACAACGACATATCATATGCATCGCAAGTAGAAAAAAATCACTCTTTTATGTCATACCCGACAAATACAGCAAGATTTAAGCATCGACAAATGGAATTTAGGTTCAAATATGCATACCATAGTTCGGTGGTGGCGTGCCATTTAGTTCTTTTGGCCGAACTGACATTTTTCCCTTGCCGCTTTATCACCGACAGCAATCAATCGAAGAGGCACAACAGATCTAAGCAATTTCCAGCAAGATTAGGGATTGGGTATTCTAGATAGAGAAGTAAGAAGTGCGATAAGAGAAAGAGAAAATTGAGTTTTTCCTTTTTTTGTCGTTTACTTACTTTTTACTGTTTTGCGATTTGCTATTACTATTACTTCACAGCATTAACAAACAAACAACAGGGATAGGCTATTAAGTGGTGGCATGTGACTGCACGTGCCACTTTCCCGTTACAAATTGAACGAAATTCGTCAATTGCTCACATTCACGCAATATCAGATAGATTGGGGACCACATTTACCAAACAAAATAGATTGGGAACTCAAATCGCTCATAGGTGATAGTTTGGGGATCAAAACTGCAATTCTCCCATAGTTCAACACAGTACATTCACCCCATTAACGAAACTAGGTGGAAGATAAAGTTCACAGTGTGGCTTGTAGAAGCAGCACAAAATGATCTCCTGACAGTTGCTAGTTACTTTGTACCCAACCCTGTAATTACACAGTATTGACACGGGTAGGGTATAATATTGGCCTTTTGACAAAAAATAAATAGATCACGGGCATCGTACAAGAATAGCAATTGTATAAGAAAAATTAAGATGGTGAGGACTTTATCCAAGTTTTGAGAGGCAACGGTTTAGAATTTCATGAACATTTTTGTTACCATTTGGGAAGAGAGAATGACAACAACCGAATTCTTGGATAGTAGACGACATGCTTTTGGATTATTTGGACAAATTTCATAGCTTCATAGGGTATCATACATTAACAAAGTCATCAAAATACACAAAGCTTCGATCCACCAGAATTTAACAGCAGCCTGTACTGCATTTTAGCTACTTCTAATAAAAAATCCGCACATGTAAATCAACAACACTAGTTATTACAATCTGTCTTCTCATCCGGTAAACTTCAAAATCGCGCATGGATCAACTGATATCTTTTTGTCTGTCAAGCCTACACAAGCAACCCAAACAGAACTCAACGGTCAGGAATCCGAAATTAGTCTAACCAATAATTATACCAAGCGGACTTAGCATGAAAACTATTGATAAGGAGAAGCTTACCCAAAACATTAGGAACAGACTTTGACCATGACATTCACTCATCAGAGAAAAACTATGGAAAACATTAGGAAGAGATTTTGACCATGACATTCACTCATCAGAGAAAGACTATGGACAAGGCAAATATCTCAAACTGACCTCTACCTTTTATCTAAGTACTACAGCGTAGGAAGCATTCTGATGAGGCATGTATGCATAGACAGTTCAAACAATGTTTGTGTTCCAGAGAAAGAAACAGCGTAAGAATCAAGTGCTCAGATATAGAGGATTTCCGCACATGTCAGTGTCACAAACAGAGAAAGAACAGAGTTTGGTGGGTTATTTCCTAAATATATCAAGCTCATGCAGTCAAAGCAAAAATCATGTATGGAAACCACGCTATCCAAGACTTCAATAAATTCTGGGCATTCTAATGCTTGATGCAATTATGATATTCACAAAGGAATACAAATGCATGTTTGTTGCTGGAATAGAAGAGAGCAATCCATGAGATGGTATTGAGGAAGGAATTGACAATGCCCATATAATGATGCACATTTTATTTGCAAACGAAAAATGGGAATGAACCACATCATGTATATTATCATTGCTAACATAGTACATAGGTCACTTCATCCCTCTCTTTGTTACGTGGCTTCCCTTTACTTCCTTTTTGGGACTAAGGAGAGAGAAAGAAGGGGAGGGGGGAACGGGTGGAAACACACAAATAGGTCACTTCATCCCTCTCTATGATACCTGGCTTTCTTTGTGTACACATATAGGTGTTTCTCAAACCTAAGAGTTCTCACACTTTGTAACACAAAATACATGTAAAGCTCTTTATCATTGACTGATAGGTTTTTAAAATCGGGAGTCTACGTTGGATCGTTTTTTACTTTGCAGGATCGAATCCTGAGATCGATCGATCCTACAAAAACCGTAAAAAATAATCGTACTAGTAATTTTGATGTTTGCAATTCACATATATAGCAATAAATAATGCAACTCATGTATAATCAATATAATAGTATTGTTAATTGAGGTGACAATCATATTATCTAAAATATTTGGGATGATCTAAAGATTAAATAAAAATTTTGGAACTACATGTGACACATTGTAAACGAATCTAATTAAATTAAAAATATTGTTCTTTCTCAGTTTTGAGTCCAAATGCAATTATTGGACAAGATAGTTAGAAAAATTGACTTTATATGTGTGTGTGTATCATTTAAATATTTATTAATGAGACAATTAAATACCAATTTTTAAAGATTCACCAATTTTTATAAGTAATGAATTAGCATAACATAATTATGTGGTTTTAAAGTCTTTTGAATCTAGTTTCTAATGCAACAAATAGCAGAATTTTCTATACAAAATTATGATCAAATTATTAAAATTTTTATCATAATATATTTAAATGGTAGGATCGTATCAAAATCGGATCGAAATCGAAAGCCATAATCCGGATCGTAAGATCCCACGATCCGGATCGCGATCCTAACAACTAAGCTGATAGCTAGTGTTAGCAATGTGCCATCCAAAAAATAGAAGCCATTAACTCCATTAAGAGCAAGCATTTTCTACAATCAGACAACAAAATCATCTAAATTGTATCATTAATACAAGGACATGATTCACTACATTTAGGAGCAAAACTCACTTAATTACTATCATTCAATACATACTTATGGATACAAAAAGAGAGACAGATTCAACTTGCTTGAACAAAATACCACTTACCGACCTTATTTGAACTCAAATGTTGGTGGGCTTGGAGCATCAAAACTCTCCAAGACCTCAGTTTTGCTTCCACTGCTCGTTCCTGCCTCCTCCTCCTTTCCGCCACCAAAAAATCCTCCAAACCATGATGATGCGGAAGAAGAGGAGGATGAGGCAGATGAAGAGGACGCTGAAGATCCAGTTCTTAGGCCCTCAACATTTACAGGTGCTTGACCAGGCAATTGACCCGTTGGATATCCAGGTACACCTGCCATTTGCGGTACTTGCTGTTCCATCTGCTGCATCTGCTGTTGAGTACTCATGACTTTATTTAACATAATTGAAGCTCCCTCAATCAAAGCAAGCAACACCCCACCAAACAATGCAGATTTTGAAGCAGCACCAAATCCTTGACGCATCTGAAGAAAGCCACCAGTTGCTGCACCAGCAACAATTGAGTTCCATGGATCCTCTTTCTGGCGAAGATAAACCATCGTGCAATCGAATGTGGAAAATAGCCCACCCCAAACAGCAAAACTACCACCAACACGAGGTGCATTCATACGTATTGCTTGAGTACCACCAATTAGGCGCTCACCTTTTGGAGAATTATAGATTCCTTTCAAGAAGTGGTAAGCAGAACCTCCAACAGCACCCATACTAAATGCTCCTCCAAGATCGTCAAGTATACGATCAGGGCAAGGTTCTCGGGAATGCTCTGGAGTTCCCATGTCTCTAATAAGCCAAGAAGCAGAAATGCAGGAAGGAGAGTACTAAAGCAAGATTTGACTGGTAGAAAAAGTAGAGCCCCTAACTTGATACAATTAAGTCCCCCACAATTGCTTTAAAGATCAGCCCACATCCCCTGCATGTAAGAATAGTAAGTATCCCAATAACTTAGTGATTGTGGCACTTGCAGGATCCAAAACATTTATCTGGCTATAGAATAATTTTAGCTACTTTAAATCCACATAGACAACTCTCCCGAAAGATCGTGATATAAATGAATATCAAGTTCCCAAACAAATCAAATGCTACATATAATTGCACTCAGCGTAAACCATTTTGATTTTGCAGTTGAAGTTCTACCAAAACAGTTGGTCAGAGTCCTTAAAAGGACCACCACAGAATATGGGGTTTTAATAAAAAGATTTGTGTTTGTCATCATTCAAAACCTACTTTCCAATATTCTTCGGTCCACCATATGAAAGTTTCAAATTTTCATTTATAATCTCATCTGTGAATTTTTAAAAGTTCAAATTCTAGTACTTTCTTCATTATATATTCCCCGAATATTTTAGTCTTAATGAAGTAGTCTGCAATCTCAGTAATTTTGGCATCAAAAAACATGAGTTTATGAGACAGACTTATGACACATAGAATCAAATAAACCAAATGGACAAGCTGATGAGCTGTGAGATTGCTATTTCCACTCTCAAGCCCTCCCCAATCTCCTTTCCCCTTGTGAGGATTAGAGTCTCCGGTGAAAAAAATTAAAAAAAGGGAAAGACTGACAAGTCATGGCTGGTTCGAGTTGTCAGCCAGCTTCCCTCACTCATTTTCTTGTGGAAGTAACTTCTTCAATCTTCAGCTCCCCCCCCCCCCTCAAAAAAAAAAATCCATGACCTTATCTCAGTCCTAGTATATGCTAGTTACATATGTCTTTCAAGTTCACAGGTAATCACCTCTGTTCTCAATATGCCCTTTTCTCATTGCATAAATTCAATAGCACAAATACTGGAAAGATAATCCACCAGCTGACAACCACTCATGAATAAGTTGCTATACTAGCTATGCGGTCCTGAGATAGGATAACCAAAAACGAATTTTCCAACCCAAATTGCATTTCAACATGGTAAGAGTCTATATGTACTGCTACTACCTCTGAATAACAACCCAGACCAAATCAAAGATTCAAATTTTCATATTTCACAAGGTCCATGAATTCTACCCGCCACCCAATAACAACCCACGAGAGAAAAAGATTTAAATCTTTCATTTCATTGAGTCAAGTTCAGAAATGTCACATTTCCTTAAATGGAGATTTCTCTAGGCTACTTACAAGGGAAAATAACTGTGACTCAGGTGCACTTATTCCTTTCGTACCCAATGAAAACACAAGCAAAAATTCTATAGAGTAGATGACTCTGTAGAATAACTACCATAATATCTCCCAAAAAAAAAAAAAAAGAACATAAACGGGGAAAAAAAAAGAAAATTTGGCCTTTGCACACAGCACCAAAATTTTCAGATTCTCGGGAAAAAAATTCTCTATCTTTCTGCATTTGTATTAATACCCCTGCCCAAAAAGGTGCCAGAAACCACAAATTCTCTCTACTTAATATCAATTTAATGCAAACCCGAAACGAAACGGAAATGATAAGCACAACCCATTAATCTAAGAGTAGCTTTCCTCACCTGGAGTTAAATTTTGTGAAGAAAATTTAAGTAAAACGTCTGTGTCGGGAGAGATGAAATGGAAATGAATAAGAAAAAGGTCACAAAATCCAGAAATGAAAAATAAAATGCATCAAGAACACTACAGATATTATGCTAATAAAAGAAGAAAAGGGTTTTCTTTTTCACGTACCGTTGAGGCTAACATCAAAGCAGCTAGCTATGAAGAAACCTTGGGGCAGGGGGACGGGTGGGGGGAGTGGCTTGTGGAGAAGGAAACAACGGACAGGCCGAGACCTAAGAGAGCAGAGAGAGAGAGCGAAAGAGCCTTGAGGGCAGTAGAAGAAGGCAGCATTAGTAAAAGTCAACAAAAGGGTTAGATTTTGGAAATGGGCTGCTTGGCTTGGGCTACAATACATCCGTTAGCCCAACAATATAGTAAACCTTCAGCTTTTTTTAACTTGTAATGCTTGGGCTACAACGTAGCCGTTAACCCCGCGATACAAAATCCCTCGTCTCTTTCTTTTTATTCGGGCACCATTACTAGTATGTATGTAATATCCTTATCTCCTTCCTTATAATATATAAGAATAATGTGTTTAGGGATGGCAAACTAATTCATTTCAACCGCTTGTTTATAAGGTTATGTTGGTGTACATAATTGCCTTTAGTACAAGTGCCTTGTGTGTTTTCTATGGGAATTTTAGATATTTACCCTATTTTGGGGCTATAGAGATATTTATATTAGCACATGTGTCTTTTGTGTATAAATGAAGATGGTAGGAGTTTTTCATCATTTGGCTTGAAAAAGCAACGATTTTCTGTCCCACTCTCTATCACACCTTTTATTATATTGCTATTTCTCCTTCATAAACATCATATTTTAATTATTTTTTGTTTTCTTGCTATCAAATAACTACTAACACAATGAAAAATAAATATAGCAATCTCAAAAAAAAGCATATATAATAGAAAATTCAAAAATATAGAAGAAAACTCATAAAAATCTTATTTTTTTTGTGTATTTTGATTTTTTGAGTTCGTTAAATATTAGCAATCTCAAAAAAGAGCATAAATAATAGAAAATTCAAAAATATAGAAGAAAACTCATAAAAATCTTATTTTTTTGTGTATTTTGATTTTTTGAGTTTGTTAAATATTGTGTATTGATGTATTCTCCTTCATTTGATAGCAAGGAAACAAAAAATAATTAAAATATGATGTTTATGAAGGAGAAATAGCAATATAATAAAAGGTGGGACAGAAAGTGGGACAGAAGATCCATTGCGCTTGAAAAGCATTGATGATTTTAAATTACCAAATTAAGTGATGTTTGAATGAGGATTTGAGGGGCTTTTTGTCATTTGGGGTCTCGGGCAATTGATTATACACAAAGTACAGAATCATATAGTTGTGGGTGATTGTTGTTTGACTTATTTGTCCCCAACTATAATACTGATGTTTAATTACCTAGTTCATTGAGGGGAATAGATTGGTACATAAAATGGGGTTCTATTTGTGCTTGGTAACGGCTATGAGAGTGTTGGATTATGTTCTGAGGAATTAATGTGCTTCATTTTTTCATCCTAATTTTCAACAGAAGTACTACAGCAAAATAATTGAAATGGATTGGCTTCTTCAATTTCAGATTCCTTTAGAATTCTTCAACTTTCTTTTTTCTATTAAAACGAAATATGTCATCAAATTGTTGCAATGTTCTTCTGCAAGCATACTTGCAATTCAGGTTCTATTCTCTATCCAAATTTGAAGTTGATATTTTGTTGATTATGTGTCTTTTTTTTTTTTAATTTTTGATGTACATAGAGCATTTAAGTTTTTCCTTTGGGTTTTATGTTCCTATAGTGTTAGAAGCTCTTGGCACAGAAAATTAGGAATTTCCTAAGAAAGGTATGTTTAGCATCTTTGTCTTTTGATTTTGCAATTCTTGTTAGCATAGATATGTAATTACATGCAAATTTATGCTTGATGATAATAATTGTGTCTCTGTTTGAAGTTATCACAATAAGGAGAGGATTAAACTCTTGAGTACTTGGTGTTTTAACAATATCCACTATTACCATGAACTCTTAGGTACTTGGTGTTTCAACATTAGACTGTTATCGTGAAGTATTAGTCTTATAAATGAACTTGAAATGAATAGGACGAACAAAACTCGAGAGAAAGTTAGTGAGAGAAAGTCCGTAAATTTCGCAAAGCAAAGTTACTGTCTGTGAGCCCCTTGGGGGTCCTGCAGGCCCCAATGGACAAGGAAAACCTTGATCCAAATGCCGGAGACAGCATCCGACGAGACCCAAAAAAGTTTAAGAGGAAATCAACTGGGGAATTTATAACAAATAGCTCGTCAAATGGGTTCAGTAGCTATGCTGGAGTTGACCAAGATAACACCTCTCCACCCAACCCTGCTGGGAACTGGGGCCAGAGGTCCTTCTCTGAAATTCTCCAAGCTAGGTACGAGGAAGATGGCTTTTATGAAGGCTCTGAGGATGAGGATGAGAGCTGGCTAGATGAGGAAGATATTGTGGAGGTTGAAAGAAAGGATGAAGAAATAGCGCTGTCAAAGTTCCCAAGAGAAGATTCTACACTTGAGGAGAAAAGACAAGCGGCCAAGCCCTGGAAGAAGGCCCTAATAGTTAAGGTAATTGGCCGATCTGTAGGATTTAAGCTCCTGGAAAGAAAACTCAACGAGATCTGGAAGCTGGAGAAAGGATTTGAGATGACAGATTTGGAGAGAGGCTTCTTTATTACTCGTTTCAGATCCAAGGCTGACTATAATCGAGTCCTAGGAGGAGGACCATGGGTTGTGCAAGGGCACTATGTGTCTGTAATGAAGTGGAAGCCACAGTTTAAGGCTGATAAGGCTAACATCACATCCACCTGTGTTTGGGCTAGACTCCCAGGGCTGCCATTAGAGAATTATGCAGAGGGATTACTGATGAGAATAGGAAACAAAATAGGGAAGGCTGTCAAAGTGGATGAGCAAACCTTGGCTGCAGCGAGAGGTAAGTATGCTCGAATTTGTGTGGAAGTCAGCCTTGAGAAGCCACTATTGCCCTATATATGGGTTAATCGAGAGTTGCAAGTAATAGAGTATAAAGGTTTGAACCAGATTTGTTTCTAATGTGGCCAATATGGTCATGTGGCTGCTAACTGCGGGAAAGGGGAGGAACCTCTGGGAGAAGGTCAAGAAAAAGGGAAAGCTCCGATAATGGAGGAAGCTGTGGAGCAGAACCCTTACGGACCATGGATGGTGGCAAAAAGTAGAAACCCAGGACGTCCAAAATTCAAGAGTATGGAGCAGGGTAGAGCAACTGGAGTGCCTCACCATAGCGTAGAGAGCCCTACCATCTTTAAGAGTCCATCTGGGAAGCGAGACCTGAATGGGGAGGGTAAGAAATGGTTCGCTCCTAAACAGGGATCCTGGGCCTGGAACAGAGAGAAAGGAAGAGAGGCATTTAGCTGGAATTTTGAGACCCCACGTGGAAATGGAGAAGGCTCATCAAAGGGACCAGGGAGCTCTAGTTGGATGGATGGTTCGAGATTCAAACTACTGGAATTTGCTGAAGATACAGAAACTGATGATAGAGCAATGGAAGACTCGTGTGCAGTTGTTAAAGAAAAGTTGCAACAGATTCCTCAGCCAGAGGATATGCAATACAAAAGCAAGAGCAAAGGCAAGGCACAAACAGGAAAGATGAAGAATGGAAAAGGATTGGCTAAGCTCCACAGCAGCCCAGTCAAAATCGACTTAAAGAAAAACAAGGTAAACCAGAGTAAATATGAGCAAAGCAGGAAGAGTGAGACCCCAAAACCTGTGGGGCAGAGATTACCGGTGCTGGAAACCCTGCAATTTGGGAAGGAGATAGATAAATCATGAACTTCTCAGCCACAGTTCCAGGAGCAAATGACATTCTCTGCAGGTTCATTAGATAAAATCCAGAGGAACGCAAAAGGCACAATAACTCCAGACTTCAATCCAAATCAACCAGGAGAAGAAGAAATGGACCCAGGAGACTTGATAAAGGGGAATGGATCTGAAGAGAAGGAGATGGGAAGTCAGCCCTTGGGGTGCAGCTCAGTTTTCCAAAGGCAAACCGACGTAGACGTTGATGAAGTGTCATGTAGACGCACTGAAGAGCCAGAGGAGATGGTCATAGCAAATTAAGTGATGAAAAAAATAAAAGATGATTATGAAATTAGTGCACTGGAACTGTAGGGGTGCTTGTAACAAAAAATTTGACAGGAATCTTAGAGAGATTGTGAGAGAGTACTGTCCAGTAATCCTCGTGATGGTTGAAACTAGAACCAGTAGTGTTAAGGCTGAAGAAATTCAGAGGATACATGATTTTGATAGGAAGGAATGTGCTCTGGAGGTATTTGGGTGCTTTGGAAGATGAAGGAGATAGAGTTGGAGCTAATTACAAGAAACCAGCAGATAATGAACTTCATAGTGAAAAATAGGGAAGGGCAGAATTGGCTCTTGTCTACCATATATGCCTCCCCAGAGCCAAGTTGGAGGAATGAGTTATGGAGTTACATTTGTAATATTAGCCAGGAAATTAACTTTCCTTGGCTGCTTATCGGAGATCTAAATGAGGCAATTTGGAGCGTAGAAAAAATAGGAGGTATTCCAATGTGGCAGAAAAATAGTAAGAGCCTACTAGATTGCATCCAAAACAGCAACCTCATGGACCTCGGCTTCTCAGGGCCTGCATTGACATGGACTAATTCCAGGAAGGGGAGAGCTAATATAAGGAAGCGGTTGGATAGGGCACTATGTAATGAAAGTTGGAAAATAAAATTTTCAGAAGCTCAGCTGAGAAACCTGGTAAGGACACATTCTGACCACCACCCTTTGCTACTCGATGTAACAGGAGAAGAAAGGAGATTTACTCAAAGACCATTTAGAACTGAAATGGCTTGGTTTACGCACCAAGGATTCTGGGATGAGTTTAGACAAGCCTAGGGGAGTCCGGGGGACTTGATAGATAAAATTTCAAACTTTAAAGAGAAGATCAGTATATGGAACAAAGAGGTATTTGGAAGCATTTTTCGGAGGAAAAGAAGATGTTTAGCAAGACTCGAGGGAGTACAAAGAAGGCTCTCCCAAAGACATGATAGAGCAATGGAGAAGCTGGAGACAAAACTAATCAAGGAATATAACAGCATTTTGGAACAAGAGGAACTATTTTGGTTTCAACGAGCAAGAGTGGAATGGTTGCGAAATGGGGAGAGAAATACAAGATATTTTCACACAACCACCATTATTAGGAGAAGGAGGAATAACGTGAAGTGCCTACGTGATGAGGAGGGCGAATGGCAGTCTGATCCAGGAATACTTAAACAGATGGTGACATCGTTTTTTGAAAATTTGTATTCAGGAAACGATCACATAATCGGCCAAGGGGTTTGTAAGAAAAGCTTCCCTAAGATCGACCAGTCCTGCTTGAATGGACTAACCAGTATGGTAACACACAGGGAGGTTAGAAACGCATTGTTTGATATGGGAGAAAATAAGGCTCCTGGCCCTGATGGAATTCATGCAAGTTTGTTTCAAAAAAGTTGGAGTATTTCGGGCAAGTCACTAGTGGAATTTACTCAAGAGGTGTTTAGGAAGCAACTGGTTCCACCAAGTATAAATGGTACGGTGATTGCACTCATACCGAAGGTCTCTTTCCCAGAATCACTTGCCCAATTTTGCCCCATCTCCCTTTGTAATGTTATTTATAAAGTTGTGTCTAAAATATTGGTGCAAAGGATTAGGCCGTTAATAGGGGAGTTGGTTGGTGCAACTCAGTCGAGCTTCATCCCAGGGAGGATTACAACTGACAACATTGCAGTTGTTCAGGAAGTGCTTCATTCATCTAGAAGACTACAAGGAAGGAAGGGTATGATGGTGATTAAAGTTGATTTAGAAAAAGCTTATGACAGGGTAGATTGGGCATTTCTTGAGGAAACATTGTAGATGATTGGATTTAAAGATACCACAATGCAGATAAGCATGAGCTGTGTAACGGTACCACAAACTGAAATTCTGTGGAATGGTGAGAAAACAAATCCTATCATTCCTAAACGAGGGCTGAGGCAGGGGGATCCATTATCTCCCTATCTTTTTGTTCTCTGCATGGAAAGGCTCAGTCATTTAATTGAGGAAGCAGTTGAAGAAGGCAAGTGAAAACCTATCAAAGCATCTCGGTCAGGCCCAAAACTCTCTCACTTGATGTTTGCCGATGATTTGATTTTATTTGCAGAAGCGTCCACCCGGCAAGTGAAATCAATTGAAGACGTTATGAGGAAATTCTGCAATATGTCCGGATAGAAGGCTAGTGTAAATAAGTCAAAATTATATTGCTCTCCAAATATGCCTCTAAGGAAAGTAAAGCAGATTAGTAGAATCACAGGGGTGAAGTGGACGAAAGATTTGGGGAAGTACCTTGGGATACCTATTATCCATAAAAGGATCAATCGTGATACTTTTTCAAACCTGTTGGACAAAGTACATCAAAAGTTGGTGGGGTGGAAATCTAAATGTATGTCCTATGCAGCAAGAGTAGTACTGGTGAAATTGGTGCTTGCTACTCTACCTAATTATGTTATGCAATCCATGGTGCTACCCGCCTCTGTACTGAAGGAAATGAAAAGATGTATTAGAAGATTTCTGTGGGGTGACAATGGTAACAAGGTTAAAATGCATCAAATGGCATGGGGAGTTATTACTAAACCCAAAGGGGCTGGTGGGTTGGGAATTCGTAGGTTAAAAAAAATGAACCAGGCGTTGCTAGCCAAATTGAATTGGAGATTTCAACAAGATGAAGGAGCCTTATGGGCACAGGTGGTTAAATGTAAATATGTACAGAAGTCGCCTAGCAGCCAGAGTTGCATAACATTTAGACAGGGAGCCTCCAATATCTGGAAAGGGATTTGCGAGGGGCAAGCAATCATCAGTAAGGGGCTAAGATGGAGGGTTGGGAATGGGGAGTCTATCAGATTCTGGAAGGACATCTGGCTGGAAGAGACACCTCTGAGTGAAAGAGTACTAAATTCATTGTCTGAGAGTGAATTAGATAAGCGAGTAAAGGAATACTGGAATGATGTGGATGGGTGGGATTTTGAATTTTTGGAAGGCAGATTGCCGCAAGAGAGCTTGATGAAGCTTAAGTCCATATGTGTGGTGTCAGGGAACAACCCAGACAAAATCTGCTGGATACCAGATGTGAGTGGAAAATTCACAACGCGTTCGGCTTATGAACTAGAATGCGAGGCTGGAGTACAGAATGCAACTGAGAGTAAGAAATGGAAAAGAATTTGGAGACAGAAAGGGCCAGGGCGCTGGCAATATCTGCTATGGCTTATACGGCATGGAAGATTGCTGACTAATGAAGAAAAGAGAAGACGTCACCTTCAAATGAATGGCCAGTGTAATATCTGCGGATTTAGAACTGAAGACACTCTGCATGCTGTCAGAGATTGCCAATGGATAAGGTGTATCTGGAAGAAATTAGTAAGTGCGGTAGCATGGGAGAGGTTTGTTAACCTACCCTTAACCGAATGGTTGGAGTGGAACTTGGCTGGAAAGGATATAGGAAAGACTGAGGATGTGTGTTGGCAGATTGTGTTTCAGCAGCTACTCTACTTTGCCTGGACAGCTCGAAATGAATTCTGTTTTGAGGGTAAGCTGCACAAGCTAAATACGACAGCAGACAAGTGTCTGGAACTAGCCAAGCAAGCACAAGAGGCTCTGTAAAAAGGAATAAATGGAAGAAGAACAGAATGGAGATTCATAAGTTGGATGAAGCCTCAAGAAGGTTGGGTGAAAATCAATGTAGATGGAGCATCAGTAGCAACTTCAGGAATAGCTGGAGCTGGTGGAGTCATGAGGGAAGAACAGGGGAAGTGGCTGAAGGGCTTTTCTGCTAATCTGGGAATTGCGAGTAACAATGTAGCTGAGCTTTGGGCATTGGTATATGGACCGGAGATGGCATGGACTGAAGGATGCAGGAGGGTGGAGGTGGAAATGGACTATTTAGTTAGCACCCTTCTGATTGAGAAAGAGGATTTAAATAGCCCTCATGCAAACCTGATTTGGAAAGTTAAGCAATGCCTGAATAGAGCCTGGGAATGCAGATTGGTGCACAGATGGAGAGAGGGGAACAGGGTAGCAGATAAACTTGCAAAAATGGGATTAACATTGAGTCCAGGTCTAAGGGTGCTGAACCAGCCTTCGGATAGTGTCAGACGGCTTCTTTATGAAGATTTAATTGGAGTGGCTACTCCTAAATTGGTTAGCTGTTAATGGGTGTTAACCCTCCCTTTGTACCCAAAAAAAAAAAAGTATTAGTCTTATGCTATGCTTTACAATAGACTATTTAAGGTGTGTGTGTTTACTTCACTCTTATTGGCTCTTTGACCTCAATCTGTGTGTTTATTTTAGTCTTAAGGTTATAAGTGAATCATTTCAGTTGATGGCTCTTTATTTTAGTTGTTTATTTGTTTTTAGTGCAAAATACTCTCTTATTCAACTTATGCTGTCTTACTTGGACAGTATCTAATGAGCAGCAATTTTGCTACATGTTAATTATTTTTGCCACAATAAATTTAGAGTAGGCGCTAAGTTTATAGTGTGTACAGAATCATAATAATGATTTTTTGGTGCATAGTTGGAATTTTTTACAATTTATACGTGGAGCTGTCGATATTGCTGTCACAGATTTAATTCTTTTTTTTTTTTTTTGAAAAATCACAGATTTAGTTCTTTGCTTTTCATTACTAATCCTACTTACCAATGTTATCAACAACTCTAAGGTATAAGAATTTTTCCTATTGTTGGGACCATCTTTACTAATATTATTTTCATGGTGCTTTGTTTTTCTCGTGTTCCCACAAGACTTTCTTCAAATTGATTCTTGAGTTATATAATTGGCAATTTAGGCAAACTCTTAAATGGCAGAAACATTTAGTGCAAATGCTAAACCTCAACACACTCCAATCAAAAAGCAAACACCACAAAGTCGGAAATAGGTATCATACAACTGCGCTCCGCGCGGAACCCCCTCCCCCTAGTTGCATAGAGATAAGAAGGGAGATTTGTTCAAACAAAGTTTTTTTTTTTTTTGGGACTCCATTATGCTTTGATGATTTCAAGACCTATAAATTACAAGTAAAATATTTTACTAATTAATGCTTGTTTGTATAGAAGTTTATTTGAAATATTATTTGAAATAATTGTTGTGGCACTTTTTGTGATATAATATAGAAATGACATAAAAAGGTTACTGGAAAGACAAAATGGTGAATTGAAAAATATATGTGTAATGCAAGCAAATAATTTTTGTGCAAATAGTTGCTATATTTGCTTAATAATCGCTTTGATGAAAATATTGAATGCTTTGAATACTTGGATTAGATTTAAGGGGAAAAAACTTCAATGGCCATTAAACTACATTTCGCCTCTACTTTTGACCATTAAATTATTTTTCGTCTTAATTTAGCCACTCAACTAACTAATCAGTAAACATATAGCCATTTTGTCAAATTTGTTCTTAATTTACAAAATAAATTAACTATGTGCAAGTCACGTGTCAAATTTTGAGGGTAAATATGTCCTCTAACCTTATTGACTAGAAGACAAAAAATCTCGATAGCCATTAAACTATTCTGATTATACACTTTTAACCACTCAATTATTTTTTGATCCAAAATGGCCATTCAATTTACAAAAGTATATATATTAGTGACCATTCCTTCTAATTTTGGTGTTAATCCTAGTGTAATGAATTGCATGTGCACTGCACATGCCAAAGACCATAGGTAAATTCATCTAAATAGATGCGATAAAAATCTTAAATAGTCATTGAACTATACAAACAATATAATTTTAGTGATATTTTAATCAAATTGGCCACTTTGCTCACCAAAATAATATATTAGTAAGCTTTTATTCAAAATTTGTTATTAGATCTAGTATTTTCAGGGTTCTTGGAAATAATTCACAAGAACTTGAGCATATAATTTAGATTTTTTGTCAAAACTTATAAATTAGAATATATTAAAGCAACTATTAGATTCTAAATTTTATTTTTAATACTCTAAAAAATACAAAACTTTAGATGGAAAAAATCTAAAAAATTGACCATACAAAATTGTCCTTACTTTTTGTACGTGAAATGCACATATAACTCAATCCGTTAGCATAACAGAAACATTTTATGAAGTGACCAATAGTATACCGATTTAAGAGTTCAGTGACTATATTGAGACAAAAAATATTTGAGTGGCTAAATATGTACAAGTGGAATAGTTTAGTGGCCATTACAATTTTTATACTTAGATTGAGAATTTCAATGGACATATTTACCCTTAAAATTTGACACGTTGTTGATTTATTGTGTAGATCAAGAGCAAAATCTGACAAAATGGCTATGGATGTACTGATTAGTTAGTTGAGTGGTTAAATTTATATCAAAAATAGTTTAATGGTCAAAAGTAGATGCGGAAAATAGTTTAATAACTGCTGAGATTTTTTGACCTAGATTTAATATATCCAACTAGGCTAACGTGGATGGGCATCAATTCCATTCATTATACATTGTAGCAAAAGAAGAAAAATCCAGTACATGAATTGCAACCATTGAAGATTTTGGAGCAAACAATCCAGTAGGCCAACTGTGATCTTTTAAATTCGGACCATGAGCATAAAACTTGCAGTTAATGCGCATTAGAATCCTTACATATAAAAGCCTGAATTATTGCTTCTAAAGATATCAAAATTATTGTGTCTTCTTGGTACCTTTCGAAGACTTCAATTGTGATAGGCATTTAACAGCATTTGCGTTATCACCATTTATTGTAGTCATCATCACTTACCTTGACTACTAATTATTATTGACTAGCAAGTGTATCATTGAGTGAAAAAGCCTAAAAAAACGCACATGGAGCTTCAAAGAATATGGTGGAGGTGGCGATTAGCAACCAACTAATACAATCCTCTAGGAAAAAGAACAAAATACTACATCTTTAGTTTAAAAAGGAGTCAAAATGATGTTATTTTCGCATACGTTATTAGTAGAGATGAAGGAGGGGTGATGGGTTGAGTGGTACGGGAGAAGAAAATGTAGGTAAAAGATCTCGAGTATGACCCCTCTCAGTTACATGAAAAAAATTTAAAAAAAGAAGAAGATAGACATACGTGATTTTGACCATAATAATAAGGGATAATATCAAAAACCTCCCCTGAGATTTCTCTTAATATCACCTAGTACCCCTAAACTTTTAAAAATATCACTTACCTCCCTTACTTTTGTTATTTGTGTAACAAAATTTATAGAAACCCCAAACTACCCTTTTGCTCATTTTGAAAATATCCAAACCACTTTTTTTGTTAAAAAAAAAAATCACCACCTAAAAAGCAATTTCTACTCGTACCACTATATCACAAATCTATAATTCATAAAAAAAAAATTTAAAAATAAAAAAAGATATCTGTAAAGGAATATACTAGTACCAATTAATTTATATATTTAAAACTAATTCAGTGTGAGCCAATTTTTTCTGCCTAACATCTTCACAACTCGTGACCCAAGTCTTTAAATTGTACTAATTCATTATAAAAGTCAACTCAAAACAAACGAAAAAATCATACATTCATATTCCATATTATCACAATTAGAAAAAAAATAAAATTTAATTTATTACAATTTATAAGTAAAAAATTGTACAGCCATACAAAAAAAAAAAAGAATAAAAAAGAATGTTTGATAAACAGAAAAAAGAAGAAAGTGACTTTTGATTCTTTTTCTTTCATTTTTTGACATCCATTTATTTGATATGTAAATCATGTACCAAGTGAAGATTAACATAGTCAATTTACAATTATTAAGGGAGGTGAGTGATATTTTTAAAACTATAGGGGTGCCAAGTGATATTATGAGAAACCTCAGGGGAGGTTTCTGATATTATCCCTAAAATAATCAAATTAGGTTCAACGTTTTTTTCATTTCAACCAAGTCAGGCGCTCTTTAAATAACTTAAAATTTATAAGTGGCCCTCGTGACAATGTATATGGAGCATGGAAAAAAAAGGTAGAGTTGGCAATTAATGATCAACCATTATAATCTATATTAGAAAACAAAATAGTACTTGTTTAACTTCAAGAAGAGTCAAAAAATTGCCACGACTAACCTTAATAAGAGTGGCTCAACATACTTTTCCTCAGCCAAGTTAGACACTTATACAATAACTTAAAAATTATAAATAGCCTCTGTTAAGGACTTCCACCTAGTAATTTACTTCAAACATTTTAGGTAAAAGTCTAAAGTTCTCAAATATGGAGTTTTTACCATGCAGCTTACTCCAACCCGTTTTACATAGAAGTCTAAAGGGCCGTTTCGATTGCTACTTTATGGCGTTTTAAGAAGAAAATGTATTATAGCAATTTGATATATATGAAATAAAAAGACGATTACGAAATATGGATCACGAAAAACATAACTTTGTATTACCTCGACATATTTTAGACAAAAACTTGAAATTCAAAAACACTTATTTTGCTAAACACCGAGTATTATGCAATCTAAGCGCTTTAAAGTTTCTTGTATAGATTGAAAACTCTGATGAGATTTTTTTGATAGCCTTTTCCACTAAAGATATGGAATCTTCTTCTTCTTCTTCTTTTTTAATATTTTTAAAAGAAAAGGGAGGTAAGATATGGATACAGGGATTCCATTTCAAGAATTCCTTTTTACCTCACGCTCCTTTTTGAGTTTTCAGTTACCCGCCAACCATGGTCAGGTCAATCCTCGACCCAAGTTAAAAAGATAAAAAAAATAAAAATATCAGCATTAAACAACCCAAAAGATAAAGGATTAAAATCCATTGTCAGTGTAATAGATTTTTTACACTAACAGGTGTAAATGAATGTCACCTCTACAATAGGTGGATCTCAAATTTGAAATTGGATTACCTGACATACATTTGTATCCACTCATATAAACACTAACAGTGTACAAAAAAAATTACTCAAAGATAAAAGATGACATACATTTGTATCCACTCGTGTAAACACTGACAGGGTACAAAAAAAATTACTCAAAGGTAAAAGATAAAAAGATAAGGAAGAAAAAAAAAAAAAAGGGAAAGGCAGAAAACAAACAAACAAACAAACCAAAAAAAAAAAAAAACCTTTCTTTTACTAAAGGGGCAGTAGTAGGAAAGCAGTGTAGAGAGTGAGGAGTGAGTATAAAGAAGTAGTATAAAACCCTGCTTTTGGTGGCCAGTGCCCACTCTTCTACTTCTCATCTTCCTTTTTCTTCCCCGCGGAGTCCCCCTTCTTCTTCGATCTCTCGGGTAAGTTTCCACGCGCTTCTTTCGTTTGATTTTTTTTTTGTTCATTTTACGGTTTTCAGCACTCACATTCTAATCGAGCAAAATTCTCCTGCTTAAGCAGAGTACGTGAATTCATTCTAGATACGTTTTTTTTTCCTTGCTTGTAATTTCCGCTTATTTTCCAACTGTTTTTATTTTTTTGTGGAATTTAATTGTATTTACTCTCTGAGAAATGCTGAAACGATGTATTGAAATGGGAATTATCTGTGTGTTTTTCTTTTTATTTTTTTTGAAGTAATTGGAGTTAAATTTGTTAGTTAAAAAGAGTTGACGCGTTGATTTTTAGTAATCTGCATTTCTATTTCAAGCGAAATTAGATCGTGATTATCGGATAAAATGTATGTTGATTTTCTGTTTCTGTTCATTTTTGTTTATCTAGAATCGGATAAAGTTCTTGGAAGTTTTTACTTTTTGTTTAGTAAAAGATTCAATTGACTTACGAGTTTGGTAACTCTTTATTTATTTATTTATTTTTATATATGTTTGATTTCCTATTTGGTTTTCTTCCTTCCTTTGCTTTCAGTACCTCTTTTTGTCATGGAAGATAATTGGAAAAATACTGATTCTGTGTCTGCCTGTTTTTCTGCAAAATCTGTGAAGAATTTTGTTGTAGATTCTGTTGTAAAATACTGTACTATGCACCTACATTTAATACGATAATGTGGATTTCTGATATTAATATCGCTGATTTTTCAATGTTTTTTGAGTCAGATTGCATTGGACTAGATGGACCAGGTAAAGAACTACTTGATTAGTTTTGTTAGGTTTTTCGTTTATGACTAGTGTTAGCATTGGAATGTGATAGTTTGGGGGAAAAATTGCAGTACGAGAAGGTTGAGAAGATAGGGGAAGGAACGTATGGAGTGGTGTACAAGGCACGTGACAAGTCGACTAATGAAACTATTGCTTTGAAGAAGATTCGTCTGGAGCAGGAAGACGAAGGTGTGCCAAGTACTGCTATCAGAGAAATTTCTCTCTTGAAAGAGATGCAGCATGGAAACATTGTCAGGTAGTCTGCTGGTTCATTACACGTATAATTATCATGTATATCATAGCTTTTGAGAAAGTTTAGCATATGATGGAGGTTAGCAGATTGAATTTTATTCTTAAAGTCGCATATTGATAAAATTCTAGCTCAGACATGGACATGGATCATTGTACTTGTATTGTGATTCTGTTGTGAATAATGTGGACAAATCTGCTGATTCAAGGTAGTAAGATGTTGGAATGAAATATATATTCTGATTTTACTTGTTCATGTTGTTAGTATAACCAAATAGTCTCTACTTGTTCAGTTTGCTGAAGTTTTGTGATAGTGTAGGAACTGAATTTTTACAGCAGAAGTTCCTTTGAAGTGTCCATTATTCAAACACCAAAACTAATGCTGTCTGATGTTTTGATGGTTTGTGCATAGAGATGTATCTTATTTTTCAATTCTGTTCTGTAATTCTTCATTGCTGCTGCCTCAAATGGGAAGAATGTGTTTTTTACGTCATATATTTTTCTGTGTGCATGAGCTCCTTTTTTTTTTGGGGGGGGGGGCAGATGGGGTTGACAACCATTAATCACATACAAACGTAGAACTGCACGACCCGACCGCCTACTTGAGGCCATTGCTTAACCTTTTTCCTACTGTACCTGTTGAAACTCATTTCCGCAGTATGGTGACAGCCTTTATTCAGCAGAGCGTTTACAATATTGGCTAACAGGTTGCAGGATGTGGTGCACAGTGAGAAGCGCTTATATCTTGTGTTTGAGTATCTGGACTTGGATCTGAAGAAGCACATGGATTCCTGTCCAGAATTCTCTAAGGACCCACGCCTTGTAAAAGTGAGTGGGATCTTCCCTCTTTGCACTTTGTGAATATTATCCATAGTAATGGATTTTTTTTTCTTTGGGAGAGGAAAAATGAGAAGAATAGCATTGAACGTGTAAGTTCTGGCTCCAGGCTTAGCACTGTTTAAGCAAGTGGATGTTTCCCTCTCTGTTGTTTGATTCCAAAATCAGTCCCCAGATTTGCTTTTTAAATTAAAGCTTATTTGTACTCTGTGAGGTTGTACTTTTTGTTTTGTTTCTCTGAGATGTGCCAAATTGCCAGGTCAGGGCATATGCTTCTTCAGGTGACTGGTCTTTTGTATAAAAGGCAGTATCCTATTTGTAATTTGTTCGATACTTGCATGCAATCATTGTGCAGGGAAAGGAGTGTCTCCAAGAGGGATATAAATTCAATCAAGTTCCTATTCTAATATTGCTTCGAATCGCATAATTCGGATTATCGTGGAATTCTGCACAACGTTCAGCACCATCTTATCATTATATGTCCTACTTTTGCAGATGTTTCTGTATCAAATCCTTCGGGGTATCGCATATTGTCATTCTCACAGAGTTCTTCATAGAGACTTGAAACCACAAAACTTGCTCATAGATCGCCGTACCAATGCATTGAAACTTGCGGATTTTGGATTGGCCCGTGCCTTTGGTATTCCTGTCAGGACATTTACTCATGAGGTGAGTACTCATTGATGAAGTTTAGGTTTCTTTAAGACCTTATAGAGATTATAATTCAGAGTCATGATAATATTGCAGCAAAGTTGAAATGACTTTCATGTAGGTAACCAGAGAAAGTTTAAAATCATGAAGCTTTTATAGCAGTAACAAGTTTGATGTTTTTTGAATAATTTCTTTGACTATTTGTAGCAGTTCACTAGTATCCATCACAATTAATACTGCTTTTTGCATAGTTTTGATTTTAGTCCTTGTATTATGCTATATACAAGTTGTGGAACTTTTATTTTTGGGCTTTAAGTTGTGAAGTTGTGACAATATTTAAGTCATAAATGGTAATAGGTTCTTTATCTTCCCAAATGTCTGTTAAACCGAAAATTCTGTCCAGCAAATTTTCCCTTACTGGGCCTGTAATCAGTTTTATTCTTCCCAGGTTGTTACACTGTGGTACAGGGCACCAGAAATACTACTTGGATCACGCCACTATTCTACTCCTGTTGACGTCTGGTCAGTTGGTTGCATATTTGCAGAGATGGTGAACCAGCGGCCTTTGTTCCCTGGGGATTCTGAGATAGATGAACTCTTCAAAATTTTCAGGTGTTAAATCTTCTCCATCAAGGTTTCCCTTCTCATCTTTACTGCTTGTTATTCAATGGATCGTTTCAGTTTCCTGCTTTGATAAGTTGGAAAAGATATGCTCTTGTAAAGTTTCAAGAATTTTTAATTGATTGCTTTGCAACGGATGAGCATGATTGTAAGGTTCCTTGGGGCCTCAGGGTTACAATTTATGTTTAGATGAAGAAATTCTGGCATATTACTGGCATTTTTTTTTGGTTCTTATTATTGATTGTCTATCCAGAGTTATGGGTACTCCAAATGAGGATACTTGGCCTGGAGTAACCTCCCTGCCTGATTTTAAGTCTGCATTTCCGAAGTGGCCTTCAAAGGTGATTACAAATCAATGTCATTTCATTTTTATGTTTGTGTTTTTTCCAATCCACTCTGTACCCTCTCTCTCTCTCTCTCTCTCTCACGCACACATAGACACAACCACAGAAACACAGACACAGACTTATTTTGTGCCTCTATCTTAAAGGATCTGGCAACTGTGGTGCCCAATCTTGATGCCGCCGGTCTTGATCTCCTGCGTGTAAGTCCATTTTCTGAGACTGGTTCTAGTACTGGACAAATTATTCCTCCAAAAGTAATGATGCATCAGAGTCCTGTGCGTTCTGAACTCTGGCCAAACACATACTTGTTAGGGCTATAAAACATTCAACCTGGAGTAACTAATTATCATTGTATGATGCTCTATCACAAACTTGTTGCGTGCTAAAGGTTATTACTTTTTACTTTTCTGTGATTTTTCCCCGGCATGGAATGGTATTCTAATGCAACACTGTATGCTCTTATTATGTTTATGGGCCTCATGTCTAACCTGCTGCTGAAGGTTTTGCTTTTGAATGATTCTGTCCTTCAATTCTCTGTCTATCTCTCCCTCTCTCTGAGGCTTTGGGTCTGTTGCCAATTTGTGTTTGCTGTATTCTTTCAGCATTTCCTAGATCTGTGATATCTGTTTATTATTCCTTAATCTTCTACTATCCTTCCTGCTTATGAGTCTAGGTAGGCAATTAGAGAACTGTTATTGTAGGTTCTGGTAAAAGATATTGATGCAATAATGATTTCCTAATGCTGATTTCTTTATGCTTCAGAAAATGCTGTGCTTGGATCCCAGCAAGAGAATCACTGCAAGGAATGCACTTGAGCATGAGTACTTCAAAGATATCGGTTTTGTCCCTTGATATTGTCTTCCCCTCCTATTGGTTGCAAGTGTATATTGGTATCTGTCATCCATGGGATTTTATCAAGTCATATATATGTGTGCTCTTAGGGTGATTATTTTTTGTTCTTTGATTTCCTTGGACGCATTCAATCTATATTGCAGTGGTTTGCTCGCGTGGAATCCAAATTTCTTGTTCTTCATATATGTTGAATTCCATTTTAATGCTTAAAGATATTCCTTCAGTTGTCAATCTTATTCCTTTTTTTGGCTAGTTTTCTTGTAAGGTCATGCCCAAATTGAAAGATACGCTGGCTCATTTTCCTTCAAATATAACATTATATTCAGAGTGCAACTTTCTCGACCGGAATGCTGCAGATCAATTATGTCTGAAATGATATTCTCAAGCATTGAAGAATCCAAGAAATTTTCATTGTTTTTTGGCGTATTTGTATTGATAAATAATCACCTCTCATCTTTCATGCTGAGCCTGACTGGTGATTTTACCCGATTTCGGCGTGAAAACTTTTGTTGATACGAAGTCTCTCGACTGCTCTAGGGGATCCACAGCGTGCAGAAACTACTTGATGAAATTGCTAGGACAAGTACTTGCTTTTGTTTTTTATACAAAGCATTTTGTTACTTCAAGAATTTTGCTTTGACCCTCTAGAGTAGCTAAACCAAGACTTCAGTTGATCTCTGAAGGTTCTTTGTTCTGAAATTTTCTACTCCAGCTTGGGAAATTGTTTTGTTAAGAGGTGGTGACCCTGGGGATATTCACTAGGCCATTCACTCTTCTAAGTACCCGGGTTTGTTTTCAAGGGAAGGGTTAAGTTACAATCGAACGATAGGTTGATGATATATTGGTGGATTAGTTTTACATCAATCAGTATTTGGAGCAATCATCATACTAAACTCAATTGCGAGATGGATTGATGACGGAAAGGTATCAAATCTGGAGAGTTTAGTCAGCTCTCAAGCTTTTCTCTTTTCATGTGGGTAGAAAATGAAGCAAATGCCACGGGAGTTCATTTCCTTCTGCAGCATTCCTGCCTATGTACTCTCTGAGTTGTCCACAACAGCAAAATTGTTAGAAACTGGGACTGAGAAATGGAAAAAATGGAAACAATTCTTGATTCCATCCAAGCCAGTAGGTTTTGAACTTGTCTATTCATTTGCATTTAACTTTCGCTGGATGTATGGTCTGTATCAAAGGGAAAGATTGATCTTTATTTCTGTCACGAACGGCGGGTGATAGTGTTACTGGTCCTCCGGAGCTATGTTCCAAGAGCTAAAGGAAGAGGGAGAATGATAGTATTTTGGCCTCCGGGAGTGCAGGTAGGGTTGGTTGTGCGTGAAGTGTATGCAATAGGGGAGAAGAGAGTTGGAGTTGGACAACTAGGGACACCATGTATTATTGGATGTTCTGCAGTCAATGCTTACTCGAGTGAGTTGTATAGTGCTGGCATTTTATCATATTGTATCAGCTTTACTGGCTGTTAAGTTTTAATGTTAGTTTATTATAGTAAAAAAAAAATTAAATTAAATAATGGTTGTGTTTGGATAGTAGATTATTTGGGATAATTTTTGAAAAAAAAAAAATTATTGTATCACTTTTCGATGTAATGTATATAAGATAAAAAAGTTGTTAAAAATTGTTTTGATGATTCAAGTAATTAAAATTTGGTAAATAATACACAATCCAAACAAACCAATCCGAGAGTGTTTGGATAGACGATTATTTACTTTATTTATTTGCTTACATTATCAATACATTTTTAAATCACTTTTTTATCTCACATACTTCACATCAAAAAAAATGTTACAGTAGTTAGATAATTAAATTATTCTAAATAATCTACTATTCAAACACGGGTATTTAGATTTCCTCCCAAATATATATATTAAAAAAAAAAAAGGGAGAGAGACAGAGAGAAGTTCATAGTACAAAAGGGCCGGAATCAATGTGGCCCAGACCAGGACTGTAGAGCCTGCATAAGCAATTAACCGCTGCGCGGGCTCCACTTTATATTCGTGAGTTGAGGAATCCATCATTGGTGAAGTTACGGAGGGTGGTTCTGTCCGGTTCATATGGCTTCTTCAAGATTTCTGTCGGTTGCTGTATGTACATTATACACACGATTTTTGATAGTGATTCTAATTATTTGTGTAATCAGCAATCTCTAAAATCTTTGCAATTTTTAGTAAAGCTCCTTTCAAAATTGCTTAGGAATGAGAAGAAATTATACTTTTCAAAAAGTATTAAGTTGTAATTTCTCCTAAACATAGTTTTAATTTTTTTGATAATTTTTTTTTTGTTAACTTGTTCTACTTAGACCCTTTTTTTTTTTTTCTCTTGATAAGTTACTTTGACTAAAATTTTTCTACGATTTAGAGATTTCAATTAAAATAACTAAAATATCTGTGAGATAATATTAGTCAAATTTACTGAAGAATAAAATAATTCAAAAACTTTAAAAAAATGACACATAGATTATCTATAGAAACCTTCTAAAGAAAATGGACTGGTGGTATTATAATTATAAATTATATAACAAGAGTGCAATAGAAAAGTTCTAATACAATTTCCTTCACCTCTTTAAAGCCTCAAATCCTGTCAAGGTAAAAAGCATATTACAATTTCTATGTTTCATCACAGAGACATTGTACCTTTCAACTTTTGGTTATTTCTTTGACGCATACATTCCCTCCTAGATTCTATTTGTTGAAAAAGTAACAAAAGAGAGAGAACATTTCCAACTTCATGCAATGGTGCTTCAATCTTTTCTTAAAACATTACTTCTACTTCCTTGTCTATTTTGCGCTCTTTTTCCATAAATGTACAAACATGCTATATGAATTTTACTATTTTCACAAGCATTTCCATTGCTTTCTTACACTTGATCTTTTCAGTTTAGTTATTTTTGGCAAATTTCCTTGGTTTCTTCGGTTTCTCACTTTTCTTCTACAAGCCCACTTGTATAATTGGTCCCCTCCACATTCTTTTTTTTTTTTTTTTTCTGCTATGGATCTAAAGCCGCACACATTTGAAAAACTCACACTCTTTCTCAAAAGTCAATCCAATGAGCAACCCAAGTGTCTAATAAATTATTTGTTTGTTTAAATGCAATATTTAAATTATTCCATTTTTGTTACAAAAATTCAAAACATAAGTAAAGTTCATCTGAAATATTTTATCCTTGAATATATTACGTTGATCACATTGCAAGTCCTTATCTTAGTAAATTACAAAAAGTCCTTAAGAATTCTACCAAATCTTGCAACTTTCAAATTTAACAAACAAATAATTTTTCTTAATATTAACTTGTTTTAATCATTTTTAGTGCCCAATGCATAGTACGGGATATAAAGATGATGTTGACTGTTGTATCCCCTTTTCAAAAGTAACGGCTCCCTTCAAAGTTCAACCTTTATCTATTAATGAATATTCCTACCTTTTCCGATCAATTATTCTTTGCTATCTATAGCGTCATGCAGCTCTGATATTATACGTGCATGGACAAGAAAAGAGTAACGGACTTGGTCAAATTCATTGAAGGAGAGGGGAAAGGAATGGAGAGGATGTTCAAGTTTTACGGATGGAACTAGCAACCTTCTTTCTTTTTTTTTTTGGTCAGAAAAATTTTGGATGGATTCAGCGCCGGTCACCATCACAGATCAAAGCATACTTCCTAAATCATAGGTTCTTTACAGATATTCTTACAAATCATTTATTAACACAATTTTATATCGGCAGTGGAAAGTGACTAGTTCTTATGAACTGACTCAACATGTGTTAGCAAATCAGCAATTTTTCACAATTTAAACTAGCAACTTTTGGGGGAAATAGCGGAACTGTGGAGCGAAAAGGACTCCCAAAAAAAAAAAAAAAGTCATCTTTGAGCAATTATAGATATATAAGCTGGATAACTATTGTCATGTTATATCCTTTATTCTCAGATAAATAGACACACACACACATATATATATATATGGACATAATTTCGTCCTTCTCACAACTTCATCATGATGATTGAAGATGCTAATTATTTAACACAGACACACACACACATGTATATATATATATATATATATATATGGCTCCCTCTCTTCTTTTGCTATTGCTGCTCCTCTGCATCTTTGACTCTAGAGAAAATGAAAGGTAACGCTATCCTATAGTACTATTTGCTAATGCTTTTACTTTCTGTAAATATTTATTCATGGTCACGGATGGAGATCCTACAACAAGTCAAGGGATATATCTCCCGATGCTGTAGTATTATTTGCTCATCATACTCGCGATACTGAAGGAGCAGCGTACTGGAAGCGTGCTATAGGGGTCATATCTTTGTCTAATCCGTCCGTGAAGGTATTGGACTCATCTTCAACATCGTCTTGTCAACTGAAATTGCAGTGAAATCATAGCAAGCAGTATTTAGGATCATAATACACCAGAAAAAACGTGTCACTACTTGTGCATGTTAATATGTGTGTAATGACAGGGCCATGATTGGTAGGATGAGGGTTAAAACACCTTCTCCCCTACCACGGGCAACCTCAGCTCTGTCATCACTACCCTATTTCATATATTTGTTTTTGTGGTTTTCTAAAATTTGTGGGCATTTTATATTGTTACTGAAAATGGTGTGTTTATAAACAAATTTGTTTTTCTAGCAGACCTATCAATATGTCTTTTCATGTCAACACTCATCAGAGGTGCTTGTAGATAAGCTTTCGGCGAGTGCTATGGCGGCGAATACCTATCCTCATTTGTCTCAGAGGTTGTCTTCCTTTTCTCCCGTTATTTCTTGGCAAAAGTAGGAATCTAGGAATTTCTGGATCTTAAAGGCCTGAGAAGGCAAGGATATTTATCAAGAACAACTAATTTGCGTAGTACTTTTGGCAGTCGATTATAGTACTTTGGCAGGTATCAAAAAAGTTCAAAGTATGGGTCGAAAATTGTCCTAGCATCAACGCTACTGCATGAATAGTAGATTTAAAAGGAAAGATACGTATTGTATTGGCTTAAACTTTTTAAGAATAGATGTATGCACGTTCGGTCCATATCTGTATGTAGTAGAGGGGGAGAGAGAAATCAGAAAAGACACCTGGAAGTAAGCATCAAGTTTCCCCTTTAGGGTTGCATGTTCTTGCTTGACTGCTTGGAGAGTCCTCCTGCATCTGCAAAATGAATCATGTAGCAACAGATCAATTAGACTCATATAGGTCATTTCAAAAATTTTTTTGCTAGTGAAAAATAAAATAAAATTAGAAAAGCATGAGGAAAAAAAGTATCAAGTTGGGCAAAATCAAAGAGTACCCTTCAGCGTTCACTGCATTGCAGTAGTCTTGAAATCGGGTGCATTCCCTTTTCACCTTTTTGGCACCAATGCTGCATCAAGTCAAAAGATAATCAGGGTGTTTGTACGTGTATGGTCAATCACTATATAAGCTTCATTTGGGGGAGACCACCAAGAATTAATTCCTGTTATCTAGCAATCAAAACGTAACCTTCTTAATTGGATGTTGAGATTGAGAAAACAAGTTAAAAAAAAGGGTTCTCTCTTCTCAAATGCTAAACCACTTTGAAAAGTCGATCGATTGCATCCAATTCTTGGAAAGACTTGATTGCCTAAAACCTTCTTGTTTTTAAGATTCAAAGGTAGGTTCGAGTAGTATTTGTTTCGTGCCATGCATGCATGCAGACGCTGTCATGTCAGAGTATTGAAGAGCTAGCTTGCCACATATATATGCATACAATTTGGGGCTGGAGATATTCATAAAACTGAAACTGAAACATTAAACTTTGTGCTGGGGTGTATTGGATAAGATTCTGTGTTCTGCCTCTGGTCTTTCATTGGAAATACGTTGCTAGAAATGCTTTATCAAATCAACTGCATTAACCAAGTTGCTCACAGCCCAGCTTCATCCATCCATATAGCCAACTGTTGTTCGTTGCACAGAATTCCTGGAGCCCAGACTGAAAGATGACGACCTCTAAATACTCTTAGATATGATGCACAAATGCTTGTGCCCCAACCATCCTTTTCCTCGTTCCCGGTCCCACTGTCCCCACTCACAATCACCAGACAGTTCGTTTGGATTGTATCTTTTAGGAGTTGCAGAGAAAAATTAGTATAGTGATCGATTTATATGAAGTAAAAAGGTAATTAAAAATTATATAGAAGGAATATTTTTAAAAAAATATAAAATATTTTTTCCACCAAATCACAGGATAAACAAGGCATAACACTTTTTTTTTTTTTTTTTTGGCATACGTCAGTAAGACATGTGCGTGTGCGTGTGCGGGCACACATACATATGGTGATAAATATCTTACCTCCTTTATCATTAAGTGTAAAAGTTAAGCACAAGCATTGTCAAATCAATCTAAAACTGGCAAAAAATATATTATTGTAATAATAAGCAGATATAGGCATGTTGTTCTGGCTCCTATCAATGTGGACGAAATTACATCTTTGGAGCTCCAGCTTGCAAGTTGGAAGTGTGAGCATCTCTAATATTTCTCTTAACTTTTCAATCCATAAGGAATTTTTGGAGTGGTTGAATTTTTCTCACAGTCAATATCTGATGGGATGTTCTCAGATGCTGACATGTGGACAACAAGGGGTCAGAAGGGTGATTAGATGCTATCTTTTTTCTTTGTTTTTTTTTTTTTTAGGGATGGTGGGGCCAACTTTATTTTAAGAAATACCTTCTCCCTTAAGTCTCTTTTGAATTGAAGTTCTGTGTGAAAATTTTTTTATATTTTTAGTGATCATATTTTTTAAATATTTTTTTACTTCACGTACATCATCAAATTGATATAATGTATTTTTTTAATAGAAAATGTTTTTACCTTTTAACATTTGTATACTTTCATTGAATTTTTTCTCTACTCGTTTGAGTCAACCTCAAAGCGGTTACTCGAGTGTTGAAGACATTTTCCATTCCACCTGCAGAAGAGAAGACAATAGAACCTCCTAAACATATAGTCACCCTTTTGGCTTTCCACCTTTATTGTCGCTTCTAGCTCTTAAATTTGTTGAGGGGAAACTAAACTCAAAAGGGAATAATGAAGAAAGATTCTCTAGATATTAATTTATATCAGTGCTTGATATTTCCAAGATGGATGAACGTATTTGACTTGTAGCTCTTCCCTATTGGTGCCATTTTATACAGCACTACACTACTTCCAAATAACTACTAGAGAGTTTACCCTGAACAGCTACCCTTGAACTGGTGCATGGCATCATCCAACTTGCCAAAATCCATAGGATTTTTTCCCCTGCATAAAAATAATGTAATTGTCATTTATTAAACAACTTGGTCTTTTTCCCCTGTATAACAATAATATAATTATAAACTTATTAAACAAGCTGGTATGCCAAAACCAAGAAAATAGATGATTAAGGATGGGATTTTTCTCACATCGCCACTTCTATGTTACGGATCAATCTTGCTGAATCATTGTAGAAAACCCTGACAACTTCCTCTACAAAGTTAGGGTTAACATCATCTTGCAATTCTTCCAGCTGAATAAACTGGTCGTCAAGATATCCCTGCAAATTAAACCACAACTTAGGATAAGATGTTAGATATTAATTTGTACATCCACAAGAATAAAATATAATATCCTTCACATTTGTTCACTTGGGATCTGACAAAAAGTTTCTCCGGTCAAGATTCCAAAAAAAAAAAAAAAAAGAAAAAAGAAGGAGCTTCTTGCTAGGATAACATTTGTGTTTAAAGTATCAAATGACCAATTAAGTTTAATTTCGTACCCAAAAAAGAAAAAAAGAAAAGGAAAAGACCAAATGGGTTTAATTGTACGACTTGCAGACAAAAATTTTGGAATTCATATTTACCATTTCAGGTCCTAAAATCACTCAGAAGATTACGTTGATCCGAAGGATAAATCATATAACTTCTTTGGGGGAAAAAAAACAGATATAACTTCTTGATTCAGTCTAAGGGCCGGTCATCTTCATTTATATCTCAGATAGTAGAAATCACCATCTTCCTTCGCCACCCTAGTCCTTGCGTTTTTTACTCAGTACTTACTCTTTCTACAACCATTTCAGAGGTCACAGTGTTTCTAATTTTGTATCAACTCGAGAATTTTTATGATCAAGGGTATGAGAGCTTCTTAGACGAAAAAAACCTGATCAAAAAGGGCTTTCTTCATGTCGGCAGCTTGCCGTTGCAGTGGCTTTTCCCCCATTTTTGTACTGATAAAAAGGGGAAAATTTTGAAATGAAAAGGCAAAAGGGAAATCAATGCCCTCTGAGAATTGAAGACTCTGATATGTTGGTGCTGTGAAGATTTGTTGTACGAAGCTGAAGATTTGGCTGGTTTATATAGGAAAGCCGAGAAGACACAAGGGGTCCACATCACTATTTCCTAATAATGATACGAAATTCCTAAAGCAAGATGCATTGGAATGGGGGAAAAATTTCGTGCAAGATAATAATTTCATTAGTTTCTCCGACTCTAGCTTTTGTTTCATCACTCGGATGTGATCCGCTAGATAAAGCAAAGATGCATCTTTATTTTACATATTGTGTGCTGATAAATTTTAGCTCCGTTCAAATCTCCCTTCCGAGCACTCTTTAAGGTTCCCGGAATTTCTCTCTCTCCGACCCTTACCCTGCCCTTGCTCTATTCTATAAAAGTTTCACTCGCTCTTACTCCGTCTCCCACTCCTCCAAATTCCAATCCCACCCCTCCTCCCCCACTATTCCCCTAGGTGAACTCGCCTTATCCCACTATCATTATTATTTTTTAGTATTTAATAGGTTTAGTAATCATTTTTTTTTGAATTTCTAGCAAAAAATTACATAATTTTAATATAAAAACATAACATGTCATTTATTCCATACAATATATTTATATAATAATAATAATAGTAGTAGTAGTAATAATAATATAGCATTTATTTTTTATTATACAAATAAAAATATACATATATCTCATATTATATTAAAATTTAGGCAGGGTCAAGGTAAGGGATGGGGAAGGGGTATGCCCCCTTTCCCGCTGCTCCATTTAATGCTAGGAGGAGCAAAATTTTCCGCTCCACAGCCACCAACCCTGCTCCGCCCCAATCCCCTACCCCATTCCTCTCCCGTGGGTGGACACTCATAAGTTAAATCTTTCTATTCTCCTACTAAAAAAATAAAAAAAAGCTTTAGTTTGTTCAAATCCTCCCTCATCCTCTCTACTTCTTAAATCCCATCTCTTCTCAACTAACAAATTTAAAAAAAAAAAAACTTTGGCTTCATTTAGTTAGTAAATTTTCCAAAGATGATTTTTCATATAAAGTCTAACAAACTAAAAAAAATTTTGGATCCATTTATTTGGTAAATTATTTCAAAAATGATTTTTCACATTGAAGTTTTATCTCATCGTGCGCTTATCCCTTTTTTTGGATAAAAAAGAAAATTTCATTCTAATATTTGTGATAATAACAGCAAGTATGTAATGAAACGTCAAACATGACACATATATAAATTTGAAAATCAAATGACACAACAAATCTACAAAACTATATATTTGATCATAACATTGAAACTTCAAGGATATCTTCCGTGAATGTCACTGTCCCAATGTTTGTTAAATTCAGATTGGATAATGACTTGTCTATACTACTAGATTAGGGGTCAATTGGTTGGATCAGTCAGGCCGTTCTAAAAAATTTGTTGACGTCAGCATAATGTCATAGTTATTTATATTTTTAAAAGTTTTCAAAAATATTGAAATTAAATTCTTATATTTTGATAAAATATACAAAGTGTTTTAAAATATTAGACTTATTATCAAATATACGCCTAATAATTATAAAAGTCTGAATTCAAGCCTAAAACATATTCACTATCCAAAACTATTTGAAAAACTAAATTAAAATAAGTTATATCCAATTTGAGATCGTTTTATTTCAAATATGGTTTTCTAATGTAAGTTGGAATCAATGATGATAATTTGATAGGATGACAGGGATGAAAACTTCTTGATTATACCAGACATGGGAAAAGAAATTAACATTCCATTCTGACTTAGTTACCAAACACTGGAATAATAAATTTTTTCCTCTCCATTCTGGCAGGAAAAGAATTCTGGGTGGAAAGACCTTTCTATTCTAGACCTTTCCATCGTACTAAACGAGGGGTAAGTGGATCGGGTTTTCTTATTTCTTTAAATAAATAAAGGTTTTACAATTTAGGTAACTTAAATTATGTTTGGAAAAAATAAGAAAGAAAAGTTCAAGAACCGGATCAACCAGTCAAATCAAATCACTGATTTTACTGGTTTCTGACGATTTTGACCAAAGCAATTTTGTACTAATGACTAATTCGGAAAGAAGACCAGTTCACGGTCCAACCGACCAGTCCAGTTCGGATCTAACAACACTACACTGTCTATGTCTTCCGATAGTTAGTATCTAGAAAATAATACAATAACATATTTAATATATCTTTTACTTATGCCACTTCCATATATAATAGTCTACTCAAATCTTCAATTATCCACGATTCTACATCGCTCATCATGAGCAGTTGCTCAATCCAAAATTCATGTGCAAAGAACACGTATTAAATAAGTAAATAAGCGTTCATGTAGATTAAGGTGTGAAGAGCTGTCTTCATGCATATATGATATAACTCTTCTCCACCCTGTTTCCTATAAATCAATTAATGGCATATTTTAGAACATTCGTGATTGTACAATTCTAGTAATGTAGTGCACCATGTTGTGTTTTTAGATGACTAAGACGGTTATAGTATTTCTCATACGAAGAGTCTAATTTCACACCTTCTACAAACTTCACAGTTAATTATATAAGTTGTCAATACATCGAAAGTGTTGGTTTAGAATTAAGAGATGTGAATTCAACCCTCTCTCTTTCTCCTATCCATCATCTCATGTTTCTAAAGAAATGAGTTTTTTATCATCTCTCTCTCTCTCTCTCGTTTTCGGTTTTCCTGAGCAATAACTTCAGAAAGTTTGAGAAAAGTTGAGACTTGACAGAATAATAACGAAGTTGAATCTCAGGCAAACTGCTCCAGTCGCTTGATTCCTCCTAGTCCCTCTGATTTGACATCATTGAATCAAAAGACAATAGATGAAGCCACTTTCCAGTTCACAAGAAGAAAAGATACTCATGAAAAGGTTACATGGCCATCACGAAACTAAGAGAAGGGGGATTAGATTCTAAGCAATTGTCAAATTAATTTGAGATCTTCGCATTTGACGACTGTGGAAACTGAAAAATGTGGTAAAACTCACAGGTGAATGGTACTTGCAGATACAATTGTTTTGTCACACAGATGTCTAAAAAGTTTCGTTTCTGGATGGTCTCTCCAACGAGTAGAATTGATAATTATGGAGGTTTTGACGTGAGAAAAAAGAGCAAGTACTTAAAATTTCCAGACGAACTTCAAAAGCTAATTTGAGAAAGATGTATTTTTCCAGTAGAGAGGTTGGCCGCTTGAAGAGCATTTCGGATCATATTTCTAAAGGTCGTAGGTATCCCTCAATATGCATAGCTATTTGGAAGATTGATCCCATTCTTCAACCCTAGTTTGCCATCAAGCAGTTTTCACATACATAAATACCACTTCTCACAGTTCTATTATCAAAGTCCCTCGTGATGGGGCGTTCCTTCATATGCCGTGGCTGCATACACCCGTTTGGTCCTAAATGGCATAGCTTCCTCCGGATTCTCAATAGTCCAGTTGAGTCAATCCCGTTGATTAGTAATGGTTCTAAACAATGTGACTAATCGAGTCAAGGGAGGTCAGTGAAAGTATCAGAAATCTTAGGAGAGGATTTTGAAATTACTCCCAGGAACTATTTGCATTAGCAAAGGTTTTGAAAGATTCATAGTCTTGAGTGGTCTAAAAAATAAAATAAAATATACTGTTCAAAATACAAGATGTTTATCAATCTTAATATCTGCAAGACTCATAAAAAATTCACATTGTGCTCAAGTTGATTTATATTTTGAACCAAAGAATTTATATATTGTTAAAATACATGTAACTATTCAGGATAACCGTGTAACTATCCCCAGCCCAAATTCGAATTCCATATGTATATGCAGACTTGTACATATAAGGTAGGAGTAAGAGATTTTTTTTTTTTTCCTTTTGTGTCACAACTTAGATTTTCATTTTTGCCCTTATTGAATATTTCCAAGAAAAACTTTCGAAGAATATTTATCTAGCTCATAACAACTTTAATTGAATTCGTCCTTTTTTTTCTTCATGAAAATTTTCCTTTAATTTGCATGCACAATCGTCCTGCCGCCTTTCTGACCAGTTAACTTTTACCAGGTTGGACTACATCTATTAATCTGCTACGTGACAGGCCCTGCACCAATGTTCATTTTCCATCAGTTTTAACCCTAGGAAAATTTATGGTCCTATGGCAGCTTGCAAGACTAGTAATGTACATAAATCAAGCTCATTAGCACATAGTTATAACTGTATATGCATGTCTTAAGTGTACCAAGATAGAGAACCAATGTCTATGTAAGGTTCTCACTTCAAAAAGAGTGTGCAATAATTCTGCATCCCCAGCTGGGAAATTTACTATAACCAATCACCTATTTATGTTCCATGTTTGGCACAGAAAGGGAAGCACAGAAAAGCGATCACAATCAAAAAACCATGCCGGAAATAGTAGTGCAATTTAATCAAAACCACGAAAAATGGAAATCTCCTACTTGCAATGCTGCTAGGGTTCTGTACATAGCAAAACTTGATAAACAGGAGACCTTCACTAGCCATGCAAAACCTGAAATTTATTCAGCATGTAAAGTACTAGTGCTTTGAAAAAAAAAAAAAAGAGTACAAGTATTACTAGCATTTTGACAAGAAAATACAAAATAAACCAGGACTGACTTTATAAATCAAATTGAGCAGTCAACTACTTGGAAGAATGCAATGCACGTCGATATAAACTATTGTTTCAGGTAAATGAGAAACAAAAATGAAAAATCAATAAAGTCAGTTACAATACGTTTTACAAATCAACAGTGATTTGTAAAACGTTCAGCGTCCCCAAATCGTCTAATTCCAATATGGTCAGTTTATGGTTCAGATTTTCAGAAAACTACATAGAATTGAAACTGAACTGCATGCATGCATGTACATAACTATGTAAATAGATGTATATGCAAGACATGTACAGCTAACCTAAGAAAAAGCATATTTATAGAAAATCCATGTGTGTATTTACAGGGTCAGTAACCGTGGTTTTCCAGCTATTCTTATATGATAACCAGTCAAAACTAATAAAATGTTCAAAACAATTTGCAACTTATCTGAATAGGTTAACCATTGGATTTTGGTCTAATGGACAAGAGAATCTCTTAGAGTTTTCTCGTATACTAGGTTACGGGAATCAAATCCTACCTAGTACATTACACGAAATAGTGGCTTCTTTTTGCTCCCCCTGCCCCCCCCTCTCCAAAATAAAAAAGAGAGGAGGTGACTTATCTGAATAGGTTTAATGGGTAGGAAGAGTCTCTTAGAGCTTTCATCGTATACTAGGTTAGGGGAATCAAATCCTACCTAGTACATCACACGAAGCAGCGGCTTCTTTTTGCTCCCCCCCCCCCCCCTCCAAAAGAGATAAAAAAAGGAGACTTATCTGCCCAGGTTTGCATAATTTAGGTTTTTTAACTCAGATGAACCGATCGAGAATGCGGTCCATGGCCACCCATGAGGGAATCTGCTTCGTAAGAATCGTAACTACAAGCGACATGTCTGTTCAGAAAGGTAGTACCATAATATGGCCAACTGGAATAATCACAGCATATGAGCTGTTTCTGGATCGAAAATGAACTACTTAAGAAACTCGAGATCTATCTACTCTGGGCAAATTCAGTGCAAAAATAAAGAGGAACTTAGGAAGTGGAAAGCTGCAAGTAATGGGTTAATACCATGCAACGACAAGGAAGAGAAGAAAGAATCTCAGTGATCAGTGAAAAAGGGCACATCCTTTACAGTAGCAGACAGTAACCCTTTGTGCTGTCCGAGACTCTTGAAGATCCATATCAGCTATTCCAGCATATCATGCAAAGCAAAAGAACTGACTGAGATTTACACCCTTTATTCCTCTGCCGCCCATCAAGAGGTTAGAAATAGAGGAGGAGCTTTCACAGGACCATTAACTCTCTCTCTCTCTCTCTCTCTCTCTCTCTCTCTTGCTAAATGGAGATGTGTGGTCTCCTACATACCTTTCTAAAAGATTCAAAAACTCTGGGTGGGCGGGTTGCTAATCGGTGTTAGAAGATGATTACAACTTTTCCTCTTCCTTCTCTTGGGACAGATGGACATTCTTCCAGGGCTCATTACTACCTTCCACGTTGATATGGAACCCAGGGAAGAAGTGGCAATTCTCCAAAGAAATTTCAGCTTGGCTCGGACTTATAAGCGAGCTCCGAACAAGAATTCCTCACGTCCGCGTCCAAAAGTTTCATCCCAAAAGAGATAAGAGCACAACCTAGATTCTTTTTTCTTCCTCCAATCCTGCCTTTTCCACTTTCATCTGATTCTCTTTTACCTTTCTAGTCCAGTCTTTCAGGTCAGATATTAAAAACATTTACCATGGACCCAAAACCTAAAAAAGCAAAAAGTGGTGGGGGTCCTGGAGGAGGAGGTTTTGGCATATGTGAAAGCCTTGAAGTTGGAAGACGCTAGAAATCTGCAACTTGGCTTATAATTCACCATCAAATGATCCAAAAGTCAGTGTCATAAGTGGGAGGGAAAAGGAACTCAGCAATGATCAGTTGATGACGGGATTATTGACGCATTGAAGTCTTAAATTGAGCTAGGCTCAGCTACAGCAATGATCAGTTGATGACGGGATTATTGAGGCATTGAAGTCTTAAATTCAGCTAGGCTCAGCTACGCCGTTTGACCAAGGAACCAACAAATGAAGTATACCAGAACTTGCAATTACAAGAAACTCCGAACCAAAATTCAGCAAGAACAATCGATCTTCCAATTGTGATGCCATTGATTTTCTTTTAAGAAGTGCACCAGGGATGCTAAAGCTTGATTTAGCTAAGTGGAACAAAGCAAAGGTGTTTTAAATCCTTAAACTGACCATCCATTGGCATAACATAGTACATCTAGAGTTGCAGCTACAGTTTACATTGATCTATAGGATGAACAAGAGGTGTATGTATTGTATATACCAAGAAAGGTAAACTCCTAATCAGAAATAACAGTAAAGATTTCAAAGAATTGGGAATTAATTCAACTGCTCAGATTCCGTCTACTTGACCCCTCAAAAGGGAGGGGTGAGGATAGCATAAAAGCTTTAATGCTTGCCTTTTTGGATAGATTATTTCTGCCCTCCACAATAATGAGCTCATGAGGATGCCTGTTGGAGAACATGGAATTTGAATTTTTTGATGAGTGAGGTCCAGGTTGCTATCGAGCTGACCCTTTCACCAAGCTCCAAAAGCAGCATGAGTTGTATTTATCACCGCAAGAATCCCATAGCCTGGTACGCATTTTTTAGGGTATTATCTGCAATGTTTGCAGCTTTTTTAGCACCTTCAGCCAACACTGAATCTAGGTAACTTGCATCAGACATGATTTCCCCGTAACGAACCTGAAAAGTTATAAACTATAATTAGTGATGCATATGCCTTATTTGTCGTATCCACTATGAAGTACCGGTCAGTGCAGGCAGAAGACTATACAAGGCCAACTATGAAGAATTAATTATGTTGAAATGACATAGGATATAATCAGTCATCTGAGAATACATGATTATCAATGGCTTGGGCTTAACAAACATGAATTGAAGCACGAGGAAATGAATTTGAACGCACAAGAGGACAAATAGTAGAATTAATTTTTGTTTGGCTTACAAGAAAGAGCAGTACAAATTTTAGCTTGAAAAAAAAAATGGGTGTATGGATGGTAGAAATATAGTACACATATACCGGTCATACAGCAAAATGATTGTCATGATATTGGGGAAGCAGGCATGCCTCTCTACATAATTTCACACCTATGAATTAATGTTATAGCTACTCTGCAATTTTTACTCCCCAGTATTCACATCCTGAGCAGAGAATCAGTATGACTAATTGGCTATATCTGATAGTCTGGCTTAGTAATGAAAATTCTAATGTAAGAACAGAAACCTGGATGGGATGTAAGTGAGCAATCAGAGCATCTGCAAGGACAGCTTTGAATGTCCCCCAGTTCATATCTCGACATTCTTCAGCCACTTCCTGGGAAAGATAAAGATCAATGGTGTAAAAGAACCTATAGATAAAAACATATAACTGTTTTTTAAAAGACTATCAAAGTTGTATGCATCATAAGGAGACATGAATACATCTTTCATAAAACAAAGAAAAAAAAATCTGAAAAGATGTCACTCGTTTTAATCACATTCACTGCATCTCATTTTCATAAACATTGAAAAATATGTCAAACTACAAGCAACAACCATCCGCATTATAGATTTTTTTTGTGAATTCTTTTTTTTTTTAATTTTTTTAATCTTGTTTTTAGGTGGGGTGTGCCACGCCAAGGCCATAGCACAAGGCCTAGGGAACATTCGAGAGTCCATGGTAGCAAGTTACCATAATGAGCTCTCCCCCTTGGAAAAATTGACGGGCGTTTGGTAATTTTCATGTTTTTCCGTTTTTGTTCTTCAATAAGAGCAGAACAAAACTTTTGTTCTGTTTGTTCTTTAAAACAGAACACAGACATGTTTGGTTTGCAAACTTGTTTAAAAAGCCCCAAAAAAAAAAAAAATCACATCTGGTTATAAATTATACTTTCGCATTATACATAAACAAGGAATTAAAAAAATATTCCTCCATGGCATCACTGTGTTATTCTAGTGTCTGAAACTACCAAGGAAATTAGGAAAGTAAACAAAAAAAAGGACAAAAAAAAAAAAAGAAAAGAGCTACTGAACATGGACATCCTAAGCAAGAAAAAAGAACATCAGCAATCTCCATATCAAAATGATCCCATCCATTCCCATATTTTCTTGTCAAAATCCTTTAGGATGCAACACTGCACTGGAACTGTAGGAAGAACAAAAGATCAAAAAGATCAAAGCTAAGCAGAAGCCATGGCTTGACTCTTGACATCTTCATGACATGCATGTGTCTGCTATCAAAGCTTTCCTTCCTAACTATTTTTTGTTAACTCCAAAAAAAAAAAAGATCTTAGATGAGATCTCATGCAATTTAATTTCCAAGACTCCACCTGTATGAAGAATTTCCTTTTAATTCGAAAAATAAAGCCTGATCAGGGAGTGGAGATTACTATTGACACGGAGAAAGGATTATGGGTAACTAAAGAATATGTGATGATAGTGGCAGGAAGGATCAAGGCTGTGAACATGTGAAGGTGGAGAATATGTAGGTAATTACAGAATATGTGAAGGTGGAGATTAGAAATTAGACTTGGGTTTGGAGGACTAGCAAGGAAGGTGAGGTTTTGAGGCTCGCGATTATGGAAGAGAGGCAGAAGGGACAGAGAGAGTATGGGAGGATGGTTGGGTCATGTCGCTCAAGAGGGAAGAAGAGAAAGGGGTTTCGAAGGGGAATGTACGAGACTCACAGACAATAATGTGAGAAGAAGTCCAAGTCTAGTTACGCAATTTTGTACGCATTTATTAAACATGAAGAAACATAATTTTTTTTTTGTTCGAGAAACAAGCCCCTGTTTCAAAGCTTTTTTACTTTTTTTAAAACAGAAACACTTTCACCAAATGGTGTTTTTGGTTCTTGTTTGTCCCCCCAAAAAAAAAAAAAAAAGAAGCAAACATAAACCGTAAACGTTACCAAATGTGAGTTAATAATATCAAGTGGGCCATCACCCATGCATCAGATATTAAGCTGATAAGAACAGATACATAATCATTCCATGAACAAACAAGTTTCACAATGGGTCCACTCTGATATAGGACCTACAACAGCAAAAATGCACATTGGCTTTAAGGTATTGAACCTGCTTTGTCTTCCCCGTGACCAGCTGATAAATTGAGAGAAGATTGTTACATTCAGGTCTTTCAGAGTTATCAAATTCCAGGCTGCACAATTCACCACAGAAAAACAAGCACAAGAAAAAGAAAAATGAATCTAAACAAGCTTGTTGAATCAAAAAGCAAAGAATGAATGCAAAAGTATTTTCGTATATCAAATAACTGTTCCAGCTAATAGGGTCATTAAGGCACTGAATATATACCCAGGAAATGAGTCAGTCTTGCAACGCTTAATCTTATTATTGATGACCTACAGAAAGCAAAAGAGTTCAAACCAGACCATAAGGTAATGCATAACAACAAACATCAGGCATAAGATTATCTCATCCACATAAAAACAAATGGAACACAAATTGTTCAAGCTCAGCATTTCATTGAGATTGACTTTCCAGAAAACTTGGTATATTAGGAGCACATTAAGGCAGTAAACCAATTTAACTCACATCTCTAGGGTCAAGCAAATTGATTCGAGACAGATCAGAAGGCGCTGATTTAGACATCTGTGAACAAAAATAAATCAGTCACATAAAAAGTATCAAAGACAGCAATTACACAAAATATTTGAAAAAATAGAGCACCAATAAAACTGCACTTATTCGAGTAGACTAGAGTCCTGCAATATTTAATTGTACCACTGTATATTGCTGCCATTTACGTGATACCAAATTCTCAAGTTGAGAAATGAAACAACAGGGCAATGTGCAGAGTTAAACACATCATCTTAGGTACCGTGAGAGAGAGAGTTGTGTTACAGAGAAGGAGATTTAAGGACCCATTTACTTCGTGTCTGAGGCCCTCATACTTATGTCCTCAGTTCAATCAGCAAAAGTCTCTTATAGTGCTCCTAAGTTCTGGTTGCATTGATATTAGCCATGCCTCACACCGGTAGGTGAGTGCTTGCTCACATAGCAAAGCCTCCAGGTGCCTCTACAGGGGATGATGAGGCACAACACACTGTCACAATGCAGTTGCTCATGCTCCCCTACCCATTTTCTTTAACCAAAGAAAGACAAAGGGCAGAGAAGCAGTCAAATAGGAAATATCTCCCTTTTATTTAAATAGTCTCTTATGGTGTTGTATTTACAGAGTGAGATCGAGGACAGAAAAATAACATAATATAGTATAAAACTCCGAACCTTGGAAAGACCATCAGTTAGGGACATGACTCGAGCTCCAGCAGGTGGAATAAGGGGTTCTGGAACCTACAATGATTATGCAAAATCGCATGAGTCATTCGCAGAAATACATGCATATTAACTGAACGTAAAACCCTCAACCAGACAAGGAAGAAAACAGCCACCTTAAAAATTGCCCCACCTCGCCTGTAACAAAAATTTCAAACCATGAGTAACCCCGTCAAATGAAAGGCAAAGGAAAATCTCAATGAGATATTTAGTGGATGCTCGACCCCAAGCTTTATAACAAACTTGTCCCTTACCCTCCCAATTTCTTCCACTTCCTTCCTCCATAAAGATAGTTAACACGCTGAGCGATTTCTCGAGTTAACTCCAGATGTTGTTTCTGATCATCCCCAACTGGGACATAATCAGACTGCAGAGGAACACTGCAATACATGAGAATCATGGATCCTCAGGATATTACCATCGAGATGTATAGGCAGCAAAAATTATTGAAGTAATAGCCTACACCACACAGAAAATAATAAGAAATAATTTGGAAGCCTAAGTTGTTTCCCTGAATTTTAAAATGTAACCTTCAACTTTGGAATGAACATGCACAACTTTGAAGATGAATTCTCCCTACACCCTAACACAAAAATGCAGCATAGGACAACCCACCTGATATAGCAAAATATCAGACGCCATTAGGACAGGATATGTCAGCAGAGCTACCCCAACATTTTCATCTCCCTACACACAGAAGAGATAAATCAAAACAAAATAACAACACCATGAAAGCAAAATAAAGTGAAACCCCAGTGCGTGGCAACTCCTATATCAAACAACTTCCAACTATAAGGTATTTAGTCACTGTACTTGACAATTAAATCAATAAATTTGGACTAGATCCACTCAGCTGAAGAAAGATCGACCAAGATGCACAGAGCCCTTTGAAAGATTGAACAAAAAATTCCTTCTACTCAGCCTATATGATCCTAGGAGATGAGAAAATGTTCAACCCTATGCAGCAAATTTGCCTATTTAAACATACAAGAAATCTGTCCCAGAAAATATGCCTAATCAACATGCAAGGCTGCTGTGGACCTATATCTGGAGAGTTGTCCGACTGATTACCATTTTCCAGAAAAAAAATATCCATCGTTTTCTTCCAATTTTTTGGTAGGGTATAATTGTATCTAAGTGGAAGTGACAACCTATTTACCTGGCTACATATATAAAATATACGTAAAAGATCTATCAAGAAGATTAGCAGGTAAAAGTAACACCCATAGAAAAGGCTGCATACGAAAAAAAACGCACCGCTTTCAAGGATTTCTCCTTGAATTGGATCATTCTATTCAGCCAACCAATTGGGGTTGTAGAACTGAGCAGCCACATCAATTCTAAATGAGCACGGACATGAGATTGCACAAATACTGAAGCCTGGACATGAAAACAAAATCTACATTTAGGTTTAGCCTACAGAGATGAACTATTGGCAATATACAAATAAATAAATATATAAAGAGAGCCAGACCTTGGAGGGATCCACTCCACATGCCAAGTAAATTGCTGCTGTTTCTTTTGTTGCTTTGGATAGCTGTTGTGTATCATAAGGCAAGGTGATCTATGAATAACAAGCCCAAACTGAATTAGATAATTTGTTTCCATATCACAAGCATAGTAAAACATGAAAGATGTTAAATGAGAAAATAGCTACCAAGTGAAAGTTCAACTAGTCAGCAACAAATCAAGTATCAAAAGAATGAAGATGAAGCACATATTAAAGACAAAAGATTTCCAGACCTGGTATATAATTACCTTAATTTTCAGTGAGTGATATGGTTCCAAGATTCTATTGTGCAAGTTCAAGATAACAAATTAAAACTTGAAAGACCTTGCGATACAAGGTCTAGTTTCATAACAAGAACTATCTTTGATCTAGCTCTAAGGGCAGAAAAAATGCACAGCTGTTTATTCCAATTAAATTTCATTAAGTTATTTCTAAATTTAATTTTTCATGCTTATCAATTGAACCAGATATTCAGAAACAGTGCTTCCTTGTACCATATGGGTTGTTCAAGGATAAATGAATTCGGAAAACATGTAAACACAAAGTTATTTGTCTTCAGAAAAATTCTGGGAGATAACAAGTGATTAACAAATGACAAACAACAGTAGAAGCAAGAATAACAATGAAGATGTGATTAATCAACAGTTCAAAGCTACATAGCAACAATCACAGTCCGCAGATATGGACATACCGCATGCAGGTCCACAATGAAGAAAAGGGTGTCATATGCGTTCTGCAAAAGGGAAACCAGCAGATGAACACGAAATCACGTTGAATCATGTGAATGATAATCCAGAATGTAACAAAGTTTCCAGAATTTCAAACAGGAGTTCCTGAGGAAGCATAAGATGCTAGACAAAACTCATAACAAGACCCCTCAGACCAGCAATTTATCAGGATGAGCAAGAAAAGATGGGACCCTAAGTAGCATATTCATTTACCATGTCAAGCTATACTGGTTTCAAGATCACAATTAGTAAATGGTAAACAGAACACTGTAACTATAATAAAACAGGACTCAGCCTTATTACTCTTTCACCTCCAACATTTTGAATGCAAAATTAACTTAACTGGTCATTAATAATTGAACAGCAATCCAGCAATGCTCAGAACTTAATCAAGCAAAAGTTATTGAGCAAGTTATTTTTAAATAAAACTGTGGATTGTTAGAAATCCCAAAGTATAAGACGTTTTCAGGCACATAGAAGATACATTTTCTGCAATTGCCAAGAAACATGGCCACACTGTCCTATCAATAATATAAGGATACTAATGGCAAGCCAACTGCACAAACAAAATGCACCAAAGCTTCTTTACATATAAAACCAAAAAGGACAAACTGTCCAAATTTTCCAAACCTGTATTTAAACCTTACTTGCAAGTCAATCCAATTTTTTATAGCCCCAAGGTAATTGCCAAGATGTATGGATCCTGTGGGCTGCACACCAGACACTACCCTCTTCCTGTTAAACAAGAAGAGGAAAGAAAACTTAGGTTCCACATAATAAGTTTTCAAAATGAAGTAGAAATTTAGTACCTCCTTCCTTTCCCATATCTCATAACCATTCATCTTGGAAGTCCCAAAATGTTTGACACATGCATTAGAATGTAACTACTTATTTCTATACTTTCCAATCTTAGTAGTTTTCTCCACTCAAATTTACTATATATGCCAAACAGAGTACACATGAAATAAAACTCTTTTCACCAAAATTCAGATACATATTTTGGTCAACGGTCAAAAAGTTCAAAATTTTGAAGATGTTATACCAAAAAAAGAAGCCTTGAAACTCCCCAAATCAATCCTCATTTTCTTACCCATCCTCAAAGATTCATAAACCACATACGAAGTAAACTTCAAACAATTAAAAATAACACAAGGAGATTTCTAGTTGAATTACTCATCCACAAGGCTGAAGTCAAAGAAGGAAGGCACTTTTCTTCCTCAACGCGAAATACTAATGAATCACGCTGATAACCTACTATATTTCTCATTCAAAAAAAAAAAAATGCTCCTTGATTACACAGTTGCCATAGCCGCATTTCCCATTCTCAATAATTTACAAACACAAGATTACAATCATAACAGTAGAAGCTAGTATTACGCACCACCTCTAACCAATATCCCCAAGGATTTAATAACCTTTGAACTTTAAAAAATAAATGAACGAGTAAAATATATCAACGACTTGAGAAATACGTATTCTGATTACTTTACGGGACTGGAAGACGTTTCCGAAGTCGCAGGCTCGGAGACGGCGACGCTACAGAGACATCGCACATTTTCGCGAATCGGCAGAATTTTTGCTGTTCCGTTCAAGTATTTCCCACGATTCAATCTACATGACCTGCTCAGAATTTTTAGAGAGAAATCTTAATCAGTACAAAAAAAAACACACACACACACACGTATAGAGCACATACACTGGAAGAATGGGAAGATGAAATTGGAAAATGGAAGAAAAAGTGAGAGTAGTACATGGAAGCTGTGAGGTGAGGCGCAGCCGTAGTTGACAGAGAGAGGAATTGCGAGAGAAGTGCAGGTGCCCGCCCCATTATTTCTTCTTCTTCTCCAGCGGAGTTGCGTTTTCCTTTTTTTTTTTTTTTTGGGCAGGATAAGAAGCATAAGGTTTTTGTTTCTGCTCCCTATATATATCCCCGATGGAACAAGGAGAAAACCTCACGCTTTTCTTTTCCTTTTATTTTTATTTTTAAAATTTTCTCATTCTTTGTAATTCAAGAATTTCTTTTACCGAAAATAATTAGTAATTAGTTAACTGCCCCTAATTAGTAATTAGTTAGAAATCTATCTACAAGGCAAGCAGTTTTTTTTTTTTTAATCTATCCTATTATAAGAAGCGATATACTTTTTTTTTGAGGGGAGAGGGACGCATCCTGCTACTTCTATGCTGTACTTGTTTATTGTGCTATCAAGATAATAATGATCAGTAGAAACTATAGTCCAAGAGCATAACAATAAGAAATGTGCCATAACATGTAAAGAATAATTACAAAAATAAACAATATTATTTTATTTGTCGTGACGCAATTCAACATTGCACCTAATTTTTTTCATTTACATATTTGACTCATCTATATGGATGCGTGATAAAATATCAATTTCTTGAATGATAAATAATTAAGAAGCAATTACTTGTTTTATGGGGGAAAGATCTAAAGAGATACTTGGGATGCATTTAATAAAATTGAAATATGAAATTTGAATATATTAAATTACTAAATTGTTAAGTACTAAATCTCATGCACTTGAATATATATCACATTACATAATAAGTGAATAGTTTATCATTTAATTTTTGAAGTAAGTTTTATCCATAAAAATTTTGAACAATTTTTGTTTAAAAATTCAGTGCCACTTCATTAATATATTAAGATGTATCAAATAGGGCCTAATAGTGACTTGTTATGTACTTAATTTTTGTACCTTGATATATTTGTCACTACAAAACTTAATAAATTTCATTAATCAACTTAACTTTCAAACTTGTAATCTGGTAGTCATTTATTGTTTTTAAATAAGCTTTCTCTTATATTTTCTTTTCCTTTTTTTTTTTTTGGTGTTTTGGAAATTTTCAGGTCAACAAGAAGAAATCTGAGGAACATTTTGGAAATTCATTTTTGCGTGTAAAAAGGGTATCTTTGGCAAAACGAAGAAATTCATTTTTTGCAGATCCCATTTTGATGGGCCATCTGGCCTTTACTCATGACGGAAGCAAACATTACCTCACATAGTCACACACCGATATACGCACACTCGCAGAGTCGCAGCTATATATGGGTGTGTTGTGAGAGCGGGCGGGTGAACCCCGAAGAAAACCGACAAATTGAAGCAAGTAAGAGAGGGGGGTGGAAAAAAAAGAGAGAGAGAGAGGGAGAGAAAATGGATGAGGAGAGAATTCTAGAGAGAGAAAGGTACCAAATCGAACAAATACGACAGCTCGAATTGGAGGAATTGCAGGTGGAAGAAGTCGACTCCGATGACTCCGACGACGACACCTCATCGGAGAACAAGTATGTTTGCTAATTTACACGTCTTCGACTTATTGCTTTGTTTTACATTTTTTAGTTTCATCGTTTCAGTTTTTTGTTGCGTTTATGTTGAATTTAGATGTGTATATTGAAATTCTAGGCATGAAGCGCCTAATCGGTTTGAATAATATGATTGTTTTTGCTCAATTGCAGTTCCGAAACCCCTGATTTTTCTACAAGGGTTTAAGAATCTCTTTCTCTTTGTGGTCATATTTCGGGAATCAGGGGTTTAAAGTCCAAAAAGATGTTTCGGTTTAGTATACTAGTATGGATGGTGTATATGCATATCTTTCTGTCTTTGCCTGCGGCAAATTTGGTTTCAGTTTTAGATGCACGCCTGCTGTGGGATCACCATGTGACTCAGATAAATTTGAAAAGGAATGAGGTTTTGTTTTGCTTTTTGTTAGCTCGACATGGTCTTCGCACCTTGTTTCTGATGTATTTTCAGCTTGGAGGTGACCTACAGATATGTTCTTGGTGCCCATGGAACTTAATTTATTTAAGGAACAGGGATTTGTCAAATGGCAAGGAAGGGGTCGATAGATAGACGTGAAGAAACTAGCATTTCTTATCAGTCTTGTAATCGTTTGTGATGGACTTTTCTGTTGGTTTGCAGTTCACATTGCTTATATTTTCTGTACCTATGTGACATTCACAGCTTTAAGAGTCAGAATTGAAATTGCAAATTGTTTGCAATTTCACCTGATACTTTTAAACATCTCCATTCAGGATTTTGGGTCAAATTAAGAGATGATAGCATAGTAAAAAGTTCTTCTGAACTTATCTGAGGACATGTTCCTTCCTTTTTATGTGCTGTGTCCTAGCTTGCCCCCAAGAACCACAAGTATAAGAGGCTGTGTGTGATCCTGCCCTAGAGTTTTTCATGTTAAAAAATTACTGAGGGGGAAGACATGTTATCAACAGCTGAGTTCAAGATAGTTTGGTGTATAAAGTTGATGAGAAAATCAAACAAATGCAAGAAAATTTGTTGGATACTTTTGTCATTTCATTTAGACACCAGCAATCGTGATTTTTTTTTGGTGGATGAAGAAAATGTGGTTATAGGATGTTGTCCTTGCTCTAGTTGAACCTACTTTTGTGCGTATCTGTAGGCACTGATTCTGTGATAATTGGCTCTTTTTTGTTCTGTTTCAGTTATCGTACTTCTGGAGGAGCTTCAGCCTCTGGTGAATTTACTTATGACACCTCTTTGGCAGCTTTGCATTCATATCTTGGTGGTAGGTCTTTCTTGGGGGTGTTAGGTTCTGCTTGTATTAAAGCTCTGCAAGATCTAATGGTTTGTAGTCCATGATCAGATGTTGAGGACACCCACAACAGGCTTGCTTTTTTGGATGGTGGCGCTGTATTGAAACTTCCCATGTTCTACCTTGAAGGTATTTTTTGTCCTTTATTAAGAGCCAGTTGTGCTGGTTGTTGCTTTTGAATTTTCATAGCTCAGATGTTGGATTACATATTGTCTGTTGAAACCTCTGCTACTACTTCCATTAATTCTATATTCTCAGGAGTTGTTCTATTTCCCGAGGCTACACTTCCTCTTAGAGTTATTCAGCCTCATTTTATAGCTGCTGTTGAACGAGCAATGACTCAAGTTGAAGCCCCTTATACCATAGGTGTGGTAAGTGGGCTGATTGTGGTGGCTGGTGCTTCCAGTGCATGTTTGTTTGTCTAATACCTGTTTTCACTTGTAAAGGAGCTTGGTTTTGTGGTATGCCTTTCAGGTTCGTCTTTATAGGGATTCTCTTGATGACCGGAGACCAATATTTGCAACCATTGGGACCACAGCTGAGGTAGGGTGGCAGAAATCTTGTACATGGTTTTTCCATATGTGCTTTTAGATGCAGAGTAATTTTGGTTTTAATGGTTTCATCGCACAAGGTCTCGAGTTTGGTAAAGATAAGATAAGAAAGTGAGACAGTAACTCTTTCCTGAGTTACCTTGAAAGAGTGTTTTTTTTTTTTTTTTTAACTATGGGGCATGGAATCTTATTAGTCTTTTGTTTTCAGATTCGGCAATATCGCAGGCTGGAGGATGGCTCAGTGAATGTTCTTGCACGTGGCCAACAGCGTTTTCGCTTGAGACGCTGCTGGATTGATGTGGAGGGTGCAGTAAGTGTATTTATGTGCTGAACAAGATGAAAATTGTTTGGATCTTTTGGCTTCAATTGAAATATGACGTCATGTTTTCTCTCCTGTAAATAGACATATGGGGAGGTTCAAATAATCCAAGAAGATTCACCATTGAGGACTCCACGTGAAGCTGTTGGAAGGCTGGCACCACTTATGAACTTGCGAAGTAATATCTTTCAAAAACCACCTTTATACAGTCCTCGAGCTTGTCGGTTAGGAGATTGGGATGGAAATGATTCAGATGCAACGTCTGAAGAGTCCTTTGAGAGTGAACTTTCTTTGCATGAAAGGGGGTTGCATCAGTCTGCACTATCTTCGTCTTACCATATAATTCATGAGCCCACAAGTAGTGAGGATGAGAAACTTGATCCAGAGGAAGAAGTGCATCAAGGGAGCTCTCGTTTGGACAACCTTTTGGGGCCATCGAGAGGATATAATAGTGGGAGAGATGATGCTAAAAATTCCATTTATGGTAATCTTTCATTTAAACAGATGAAAGCTGACAAGTGTGCCTTAGACCGGCTACGTGAAGTTCCAAGAGCCTTCTGGCCCAATTGGGTTTATCATATGCATGATTCATATTCCCTTGCCCGAAAGGCAGCAGGTTTGTCACTTTTGTTCATCTAGAGTTACTGATTCTAGCTGTACTAATATTTTTAATTTTCATTCTCTACTCTTTAGCTTTTTTTAAAAAAAATGCGGTTATGGAATTTAAAAAGCGAGGGAAACATTTTATACACTCCAGAAAATGCTTCATACACTTCATTTCATTTGTTTTATTGTTTAGGAATTATGTACCCTTCACTCTCTTTCCCGTTGATGGATTTTTTGGCAGTGAGGGCACATTTTTGTCCCAAAAGCGAGAAAAAAATGAAATGGAGTGTATGAAGCTTTTTCTTGGGGTGTATAAGTCATTAACCAAAGTGAGCATATTGATACTGATGGATTGCATGACAGATTCCAATTCGTATTTTGTGGATCTGTTATTCTTAAACTTGTGGAGATTCTTTACTAGTCAGATGTAACTCTTCAGATATTTTTTTTCATGGATTTAACATACTGCTCTTTTGTACAATCCTAAAATTTCTTGTTTGTCATGGATTTTGCTGATTCTTTCCTTCTGTTTTTCCTTAGGAGGGATGGGGGAGGAAAGCTGGGGGGTTTTCAAATTTGGACTTCTTGTTGAAGATTGGTTAATGCACAATCCTTTCCTTTTTTCTGTGCAGTCATTCTGTTTATTAGCAGATGTGAAAGGGATATTAGATTCTACATAGAAATTGTGATCTGTACGAGTGTCATCTCATTGAATCCTTTTTTTATTTACTTAATCAGAAAAAAAAAGAGACACCACTTTATGTTGATAATGTATTTCAGACAGGTGGAAACATATAGTTAAGGCACCAAGCATGGATGGGTTTGTGATGAAACCAGATCTTCTTTCTTTCCATATTGCCAGTAAGATTCCTGTGTCAGAATCGCTGAGGCAGGAGCTTCTTGAGATTGATGGTATTTCATATAGACTGCGGCGGGAAATTAAGTTACTTGAGAGTTTTGATCGCATTCGATGTAAAACTTGTGAGGTAATTTGGTATATATGAGAAAGCATATTTGAAGGTTTGCTCAAATTTCTGCAGTATTGTTTAACTTAAAGTTATGGTGTTACTGATACTGTATCCACTTTTTGCCTCTTTTAGAACCTCATTGCCAGGCGAAGTGATATGCTGGTTATGTCCAGGGATGGTCCTCTTGGCGCTTATGTAAATCCATATGGTTTTGTGCATGAAGTTATGACGCTTCATAAAGCAAATGGAATAGCAGTCGTCGGACATCCAGTTAAAGAGCATAGCTGGTTTCCTGGGTAGGACTTCTTGCTTTGCTATCCTCATGAAGTTAAATTTCTCAACATCGAGGAGATTATGATATTTCCATAAATTATTCTGTGATGTTAGTCGCATTAACCTATGGAACTTTAAAAGCGCTCTTTTTAAGTCATTTGGTGCCTATTAGTTGTAGCTCTTAGACAGTGATGAATCATCACTAATTACCTGATGCAATGACGAGACTGTTCTTACAAGTTAATGGTTCTTCAGCAGTAATTTCTAATATAATGTCCAGGCTATAATTTTTTGGCTTTGAAGCATCTATTTTGTATTTTAGTAATTGTAGTCTTTTAGATGTGAGTTGATGCGGGTAAGATTATCTTTCGGCAGGTATGCATGGTCTAATGCTGAATGTGCCACTTGTGAATCCCAAATGGGTTGGCTTTTTACAGCCACAAAGAAGAAGTTGAAGCCTAGGTCGTTTTGGGGCATCAGGAGCTCCCAAGTTGCTGATGACACACGATGACAGTCACATGATTAATGTGCCCTGTCATCTTCTCCGTAGCTATGTATGAGTCGATCTGTACATAGAAGTGTTCTGCTGTATGTTTTTGGTATAGAGCAGTTATAGTTCCCTTCTACCTGTCTTAGATGGAAACGATGCTTTCTGTTGTAGTATGAGTTAAGATTGTGGATCTCAACTTTCTGCTCGAGTTGCTACAGACTACACTTTATATCTGCCTTTTGTTTTGTCTTTCTCCGAGGGGTTACTTGCTGGTGAGTGTATGCCTTGCATGCAAATTTGGTATGTCAATGATACGATATTTTGGCATAGAGACCAGGTAAACTTCTGGTTGATGTTGTACGGGACTTTTAACTGGATCTCTTGAGATAGTTTTGTCTTTCTAGGACTCTTTCCACAGTACTGGTTTTTTCTCTTCGCTAGGGGCTTTATGGGAAACTGATTGAGTTGAACTGTATACATAGGGTAGCCTGAAGGTAGTTTTGGAGCCCGCAAGGATATCTTTAAAGCAACCCGATTCAAATCCTTCACTGGGTTATGGATCTGGACTTGCCAAAAACCCTCTAGTTTTCATATGTTTGTACGAGTAATGGGAAAGGATTTTAATTTTTCTTTAGCAATCGGTACTTTAAGAGTATGCCCTCAAGTTTCAGAAATATGCTTTTTCTATGGACACTGTGGGATTCGCATCCCACTAGGAAGTTAAACAGAATATGGCTAAAAAGGGGGTCCAACATCAGCAATCTGCTCGAACCCCTTGATGAAAGAGAGATGAAAGAATTAACCAGAAAAATGAATTGTAACAAGGAAGAGTTCCACGTTTATAGGAACACAAGAAACCAGACTAGAAAGAATTGATAATATCAGGACTTTCACACATTTGGGACAACAAAATCTCTTCTTCGTTTCGGACGAGGACAATCAAAGCGCAATCAGAGAAAACATGGGTACATTAGGGACATAAAAAATGTCTGTGTGTGTGTGTGCGCGCTAAGATGACCTTGCTCAAGCTACTTCTTGCTCCCTCCTCAACCCTCGGACTCGCACTAGAGAAAAGGAGGAACCGTAACATACATAAAGAAAACCAAACGAGACTTGAAATTACTAGCTCAGAAGCATAACAATAAATGTTTGTCTGAGCCTATAAATTTTTCTCTTAACTGAACAAGAAACTAGGCTAACTTAGTCCACAATTCTTCCTGCAGCTAGCCATATAGCAGAAATTCTTGATATTGAACTCCCAAGCAGAGGGTGTGATCATAAAAACAGACGAGCAAACTGGAAAGTCAAACCACAACCAGAGAAAACAAGGGCAAGTAAGGTAGAGAAAAACGATAGATTCTTAAAGTGCAAGATGATTCTGAAGTCATAGAAACAAGGAGTATTGGCATTATATACCATCTCTCAGAAAAGGGGAAAAAATGCACAGATGAGGAGCGTAGTTGAGTTGAATGGGCAAAATTTTTCCGACCCTGTAGTTACTTAGATTAAATGGTTTTACAGAATACAACCATGTTGATTTGCTTGGTCCAGCAAACCAGGAGCAGTACAGGCGATTACTCGTGTTTTCATTCTCATATTTGCTTTTCATTGTACAATTTCCAGCGAGAAATTAAGCAGTATCTGCTTTTGGGCTCAAGCCATTACAGGTTTCCAAAACGTTTGGAGTAAAAAAGGTCATCGGCTCGTGCAACATGAAATGGGCAACAGCAGTCAGGCCAATGCTTCTGCAAGCTGCTGCAGCATGCCTTGCGAGGAGGAAAATTTGTGTCGACAGAAAAACGTACCTTGGCCCATATATCTCCCTCCTCTTCCCGGGCAGGAAATGTAATTGAAAAGGAAGCCAACATTGCCAGCAAGAGGGCAAACTATCACTCGAAAATCCATTCACTTTTTTTTTTTTTTTATTTTTTTTTCTGGAGGATACCCTCTTCACTGTTATTGCTGTATAATTTCTTGGGATTGATATTGGAAGATGTTTATCAGTAGATGAGTTGAAAATCTTCCGGGGCACTCTTACTTTCACTTCTCACAGTTATAAATCAGTTGCTTATAATCAGTTCAGTTGGATCGACATTAGGTCAAATTGCGGTCGGGTCCCTCCGGTTTGAGAAACCTACGAGTCAAGCCCTTTGACTTCAACACTATAGGCTATAATTGAGTATTTAGGAAATTGGAGTTCTTAAAATGTTCTTTCTCAAAATTCCAAGTTCATGCACCCTACAATTTGTTCTCTCTTCTTCCTTGCATGCTAAAACTTTACCGAACGAACCAAAAAATGATTATTCAAATTTAGTTTAGTAGTTGTGTATAGATCACATAGTCAAGATTGAACCACATCACCTAATACTGTACTTTATTCTTTATCTATAATTATACAATAAATAATACAATTGAATGTTAGATTAAGTGATGATGATGTTATTCGATCTAAATGGATTGTGAATAATTGCTAAAATAGATCTGCACAAGCATTCTCCCACCCAATAAATACGAGTTTCTATATAGGTTTTAGCATCTTCTGAAGCTCCACCTCCATTCTGTTGGTTTCATGTGCAACTTGTTTAGTTATTTCAGCAAGCAAAGAAATTGATAAACTACTGTTTGAGCAATTACCTTGGCATGTAACGCAATGAAGCCAATCCATAGAACTATCACTTTCGACAACCGGAGGATGTATTGTCACAAGAGGATTGTCTTCAGACAGCTGCAATTACGTTTATTGATCATCAGGGCACTAGCGAATGCAGTTGTTGTTCACCATCTGATATGGTTTTGAGGCTCTAGCTATACGTGAATATCATTGCAAGATATGCTGACAACTTTCTTTGCAAGAGGGACCTTCAATGAAAAAGAGTACAATTCTTTCAAAAGCATGTCAGGATCAAGCACTGCATGCTGGAAAAGGATCTTGTTTCTCTGATTCCACAAGAGTAAATGTATACTAAAACATGGACCAATTTCAGATCAACAGTGAAGAGTTTAATGCATCTGGCAAAATAGGAAAGAAGAAGAGGAAGCTTTAATCTTAGCGCGTCAGACCCAAAACGTTCCCAAGCCTAATCAAGCTCATCAAACTACTTGGACTCAACTTACGTAATACTAGTACCTTTTCTTTTCTATTTTTTAGGGTTAAAATACTTTTATCAAACGTCAACGCTGCTAGCAACAAGCAATAAAACGCTAATGATCCACCTAAAAAAGCATGAACAGGCGTTGATCTGGGTTCATTTTACTAAATAGAGTCAGAGAAGTAATTCCATGACTAGATACAACTACAAATTGAACTGTAAAAATTTCTGCTCATAATGAATTATCTCGTAGTAGGAAACAACCACTGTGTTGAATGTAAACTCTAAAAAGAATTGCTGCATATGTATGCTTAAGGACGTATGGACCAATATAAATGACTAGCTTCTCAACATCAAACTCCAAAGTAAGCCGGATTTCTGAGATCAGCGATAATGGCGGTAGACTGGAGTGTACATGCAGCTCTCTGCATATTTGACGAGATCCTTAGGGCGAGGGAGACGAGTAGCCAGACCTGAGAAGCATAAGCAGATAATAGTTTTAGAACACTAAGCTTAGGAAGGTATTCTGAGATTAGGTAGAACAAAAAAAGAGGAGCTCACCAAGTTCATATGCCTTTGCTGCTACATTAGCTGCAATATGTGCTGAAATTTTTCTAATATTAGAGAATGGTGGATAGATAAGTCCCTTTTCATGGTTTTCCTCGGTAACTTGAGCAGCCAGAGCTTCCGCTGTTGCAATAAGATGAAAAGGTTTCACCAGATTTATATCATATACATTCATTTCCACACAAAGTTCTGTCTACAAAAATGAGCAGGACAGTTGTTTTTCTGGTTATGGTTTCCTACTATTACGTACATTGATTTCTTAGGCGCCTGAAGCACTCTAGAAGTGCTTAGGAGAGTGGGCTAAAGCATGTGTACGGCTATCTACCTAGGGGAATTTGATCTTGACTGGCACCTTAAATGATTTTTGCTCTTTCTACATGGCGAAAATGCTCAAATTCAAGGTAGGACATTAGTACTTCATAATTTTCTACCATGTCCAACGTTTAATGCTGGAATGCTATTTCATACAAAAAATGGAAATTATCAATGACATGTTTCAATACTTACAAGCTGCCAACAGGAGGTCATCATGCACACGTATTGTACCAGACATTATAATGCCTAAGCCAAATCCAGGGAAAATGTATGCATTATTTGCCTGCACAAATCAAGAAAAGAATCAAACTAAGCCTTAAAACTTGTGGCTATGAAACTAACCACCATTACGGGTATAAACAAACACCTGGCCAGGGATAAAAACTTTGCCACCATATTCGACAGGATCAAATGGGCTTCCACTAGCAAAGATAGCACGTCCCTGCAGGTTGCAGTATTGCATGGGGACGCTTGAAATAATGCATTTCTAAGGCAAGGTTTTGTACACAAAAAATTCATAAATATTGGATTAAAAATTCTATTTACCTCAGTCCATGTATAAGCTTCTTCAGCAGTACACTCTGATTGTGAAGTTGGGTTAGATAGAGCAAGAATGAGAGGTTTCTGTCAATCATATGATGTAATAAGCTCCATATTTTGAGAACAAATTAAGTGATTTGTGATGTATCTCTTCATTTAAGTGCATGAGAGAGAGAGAGAGAACCTCATTCAGGGCTGCCATGGCCTCCACAACTTCCTTGGTAAATGTTTTTCCTACACCTGAAGTTCCTATCAGAACTGTTGGTTTTATAGCCTGAAAAGTGGAGGATAAAATGAAAAAACCAAGAAAGAATGCATTTCAAGATATATTCAACTGCGATATCACAGCCCAAGCAGAAATAAAACTCCACACCTTCACAGCATCTGCAAGATCCTTAATGGGTTCATGCTCATGAGCCCATGGTTGTTTGAAATGCTGGAGGGATTCCTTACGAGAACTAACGATCAGTCCCTATCAAGCAAGTCAGGAAACTGTAAGCTGCAGATTGAAATATGCCAAAGTTACCTGATACTTAGGATTGTATCATAGGAGGCAAATATTCATAAGCATCAAATTTGATTGTGACAATGTGACCCTAATACCTTTGAGTCAACAAGCCAAATCTTCTTGCGGACGTCTCCCAATGGAGCATTTGTCTGCCAAAGCAAGCATCCTCAATCAGACACCATAGAATATGTGGAAAAGTGCATCTTCATAGCTAATCATTACCTTCTTAGATATTTCTAGTGCTATGAGCTCCGCTATACCAGTTCCAGCCTGCAGAATGCAGATGGAGAATTCAGAGAAAATAAAAAGCAAGAGAGGCCATGGAGATAGAAGAAACTAATATGCATACTTGTATTAGTGCTAAGATGAGTTTGCAGCCAATGGCAGATTCAGAGTGGTGAAAGCGAGAGGCAAATCTCTAAGTGTCTCCACTAAGGCCCTTTGTTCTAGAAACCTCATAAATTGAACCCTTTGCTCTCATTATTGAGTTAATCGATTACTTATTTCACTAATTAGTGATTTAGTGTGTCTCAGAAAGATGATGATCTACTGGAAAAAAGCAAGTTTATTGTGCATTGAAATTCTATTTATCTGCCAAAGTATAAAAAAAATAAATATATTATCATTGTCACATAACCTAGTAAATGAACATCGAGAGTTTACGGCCTCAAATTTCCTATCAACTTTCAGAGAGAATTTTCCAATGCTAATACAATGATATATTTATTAAAAGAAAGAAGAATAAGATGATGATGATGCAAATTTACTGGTTTTAAAAATGTTGAGGAACAGAATAAAGATTATAGCATCACTTGGTGGAATTTATCAAAATGAAAAGACAAAGTAATGTGCTGAACAATGGATTAGATATTTCTCTCAGCGGCAAAAGATGTAATGCTCACTAGTATCGTGAACACTTCTGAACAAGATGTCCCAATCTCATAGCAGGTTATTACTCTCTGCCCAACATGAATCACTATTGAAGTGCAGATATCCCAGCACCCCCACATAAGATGCTGAACACTACAAAAGTGATACAAATCACGTGCAAAACTAAGTAAAATGCATGTGACTATCACCTCTCCAGCACCCAAGAATAAGAAAGTATGGTCAGCCAAAGCTCCTCCCACTAATCTTAGAGCAGCAACAAGTCCTGCTAAAACAACAGAGGCAGTACCCTGAACAAGAAAAAGATTTAAAATCCAGAAATGGATGAGTATAAAAGTTTAACCAGAAGAGGGAACCACATATTTACCTGTATATCATCATTGAATACAAGATGAGTTGTCCCATACTTTTTGAGCAGCTCAAATGCATTATGATTTGCAAAATCTTCAAACTGGCAAATCAAAGAAATATTCAGGAGAATAATGGATCAAAGTGCTCTAGCTCAGTAGTTCAAATCGTACTAAATTAGAGCAGCACAGACAAGGATGACACTCATAGTACAACCTCTATTGGAAGCAAAGAAAAGCTAGTTTAAACAAACCTGTACAAGGACTTTCTCCCCATAGTTTTGCTTAACTGCACACATGAACTCATCCAGAAGCTCAGCATACTCCTGAAAGACCAAACAACAAACCACCTCAAACTTAGAAAAAGGAAGACAATTGACAAAGACTTGATTTCTATGCTCCTCACTAGAATACCATAAGTTCAAAAAGGAAAACAAATCACCACACCTGCCCAGTTGCCCTCCTCTGCCTGAGTCCAATATAGAACTCATCCTCCAGCAACTGCTTATTATTCGTGCCAACATCAATTGTTATAGGAAGGCACTGTAAATAACAAGAACATGTTACTCTGCTACACCCATAAAATTCAAACCCTCATCCTGTCGGCAGGGGATATGAAAATTACTTTACTACCCAACTTGCTCATAAAAATTGAAGTGCTACTGGCAGAAGTAAACAGTATATCAACAGCAATGGATCCCCAGAACGTCAAAATCAAGCTTGCTAAATATTGTCATGTTAAATAAACTTTCTGATCAACTAAAGAGATATCTTTTATAACGAGTAAAATACTTTGCTGACAACTTTCTCTTTTTTCTCTTTTGTTCTTCTCTTTTTTGTTTTCAGAATCAATATGAGGACAACTTTATTGAATACCAAGTACAAGAGAATGAGAAATCCCAACAAATTTAGTAGAATCTTCACCCAGGAAAAAAAAAAAAAGGTCATGGAAACACTTACTACTGAGGGACGAACTCCTCCAAGGGCTGTGTACAGAGAAAGTTTTCCAACAGGAATCCCCATTCCCTGCAACAGTTTCCATATTTTGGTCAATCATGTCAACAATTAATTGAAGGCACAAAAAAAGTAGTGAGTGAACCTAGATTAAACGCAGCTTTCCTTCTCAATAATCTATACTGCTTACGATTTGATTCCAAAGCACAGGAACAGGAAAAAATTTACCTGGCAGCCAAGATCCCCAAGCCCTAATATTCGCTCACCATCAGTCACGACAATAACTTGGATACTCCTCTCAGGCCAATTTTTCAATACTTCAAGAATTTTTCCCCTAAAAATTAGCAGCAATATGAGAGTTACTTAAAAACAATCTTAAAATCCAAAGCTACTGTCTCACCAAATGAAAAGAACTTTGAGAATTTATGCCAAAGAAAACAAAGGAGAGGAAGTAGACAATACTTCTCTTTTAAGCTGATGTAAAGACCCTGTGGACGTCTGAAAATGCTCCCATACTTCTGACAAGCCTCACCAACTACTGGGGTGTATACGACAGGTAGAAGTTCTTCAACATGGTCAATGAGAAGCTTATAGAACAGCCTCTCATTTCTTTCCTGCAAAATTGGGCAAAACATTTAAGAAAAGTAGGCAATACTGCAAGAACCATAACTATTTTCAGCAATCAACATCAGGAACTACTGAAGGCAAAGATCTTGTTACAGTCAATACCAATCCAAACCGTGTGTATTGGTGAATCTTGGCATGCTAATAGAATGCATGAAGAGTACAGTATGGAGTAACAAGAAAGAACACAAAGGCTCTTTAGACATTTATTGCAGATTAAGTACTCTACCAAATCAAATCAGGCTGCTCAACTAATCCTATAGTTGCTTCATCAAATTTACAATGGACAAACTTATGCCCAACTCCAATAGATTGATCAAAGAGATTTTTTGTTTTTTAATTTCTTTCCTAGAAATTTGTAGAAAAAAAGAAATGCTTGACCATGCCAGCTGTTACTTGCCCAGCCAAAAGGTTAGATAAAGATAATTCTGAACTTCATGTCTTGCCAAGATTTAGGTACTTATTACATTCTGCCAAAAAAAAGAACAGACCATTTGGAGGAGCTATTCAAATTTATCAACAAACTTATCCTAAAATTATGCAGGAAACATGTGCCAGGGTAATTAGGATGAGTTTTAGTTTGACTAAGTTATACTGTTTCCTGAGCTTATTACTATAATTTTTATAGAGGGGCAAAAATACCTGGAGATCCATCATAGCCATGTATCTATGGAGGGGAACTTGATACTGGCGAAGAGTGTGCATCAATCTCTTCTCCTGATTAAAAATCAAGAAGCCAATATTTAACAAGGATTTTCCATTTCATGGAGCGCAAAAAAAATTAGAGGAACAGTACTGAATTCAACAAGGCCTTGAGGCAACCTGATGTTCCTGAGACAGTATAACTGGAGGTAGAAGACCGCGCAAGTAATGAGCATCTCTTTCCGCTTCAGTGAAGGCAAGACCTTTGTTGTAGCGTGGGTCTCGCAACAAACTATGACCACTGCATCATAAAAGATAGAAATCCTTAACTCAGACTCAGAGAACCATAAAAAACCTCCTGTTAATTTGATAGATTTTTCATGTAAATGCTCAGTGAGCAATCAATTATCGAACTCCTCAACTAAGGGTCATGGATGTGTGAAAGAATGATTAATAACAACATGAAAAAACAACTCAACCCAATGCTAAATCCCAAATACTGCAAGCAACTTATATCAAAAGAATGAAGCTTACAAACCACAATAAACATAAAGGCAAAAATAAATAGGGAAGTTATTTACACATTAATATTTTCATCCAAATTACAGGAATATTGGTAGATGTATCTAGCTTCCATAAACGCAGAAACCCATCGACATTAATTTTACAGTCTGAAAAGTTTGACTCCCCTTTGTTCACACCCAACACCAGCACACAAGAATGTAAGCAAACTCTCCTCTGGATTGAAATCAACGAATATCTTAATGTTGCTTGTTAATATAGTGATTGACAGTTATGGCAGAAAGTACAATCACTGGATTGAACAAACTGCAAATCTCGCTACTGGAATACCAGTGTCCATAGGATTCACATTGGTGAATTTGAATACATTGTCAAGGGCACCAAAAATGTTTTACAGCTGCTGAGGGATTGATTGCATTGCCTCAGCAAGTATTTGAACAGACCACTCAACTTGATATATTCTTATTCTTTTCCCTATCAAATAGAAGAAGATATTATGTACAATTCTCGAAGAAGTTCTGGAACTTAATGTCCAGATTATGATGACGTAAATAAATTTAGAATGAGCAGAGTAAAATGAACAAGACTGTTGCTGATAATTTTGTCTTAGCCCCTGGCAAGAGTACGAGCAATATGTATTTTTGATAGAAGTAGGAAGATGTCTTCTTATCATAGAAAAGGCACACATTGCCATATTATACAATAGCACATGATTGGTAACAATCCACTCATGAGACCAATTGAGTAATATGCAGAAGAAGAAGAGACATAAACTAGATAAGGGAACATGAAGAAAAGTAAACTGGGCAAGGAAAGAAAGAGAAGTCAATTTCTAGGAAATGGAACTCTTAAGGTCAGAATCTTTAAACATTGGCTTCTATATCAAATAACATGTAAGAACTATGGAAAAAACACTAAGGAAAAAATTATGGATCTCCTTATATGTTACGTATAACATTATTTCCCTGATCTTGTGAAAGCATGTTTAGCACAAACTGACATTTTAAAATATCAATCACAAGTGAGCAACTCAGCACTAAAACAAAAGAATCTGTTCATATATCAAGATCATCACGAATATGCTGTAGAAGGAATCAGGGGTTCCAACATCTATTGATAAGAATCGAACTGAGCAATTTCATCATTGCAAGTTCAAAAAAATTACATAAGAATTTGACACTGAGCAGCTCAGACATTTGTGGATAACCTGGCAAGAGTACAACAGTTCAGACATTTGTGGATAACCTGGCAATAGTAAAACTCCAGGGGGTGAGAAGCTGATCCTCTGTGGCTCTGTCCTCCCCGTAGACATCCTCAACGCCACCACCAACGCCTCTTTTATCAGTCATATCAAGCACACAATCCCCATTCCTCAGCTCCTTCAATGTACTCTCCATCACTCCACTGATCTTTCTCTCCCCTCTTCTGATCAAACAACCAAATGCCTTTCTCTGCCAATGACAGAAACTAAACAAAACAACAAAAACTAAAAATAACAAACAACCCACAAAAAATAACACGAGTTTTCTTGAAGACAATAAAGATTGTATTATCCTTTTGCAGAAGAAAACTGAGGGAGCCCACCTTTTATAAGTAACAGAACAGAATAAAAATGCGATGTTTAACAGCAAAGGCTTTGACAAAATCCCACTTTTTCCATGTAAGTGAACTTTTTCTACGTGCTCAAGTCAAAAGTGAAAATTTCGGACAAATATGAACTAAAATATAAAAACAGAAAGAATTGATGGGATTTATATTGTCCATTACCAGAAAATGGTGGGTGTTGGCGTTGAATGAGAGCAGCATGGTGAAAGTTACGTGTGGACAAAGGTTCTCCGCGTATTTGGAGAGAGAGAAATTCGGAGATTTCCACGTTTTCAGTGAGATCGATAAAGAATGTGATGAGAATTGAAAATTGGTTAGTTGCCAAATGCAGGATGTGGAAGCTCTCTCTCTTTCTTTCTTCAGCAGTGTATTCTTTCCTTGCTGCTATTTTGTTTTTTTTTTTTTTGCCCCCTCCCCCTTTCTATCTCCATTTGTCCGTTGCTTATCTCTTTTTTTTTTTTTTTGGCGGATTTTGGTAATTGGAAAAAGAAAACCTATAATGCAATTATTTATCAGTACTAGTAATTCTAGCACACCTTCAATGTCTGCTTAATCTAAAAAGGAAAAAAAAAAAAAGGAGTTATGGATGAAAATTTATCAAAGTACCCACGTCCCGTGCCTGTACTTAGAAATATTTTGGATAGTTATAAAACTACCTTAATTTTTTATTAATGTTTTGCTAGATGTTTGTACGATTTTGTGCTTTGTTACGGGTAATATTTACATTTAAATGTCGTTAATTGGATAGTTTGCTCATTCATGTGTAGTTAAATTTGGTAACATATAAAGTGACAAGTCTTTTTTTTAACAATTGGGGCATGCCTTCTGCAGAGCAAATCTAACTTTTTCTCATTGTTAGAGGGTTCATATTCATATGTAGGAAGTTATTAGTGTATTATTTTTCTTAAGAACTTTCCAAGTCTTGGAAACTTGGACAGAAAGTATTTTCCTTTTTCAAGAAAAAATGGGATGGAAAAAAGGAGGAGGAAGGAAAGCAAAATTCAGGAACATGTGTCTACCCTCTCTTTTCTCGCGTTTAGAAGTCTTTAGGTTGTTTTCCATGTCTGACCACCAATTTCCAGATCCACAAATCTTGATGAAATTATATTCCTAGTTGTTAGTTGTTTCTTCATTTTACTTTTTGCAATTGCCCCGTGCAATCATCTATTTAGTACCCATGATACCCTCTAGCACATTAAAACATCCATCCCTACCTAGCAAATTAATTGTCTTTTAATTGCAATGGCTAAATCTTAGCGAAGTCGTATGTGTATGGATAGCAGATTATTTGAGATAATTTTGTGAAAAAATACTATAGCACTTTTTTAATGTGATGCACGTCAGATAAAACGGTATTTGAAAATTGTGTCGATAATGCAAGTAAAAAATTTTGAGCAAGTAATATCGATCCAAATAACCGTTATAATACTTTTCTCTTGCCAAAACTCCCTTTCCTTTTTTTTTTTTTGAAGCATTTTCTTGCCAAAATTTGGAAAAAGAGAGCCCTCACAACATCATTTCTTTAAAAAAAAAAATGTAAAGGATGGCAAATGTCCCAAAAATTTTCCCCATTTTCCATGGATTGAATGAAGATTCACCTAAAATGGTCACTTTAAAAATATACTTTGTTTTCTAAACATAAAGAAATTAAAGCATCTAAAACAATTAGTTGGGGAACTTAGACATACAATTACAGATTCTAACATGTTTCAAATGCATACTATTGATCAAATACAAAAAAGGCCACCAAGAAAGAACATGAGATCTGAAATAGTAACCCAACATAAAAGAAATAAAAAGCTCAACTACCTCCAAAATGTTAGGTGTGGCTTAGATTAGAAGCACTAGTTTTGTTCATTTATTTAGACGTACCTCTTGCTGGCTCTCTCCACCATCTTTCTCTATCCTTAGAGTCCACAAGCAGCAGTACTAAAATCGTCCTTTCATTTTCTTTCTTAAATCTGAAAAGAAACAACAACAGCAACAAAATCATGGGTTCATCTAACTTTTTAACAGTTTATCGAACTATACAGCGAATTCTTTTCTTTCAACGAAGGCATTCCAAGTTAGGTATTCCTTATTGAGTGTGGCTTGCACATGCCAATATTTTTTTTTTTTTTTTTGTGAACTAAAAGTTCGGTGAGTTATGTACCATCACGATTCAAGCCATACCTTTAGGTTATAAATCATTTAAAAAAGTTCTTATAGATCGTCTACCAACATATCTCTCACATCAAGAGCAGTATTCAAGCACATGACATTTTGCGAAAAAGTGACTTGTTATTGCCAATTGAGCCGACTTGTATTTGCACACATGACTTGATTGCATCATGTTGGACTACATTTCAAGCAAGTTTCGTTCCATTTTGTCTACTTTTTGGAGCACCTGTACTGTCAATTCATGCAACAGCACATAATTTTCCGTTTCTCATGAATTTAGGTGATCTTTTATGACTAACTGGGGTCATGAGGAGCTAATATTACATCGCTTTTAGCTTTTGTCAAAAGCACCATCAACCGAATTTTCCGTGTAATTCTGCATGAAAAGATCAAGTTGATGTGAAAGTTAAAACAGTGTCAAGTTCACCTTTTAATTAGTTAAAGCAATTAAGTTTTTCCAACTCTATTGCCATGCATGCACTTTCAAGCCAAATGATCATATGTGTACCCAAAAATTAAATGGAATGTAATTGTCTTGATAACTGTGTCTATGTAAATTTCTCCCTTAAAAAAGCTGCATTCCACTAGTCATCTTTGCTATGTTGGGGAACTGATTCAGTAAATATTGCTCGAATTTGCTTTGACAAGAATTACAGAATTAATGTTGAGTTGGTGGCCACCATTTGATGACTGATAGCTCTATTTTGAAGGGCCCAAAATTCTTGAATATGAGTGGGTAGGTAACATCTGCAGTTCAGCGTGGGAACGAAGGGGTTTGCAAACAAAAAATTTGGACCTTGCTTTGAACCATTTCTACCTTGCATATGTGAATTAAGTCGCATTCTTTCATCAGATTTCATGTCTCTGACATGAAACTGAAGTCTGATCTTACAACTGAGGAAAAATTTTATTAGATGATGCGGCCTTGTTTGGAACCTCAAGTTTTATCAAGTTTTTAGCAAATTTGTATAAAACTTGTTTGTTTCCTACTTTAACTACAGGAACTCTTTAAAAACTTCCAAAATTTTAACCCAAATTTTTAGCAAGTTTGTATAAAACTTGTTTGTTTCCTATGTTATCTACAAGAATTCTCAAAAAAAACTCCCAAAGTTTTTAATATACCACCCCAAAACACGTAAAAAACTTTACTTCCAAAAATTTTTTCTACAATTAAAACTACACTAGAGTTTTATATAAATACCCAAAAAACTTCACTTCCAAACAGGGCCTGCTGTTTCCCATAAGAACGTCCTCTTGTTGAGGGGCGAAAGTCAAATAATCCTCGCAATTAGAAGCCGCATATAAAGGTGGTTGGCTACAACCAAACTTTGGACTAAATTGCCTGTCGACTAGATCAAGTCTTAAAAGTGGGCAAATTAGTGCCATCTGAATGTCCCATTCAGAGGGTTCTAGATGCAACCTGGCTAGTTAAACTAAGTACACCTGAGCAATGAAAAGGTGAGACTACATTGGTCCTAATTACTCTACTCTTCAGAGCAGAGTGCTTTTTAAAAGATTACGCGGTATAATTAGGTCGAATAAACCAGTAGAAATAGTATTCTTTCTTATTTCAACGATCATCGTGGATATAGAAGAAAGTATGCAACCTAGCTAGTTAAACTACGTACACCTGAGCAATGAAAATGTGAGACTACATTGGTCCTAATTACTCTACTCTTCAGAGCAGAGTGCTTTTTAAAAGATTACGCGGTATGATTAGGTCGAATAAACCAATAGAAATAGTATTCTTTCTTATTTCGACGATCATCGTGGATATAGAAGAAAGTATGCAACCTGGCTAGTTAAACTACGTACACCTGAGCAATGAAAATGTGACTATTTTGGTCCTAATTACTCTACTCTTCAAAACAAAATGCTTTTTAAAAGATTACGCGGTATGATTAGGTCAAATAAATCGGTAGAAATAGTATTCTTTCTTATTTCGACGACCGTGGATATAGAAGAAAGTATGCAACCTGGCTAATTAAACTAAGTACACCTGAGCAGCCTGGAGTTATCTAGTAGAATAGAGTAGGGGAATTTTGATGTGACGTGAACTTTGATACCTCTTCTACAAATGATATTGCTCTTATCAATAAAATTGCTCTCACTTTGCTCAGGGGAAAAAATAAAAATGGTGAACGTGAGCAGCATCATGGCATTTTCATTCATTCCATCTTATGGGTTATAGCGATATATAGCTGTGATGAGTTCATTCATTAATTGTTATGTAAATTAAACTTCTAGAAGGACCTCTGCATTTCTTTCTTTCTTTCTTTCTTTTTTTTTTTTCCATTTCAATACAGAAGGAAATGGGGACTAGTTGTATTCTTCTGCTTCGAAATAGATCAAGAGGATGCCTTTCTTGGACTCAGCCAACCCTTTTTTTTTTTTTTTTTTTGATATCAGATTTTGAACCCTTAGTCCACCGACACCCAATTGAATTGGCAAGGACATTAACCAGAAGAGTGTGAAATCAGATAATGTTCTTTAATTGTGTCATCAGGTGTAGGCACCCCTGTTCTTGGTTTTGGGAAACATGTTGCTAGATTTCACCCATCTGAAATTCTTTTTTAAACACAAAAAGAAAATAAAAAGACATACATAAAATAACATTAATAAGAAAGTTCCTCTATAACTTGTTAAGGTAGCTAATGAAAAAATGGCAAAACAGAGGATAAATGTTTGAAATGAAAAAAACAAAATAACATTTTTTCATTTTGGTAGAGAAAAGGGGGAAAAAAAAAGGGGTCTATTTGGATTAGACCTTTTTTTCAGAAACTATTTTTGTTTGTGGAGTATATAGTAACACATAAATTAAAATAAATCCAAAAAAAAAAACCTTATTCATATACTATCTCAAATACAACTCACAAAAATATTAAAAAAATTTAAAAAATTCTACACATTTTTTCTTTTTACCCACCACCACTGCATAACACCATCCACCACTGCTGCCGCCACCACCCCCTCCCTCTTCCTCTCTCTGCCTCTTCCTCCCTTCCTTTCTCCTCCTCCCTTAGACCCCCATCCTCTTACGATGAGCCTCCATTGCAGCCCTCTAAGATCCCTCTGGTGGATCTAACCAGTGGGGCTGGTGGAGCTCAAGCTCCCCAAAGAAAACCCCCTATATGGGGGTTCCTCGTGACTAGCTGGGCTGGATTACTTGCCTCCCACGGAAAATCCTTATGAAGAAGACGATGCTGGATTGCTGCGATTTTTTTTGTTTTGCCCTTTAGACAACGGCCGTTCCATTAAAATGGAACCACGCGGCGTCGTTGCCTATGTGAAGCGAAAATAAAAATAAAAATCAGATGAAGCCCTTAAAGGGCTTTATCTGACCATTGGGCGACATTCTTAAGCAAATCGCATCAGGCATCAGCCATCAGGAGCAGCAGCAAGCGTGAAGCCTCCATCCAAGACAAAGTCCTCCAGCCGTCCCGCGGTCCAGCCTCCAAGCTCCACTGCTCCAGGCTCCAACTTCTCTCCAGCTTCTCTCCAACTTCATTCAAGCCTCCAAGCTCCAAGTCTCCAATTTCTTTTAGTATAGTTTTTCAATTTAAAACTTTAAATTACAATCTTCATCTTTATATTTTTGTTAATTACATGTTTGATGTTTAAATTAGTTTTGAATTTTGAGTATCTTGATATTAATTTTGATTAAGATTAATTTTTATTTATTTTATGTTAATGTAATTTAAGAATTTGAAAGATTACATTCAGAAATTTATGGATATTAAATTTAAATTAGAAATTAGTTTAGAAATTGTATAGATTTTAGATTGTATTTAGTTGTAAGATTCAAGTACCTTATACTATTAGATTGTATTTAGATGTAAGATTCAAGTACCTCATACATTTTAATAGCTCAATTATTTATAATTTTATTGAATTTAACCTCAATTATTTAATTGTGACAGAAAATGGAGAGATTCTTTAAACCTAAACGAATCCGTAGTGGTGAATCTTCAAATGAGCCTAATATTAGTGAACCAGTTCAAAATCAATCTCGTGTGGAATTGAATTTAGATGATATTGTCAGTGATCCCGGATTACGAAAACCAATTGAGAAATTTGATATTTTTCTTCAAGACCATGTTCGAAGAGAGTATTTGACTAGGGGACCTTGCCAACCGATTGGCCATATGTATCCAAAAACATCATTTGGTAAACAACATAGAAGTTTTCAAGATGTTTGGTATAAAAAGTTTGTATGGTTAGAGTATAGCATATCAAAAGATGCGGCGTTTTGCTTTTGGTGCTTTCTTTTCAAAACACAAAATAAGGGAGGTCGATATGCAGAGGATGCCTTTACAAAAATGGGATTCAAGAATTGGAAAAAGGCAATGGAAAGATTCAATGAACATATTGGAGTTGTGAATAGTTGTCATAATGATGCTAGAATACAGTTTGAAAGTTTTCAAGATCAAAGGCATAGTGTGTCAAATATGTTACGAGCAAATGGGCGCGAAATAGATCTTGCATATCGCACCCGTTTAACTGCTGCTTTGGATGTGACCCGCTTTCTTTTGAAGCAAGGATTGTCTTTTCGTGGAAATGATGAGTCAACTAGTTCTTCAAATAGAGGCAATTTTCTTGAATTGTTTGAGTGGTATAGCCAGCGAAATAATGAGATTTTTGAGGTTGTAAATCAGAATGCTCCTGAAAACAATCAACTGACTTCTCCAAAAATTCAAAAAGATCTGGCACATGCTTGTGCCTCAGAGATCACAAATGCTATAATCAATGATATTAGAGGCAATTTTTTTTCTCTAATGGTTGATGAGTCTCGAGACAGTTCAGTGAAAGAGCAAATGGGAGTTGTTTTGAGATATGTGAACAAAGAAGGGCGTGTGATTGAACGTTTCTTTGCAATTGTACATGTGTCTGACACCACATCTCTTTGTTTGAAAGATGCAATTGATTCTTTATTTGTGCAACACAGATTATCATTATCCAAATTGAGAGGTCAAGGATATGATGGATGCGAGGTGAATTCAATGGTTTGAAATCCCTTATATTACAAGAAAATCCCTATGCGATGTACATTCACTGTTTTTCTCACCAACTCCAGTTAGTTATTGTTGCTGTTGCTAAGGGAAATGTCACTGTTAGTGAATTCTTTGTCTATGTCTCTATGATTGTCAATTTAACTGAACCATCATGTAAAAGGAGAGATCAATTAAGACAAATAGAACATGATAAGATTGTTGCACTTTTAGATAGTGGAGATATTACTCATGGAAAAGGCAAAATTCAAGAAACTAGTTTAGCAAGACCAAGAGATACTCGTTGGGGATCACACTATCTAACATTACTTCATCTATCCTCTATGTGGCTTTCGGTGATTGAAATATTGGGAAATATACAAGATGATGCCACCACTCCTGACAATAGAGGTATTGCCAGAGGTTTGATTGATAGAATGAATGATTATGAGTTTATTTTTGTGTTGCACCTGATGAAGTATTTATTGGGAATCACAAATGACTTGTCACTTGTTTTGCAACAAAGGGATCAAAATATTGTCCAAGCAATGAGTTTAATTGATACTGTGAAATCTCAATTGCAAGACTTTAGGGAAGAGGGATGGCAAATAATTTTAGATGAAGTCAACAATTTTTGTGAGTTGAATATGATCCCCGTGCTTGATATGGAAGACAATATAGCAATCTGTGGCAATGCCAAGCGCAGTCGCAGAGGTCAAACCATCACTAATTATCATCATTATCGCCTGGAGATTTTTTGTGAGGTATTATTTTTAAAATTATTATTTCTTTACATTTGTTAGCAGATTTTCTTTGTTATTAATTTTATTATCGTTGTGATGTCAGGTTGTTGATTTAATTATACAAGAGATGAATAATCGTTTCTCGGAAGTTAGTACGGAATTGCTTAGTTGCATAGCATGTCTTGATCCAAAAAGTTCTTTCTCTCAATTCAATGTGTAGAAACTACTCCGTCTGGCTGATTTATATCCTGAAGACTTCTCAAGTAATGATTATTTATATCTTGAGTCTCAATTTCGAAATTATATTTATAATGTGCGACGCGATCCTCAATTTTTAGAAGTTGGAGATTTAGGAAGTCTTACTCAACAAATGGTTACAACTGGTAAAAGTACAGCTTTTCCATTGGTTTATCATCTGATCGAGTTGGCATTAGTTTTACCTGTTGCGACTGCTTCTATTGAAAGAGTATTTTCAGCAATGAATACTGTGAAGACTGATTTGCGTAATAAAATGGGAGACCAGTGGATGAATGACTATCTGATTGTATACATCGAGAAGGATATTTTTGCAACAATTGAAAATGAGCAAATATTGCAGCGTTTTCAACGGATGAAGACTCGTAGAATGCAATTGCCTCCACTTTGTCATTCAAGTGCAACAAATACCACTACTTCAAGTGTTAATCAATAACAAATTTTTAGGTATGTATAATTATATGTTTTTATAATTATTGCTTCAAAATTTTACTTATTACATATATTTATTTCGTCGCAAAAAAAAATTAAATGTAGTTCAGCCCCCACCAAAATATATTTCTGGGTCCGTCCCTGCCTCTGGTTGTGACTAGATCTCATATATGGTTGCGACCTCCAACCTCTAGTCGTGATCAATCAATCACAATGAGAAATCGTGACTAGAGGTCCCTTTGACCGACATTTGGAAGAGAGGGGGCGGGGGTCTAGTGGAGGGAATGAAAGGTAGGAGAAAGGAGGAGGGACGAGAAACAAGGAAAGAGATGAGGGAGGAGGGGGGAGTGGTGGAGGATGGTGGTCGGTGGGTGGTGGTATTTTTTGTTTTAATAAATAATCTAATAAAATCTTAAATCATAAAAACACCCCCCAATAAACAATTGCATTAAATTTTTTTCACCTATAATGCTACAATATAGCATATTTGAAAAACACATTCAAAAACACAGGAGCTATGATTTGTGTTAATTATGTCTCTACAAGATACAGATGATGTCCAACAACAATATGGTAATTTTTCCTCTTTAGTAATTCTTCCAATTCTCTCAATTTTCATGTTTGTTTTATTTCTGCCAAATTGGAAAAAAAGTTTTAAGAATGAGCCCCTTTTTTTTGGACCAAATCCAGACATGGACAACAAACGGGTACTCCCTAGCTACAAAAACACACTGGGTAAAGGCTAAAGAGAAAAGGACCCAAAGGGATAGTGCCCGATTCAGGTGTTCATTGGTTTACTGACAATCCGTAAATAGAAAGGAAAAGTGGAAATGAATGAATGTTTTGTAGAGGCGCCCAAATGCCAAAACACAAATTAAAGCAGAAAGAAATTTATTTAGAAATCAAAGCAACAAAAAAAAAAAGAAAAAAGGTTGGTGAACTTAAACATACAACATAGACGCCATTGATCAAATAGAAAAAATGCCATCAAGAAAGAACATGAGATCCGAAATAGTAACCCAAGATAAAAAAAGAAATACTCCCTCCGTCCCACTTTGTTAGGTTTAATTTTTTTTTTCACACGGATTAAGAAAATTTAGAGAATGTTGTTGAAATACTTGTGTCTTCCTAAAATACCCTTAATTAAATATAGTATGACTAATGCTTGCATTAAATGATAAAGAAAGACAATGATGACTTTTTATTTTCCTACTAATCTAAATAAGTTTGGAATGATTCCAAAACTTGACTTTTCATATCTCAAGACATTTTGGAAAAATTAACTGCATTAAATAAAGTAGGTAGTACTAAACAACAACTTCCATTAATTAAGGGCATTTTAGAGAAATTACGGGTTAACTATATTCTATAATTGGAAAGTGGACTACAATTTGGGACAAACGAAAAAGGAAAACAGGCCTAACAAAGTAGGACGGAGAGAGTAAAGCTCAACGACCTCCTAAATGTTAGGTGGGGCTTAAAAGCACTAAGTTTTGGCAGATGAAATCATGAGAACAACAGAGGCTTGTACACTTTGCTCATTTAATTAAACGTACCTCTTGCTGCCTCTCTCCACCATCTTTATCTTTCTTTAGAGTCCACAAACTGCAGTAAATACCTGTTAATTAGCCTCTTAATTACCCGACTAAAATCGTCCTTTCATTTTCTCTCTTAAATCTGAAAAGAAACAACAACAAAAACATGGGCTCCTCGAACTTACTAGGTATCGAAGTACATAGAGCAATTCTTCTTCTTCTTTTTTTTTTTGCTTTTGAAAATCCTATTCTATTATAAGAAGGGATGTTGGAGAAGATGATAGCTAACTATTCTTCTCCTTCTTCTTTTGAAACTCCTATTCTATTTTATAAGAGGGGATAGTTAAATTAAGGGATGCCTTGTCTATCCTGTTAGTTGTAATAATATTTGCTATTACACAAATCGCTTGACCCACTATTCGTTTCTTTTTCTTTTCAACAAAGGCATTCCCATGTAAGATAACTAAAATTTATTTAATTCTTTTCTTTTCATCGAATTCACACGTGGTTTGCACATGCCAAATAGTTGATTGCATAATGTTGGACTAAATCTCAAGCAAGTGTCTGTTATACTCCACCTGCCTGCCATTTCATCATTTGCATGTCCTGTTCTTTCTTTAATTCTTTCTTTTTTCTACTTTTTCGATCACGTGTACTGTCAATTCATTCTCATGAATTTGGGTGATCTTCATGACTAATGGGGTCCGGTCATGAGAAGCTAATATCACATCATTTTTAGCTTTTGTCAAAGGCATCATTAACCAAAATTTCCGTGTGATTGTCCATGAAGAGATCAAGTTGATGTGAAAGTTAAAACAGTAGCAAATATTAGATCATCCCCAGATCAGGGTTCTAATCCTTCCTTCAAGTTCCAAACGTCAAGTTCACTTCTTAATTAGTTAAAGCAATTAAGCTTCCAACTCCATTCCATGCATGTACTCTTTAAGTCAAATGATCATATGTGCATCCCAAATATTCAATGCAACGTAATTTTGCAGACGCATTACACTACTCGAGAAGTACAATTATGGCCTCGATAACTGAGGCCTTGTTTGGCAGTTAAGTTTTTTGGGAGTTTATATTAAACTCTACTGTAATTTAGTGTAGAAGTTGTAGAAAAAATTTTTGGAAGTGAAGTTTTTTATGTGTTTTGGGGATGTTATATTAAAAACTTTGGGAGTTTTTTAAGGATACTTGCAAATGATGTAGAAAACAAACAAGTTTTGTACAAACTTGCTAAAAATTTGCATTAAAACTTTGGAAGTTTTTTAAGGTTTCTATAGCAAAAATAGGTAAAAAACTAACAGCATACAAACATGGCAAAAAACTCAATTGCCAAACAAGGCCTAAGTTTCTATATAAATTTCTCCCTTAAAAGAAGCTGCATTCCATTAGTCATCGTTTGCTATGGTGGGTGACATTGATGTAGGGGAACTGACACATTAAAATATAGCTCGAATTCACTTTGAAAGAATTCCAGACCTAATGTTGAGTTGGTAGCCGCCATTCAATGACTGATACAAGTGTTTTGAAAGTCCCAAATTCTTGAACATGAGCGGTAGGTAACATCTGAAGCCTAGATTACCATTTTTTGAATTTTTTATAGAAAAATATATGTATATGAGGTAAATAGGTATTTGGAAATATATGATCACGAAAACAGTAAAAATTTTTCTGTGGAAAACTTCGATCCAAACAAGGCCTAATCTGCATTCGTCAGATTTCATGTTTCCACTTGAAACTGAAGTCTAATCTGACACCTGAGGAATACTTTTATTTCAATACAGTAACTGTTAGAATATCTCATTCTGCCAGGAGAGCTATGCGTCCCAGTGCAACTCTTCAGGTTGCCCGACCAAGGAGGAAGAAATGTGGGACTAGCTGCATGTATGCCTTTCTTGGACTCGGCCCAGCCATTTTAGTTTGATATCAGATTCTTGTACCCCTTAGTCCACCATTGAGACCCGATTCAATAGGCAAGGACATTAACGAGATTGAGTAGTTTCTTGGTTAATGTTCATCCATTAGTCTTTGGGAGGATCTACATATTTAGAGAATTCAATTAATAGTTCAGGCTTGAATTGTAATGCGCCAATTCCACCTTGGTGTTTAGCAGACTATATAGTGAGTGACTGTCTTAACCACTAATTGGTCAACAGTGGGGATAATACATGACTATCTAACCACTAATCAATCGTTAGGTGTGGGCAGCCGGTTCTTGGTTTTAGAAAACCATTTTTTTCTTTTATTGTTTTCTTTTCGTGTAAGTGGAAGAATTCGAATCCCGTTCTTGGTTTTAAGAAACCCCTTTTTTCTTTTATTGTTTCTTTTTAGTGTAAGTGAAAGAATTCGAATTCGGATTCTCTCAATTACACTCCCTCCTCTTAAACCATCCAACTCACCCCTTGCCCTCTCCCCTCCCAATTAAAATTCACCCATCAAAAATTCTTTCCATACACAGAAAGTAAAGAAAAACATACTTAAAATAACAAAATAAGAAATTGCCCACTTAACTCGTTAAGGTAGGTAATGTAAAAAGGGCACAAACAAAGGATAAATGTTTGAAATAGAGAAAGAAATGATTTTTTGTTTTGGGTAGAGAAAAAGAAAAGAAAACGATTTGTGTTGATTACGTCTCTACACGATACAAAAATGATGGGCTAATTTCTAAGAAGTTGAAATGCGGTTTCTTCAATTTCGTAAATAAAAAAAAATTTCGAAGATGAAACCGCATATAGGAATTGCGGTTTCTTTAAAAAATTTAGAATCCGCAATTGCCATATGCGGTTTGTGTCAGTTAAATTTTTTTTTTTGTTTTTGTTTCAGCCAGGTTTTGGATTTGACGTTTTTTGGGTCAGAGTTTAGGGTTTGAGAATTAGGGTTTAAGGTTTTTAGGGTTACGGTTTAGGGTTAAGGTTTTTAGGGTTAGGGTTTATGGTATTTGGGTTTGAGGTCTAAGGTCTGGGAATTAGGGTTTAAGGGTTAGTGTTTAAGGGTTTTAGGGTTATGGTTTTTGGGTTTAGATTAGTTTTGGAAGTTTAGGATTTAAGATTTTGAGGGTTTAGGGTTATGGGTTTTAGGGTTTAGGGTTAGGGTTAGGGTTTTTAGGGTTTAGGATTAGGGTTGTTTTGACATATTGTTGATTTAATTTACATACATCGGACAAGTATTTGTTTTCTCATTGAAATGAATGCATTTTCAATTTTGATTTGTACATGTCAAGTGTGAAAAATTTATTTATTAAGAAACTGCATTCTTGAATGTGGTTTCCTGAAGTTAAAAAAAAAACTTGAAAAAGGAATTTTGGCTTTAAGGGTTAGGGTCTTTTTTGTTTAGGGTTTAGAGTTTAGGGTTTAAGAAATAGGGTTAAGGGTTAGTTTTTGTTTAGATTTTGGGTTTCTGGGTTTAGGGATTAGGGTTTAGATTATATGGGTTTAGGATTTAGATGACATTTGGCAAATTTTGGAAGTATAAAAGTACTTTCATTATTGTGAAATAGGAAAATTTTATAGAATAACAATTATTTGATGCAAGTAAATGAGAAAATGAAGTGCACATAAATAATAAAGTGAGGGAAAAATGTAATATGAAGAATTCTATATGAAAAAAATTAATAATGTAAAAAAATATAAATTGATTGTGTTAAAAGTTAGGGTTTACGGTTATGCCGTATTTGGACTGTGACAGTACATTTGGTTAGGGTTAGGTTGTATATTAAATAAAAAAAGATATATGGACGTATTTTTGATGTAACATACTTACACATGACAACTTTTCCTCTTTTTGTTAAAATTGATAATTTTCTAAAAATTATTAAGGTTAAAACTTATGTTATTTAATGAAGTTAAATTTGGATGGCGTAAAAATGAATAGGAACAAGGAACAAAAATCTAAAATGGTGTATAGTACAATAGAAGGGATTGTTTCAAACAGAAAATAATGAGTACAAGTTATGAATTTCATCAATAGACATGTCTCTTTCCTTTATCATATGGGGTGGAAGAGTAGTCGCACCTCCAATGGACCCGCCAGCCCTGTTGATTTTGGGTCTATAGACGGACGGATCTCCTTGGTTACATGTGTTCATCCAAAACCACCTACTCTTCAGCTTCAACAGTGGGGTCCGTCACTGGCGTCTTTCCACACCTAGGACAAGAGAAATCAGCAGACATAGTTGAAAGATTCGGATCAGGAGTAGACAAGTCTGTCATCGACAATCCAAAAAGTGTGAAAATATCTCCATAATTTTCACCACACTGGTCATCGGGACGGAACATTGTATGTGCTCCACCCGATGAAGATGTGTCACCCCTCCTTGGATACATAGAAGGCATGAAAACAGGTGTGGTAAAAGAATCGGTGTCAAACTGTGGAATGTATGGAGAATCAGCAGTATGGTGAGGAGGCGTACGGATAGGGGCATCGTCTGCATGAAGAGTTTCAGTTCTCGGCTCCGTGCCCCGCCTTCGACGCCTGCCGCCTCGTCCACGTCCACGCACTTCCCTCGGTAAATGCTCGATAGGATCGACAGGCTCGTGGACGTGGACATCCTGATGGGTAGATGGCCCGACTCCCAGATCGTCAAATGTACCGCACATCATTCGCTGCTCCTGATTCACATACGACAGGGCTTTAAATGCTTGATCTTGTATGGATGTGAATCCGAGATGGTCATATCGAGTCGGATCGGATGGATCGACGTATTGATTGCATACCAACCCTATACGAGACATCACATCAACCTGTCATTGATTTCATGTGGTACATCAAGTCAATGTCATTCTCACACTGTAACTGAATTCCAGCAAAGGCCCCTACACCTACACAATTTCGAAACCACAAATGCAACTTGAATTCCCGCTTATCTAGCCCCATGTGTGTATACACTCTGTCAACCAATTCTTGATAACCTATTCGGTCCTTCACCAATTCTACCTTCTTACACCTTGGAGGATCATACGCAAAAGATCCACCAGCGTCAACTATTTTTCCTCCCCAATAAAATTGAAACACCATTGCAAGGTTCGCCGACATCTCTTGTCTAATTTAACGAACAGTTTGTCTACGTCACAATAGTGGATCGTTGCATATGGTAAAATTGTAATGCATATAGTATAATGTAGTAGCAGTTGATGGAAAAATTTGATGCAACAGAATGCGAGGCTAATGGGTGTACGCATATAAACATTGTAAAAATATCATATAACAAACAAATGTAGTCAAAATCTAACATAACAAACTAGTGCATACTAATGCCAAGAGGTTATTAAGCAAATAATTACGGGTGTTTCACATGATTTACATTGCCCACCTTAAATTTTTAGACCACATGGATGTTTCACATTATTTAATTCCATTGTTAATATTGCATAGGATTTATGCTGCAAAATGGGTTTAAAAGTATTTTTGACACATTTGTTATTTTATTTACATCTGCCACACACATTTTTTTATGTTTTAACCGGTTATATTTTCCCAGGATGTATTGCAGAGTTGCTTGTGTTTTAGGGTCTAGGCTACATAATCCTTCTAAAATTTTACTACGCTACATAATCGTTCTTATTTCCATATAAGTGTCTTTCTTGTATTTTTACAGCTAATTTCTGAACTACTGTCATACCAAAACTAAACCTAACAATTGTAACTGCTGAAGGTGGAGTTACGCAATAGTATTTTGATTAGATGGAGATGGTTATTTTCAAATTGACATGGAAAAGAGTTTTTAGAATAAACTACGCAATAGTAATGGATAACAATGTTGCACCGAAGAACGAATTTAAATAAGTCAAAACCTTAGGAGCTGTCAAGTTTCAACTATTTTTTTTAAAGTTGTTAAACAACGAATTGATTTTATTTTGTTAGGGTTTTATAATTTAGGAATTACTAGTGGTAATGGAAATAATGGTACTAGTTTGGGATGTCAAAATATGGAATGTTTACAATAGTAGACATGTCATTTGAAAATGAGTTTGTGATGTTCTGCATATTAAAAATTTTAAAATACTTTCATGCAAAAGTAAATGTGAATTTCAAAATTTGAACAGGATATTTTGGGTATTTTGCTAAAAATTTTAACCATTGAATTGTTTGTGTTACCAAGACAGTAATTTGAAGGAAGGCATATATAATTTTCATAATTACAGAGAATTAGGTGCAACAATACGAGTTGGAGTTTTATAATGGGCTACCAATTGGCCTTGTTTTCCTCATTAACTCAAGCGGAATTATACCTTCTTTGAAATTGAATAAATAATATACATTTGAAGGCCAAAAAAAGAAAAAAAGAAATACCGTAGGCAAGCAGACCAACCTTTTTTGGATACTTATTTTTTTATACATGTGTGTATACGGGAAAACTTCATATAAATTCTTAGTAGCCAATACCTAATTATTGTTCAATCTTCTCATACGCTTAAAGATGATTTAAAGAAGTACTAACAACTATAAACAAAATGTATTAATACGCATCATTATGTAATACAAAAAAAATACATGACATAATACATTTTCATTACCATTTAAATTTTTAACATTTAAACTATTTCAATGCAACATTTATACTAGTTCATATGAAATAAGTCTAAGCATCCAAACTACTTACATGATTCAAGCAACTGTAATGTTTCTCTTCTTCTTCTCCACTAGCTTTTGCTCTGCACGTATGAAGTTCCGGGAGTTGATTTTAAAATCTTCACCACAACCCTTCAACGAGTTAAAAAAAGTTGATTAATAACTTAGACTTTAATCGTTATAAAACATATTTTTCTGATATGGATGAGGTCTATATGGACCACCTTTCATACAAAAGTAAATCTCGTACAAAACTTTTCATTTTTCTACAAAAGCACACAATGCTTATGTGTAGTGATCCGTCTGGATTAGGAGTGTTAATCAAGTGACGCTCGCCTAAACTTGGCGCATTTGACCAAGAAATAATGGGCTGTATATTTTATACCAAAAACCTTTTATTTTATTTCATTTTATTTTCTTTTGTTCTTTTTTTTTTTTGGGCCAAACTAAGTACTCATGGCTCAAATTTGGAGATTGAAGCTTCTCATTGGCTTTTAGGATCGGTATATTCACTTCACACAAGGGCAAGTATTTTAACCCTGCGTTAAGCACTATTTCATTTTATAGTATTATTAATTGTGAATTTATGCAAGCATGAATAATTCAAAAAACTTAAAAAATTCCCATATATTCATGCATATTTATTTTAGCAATCAATGTAAAAAGTGTTCAAATACCATATTTATCTTTAATTAATTATTAAATTTTTACATAATTAAAATCAAATACACATTTTCTACTAAATGCCAAAGATGCAAAAACATATTTTTCTTTGTGAACGAATATTCAATTTCTAGACAACTCTAGTGAAGTAACAATAGTTAATACACATAGGTAGAGCAAATTAAATGAATTTATAAATAAAAATAAATTTTGTCAGAAGAGAGGGAAAAACCATAATTCAATATAATTTAAATTTATTAAAAAGGATTAACTTATTAAAAAAGGGAGAATATGAAGACAATTGGTTAGACACCATTGGATATGAATACGGGTACAGTCCAACCATCCAAATAACCCATTTGTTCTCTTCAATTAGGCAAAAGAGAATTGGTAATTAAATTAAAAACTTTGGTAACTATCTCTAAAAATCATTGAATACTTTCTTAAATGTAATATGACATCTCTACCATCAACTATCCTGAGTTGGCCCATCTAGCCCAAGAAATAATAGGCTAAACATTTTGCACCATAAACCTTTCCTTCTATTTCATTCTGTTCTCTTTTTTTTTTGGGCCAAAATAAATTATGGTTCATATTTGGAGACTAAACTTCTCATTGCCTCTTAGGATCAACCCGCATATTTCACTTCAAACAAGGACAAGTATTTTAACCTCTATATTAGCACGGTTTCTGTTTGTAGCAGCATTAGTCATGAATTTATGCAACCATGAATAATTAAAAATTAAGGAGAAGTACCATTCCATTTTTTTTTTACTGTGTGGGAGAATGGTATTTTTCAAAATGCTAAGTTGGATTAAGGGTAGGGGTAAAGTGCCTAAAAAATAATTTTCAAAGGTAAATGGATAGTGTTGCTATAGTGTAAGAAATTTATTTAGCAACTACAATTTAGCATCCAGAATGTACGTTATTTTAAAACACTAGAATCGCCCCAAGTAAAAGACAACGGCATGAAAACTTCACACACTCCTCATGTAAAATGATTAAAAAATAGCAAGGAGTTGGATCAGGTCATACTTGATCCACTAATGCCCAATTATAGAGTGCCATCATAATCATCCGGATTTCTCTCTAATGCATTGGCATACCTGACCATTAAATGCTAACACGTATTAACAAATAGTATGGATTTCCAACAACATTCAGAAGGGGAGTAGTAAGCCAAGTTCTCACCAGGATTTGATATTTTCTTTTTCTTCCCCACCACTAAATGCACTAAATATGGGCTTAAATTTTTTCAACTAAATTATAACAACATAATTGGTGAAGAAGCAAAGCCAACTCCCAGGTAAAGCATACAGTTCTTGCAACTCAACAAATTTAATGGATATCAGTTGAGAAAAAGAAACCACATGCATAGCATAATTTATCAGCATTCTATTTGATATTTAGCAAATACCTCAACAACAATAACAAACGCTCCATCTTGGTATGATACTTTACTCCAGTAACGTGTTTAGCCTGAGGAAGAAGATGAAGGAAACGAAAATGAAAGGCAGACTCTCTATTCCTAATGTTCAGGCGAGAAAGGAAGAAGATGACTGAGTTCTATTTATACTTGAACTTCAGTCAATTCCGAATTGAATTGCACGTGACTCCACAGAAGCCGAATACCACTGCATGCATTCTGAATGCTTGAAGTTCTGTCATTTCCGAACTAAATTGCATGTGAATCATAGAAGCCACGCTTATCTGCATGCATGCATTCTGAAGTCTGCTGGCTTTATTGTCCTTATCGGTTGCTTTTCAGCTTTGCCCAAGCCAGCTTTATCGGAAATGAAAGCGGAGAAACAGGGTCAAGTTTGTCCTCATTCAGTTGGGACGGCTGGAACATCAATGTTAGTCAAACTCGTCTCTAGCATTCTCTTAGCTTCTTCACTGGAAAAGCCGAGAAGCACCAGTCCAACTATTGCACTGAAAAAGCGGGGGAAACAGCTACCAGGCCTTTGTTTCATTTCTCTCTTTCATCCCAACGTACAGGGTGCGAGAAATTCATCAACAGTTAGGGATTACATCTCCAAGTATGGAGATTTCACAGAGTGGGGGACCTTCCAGTCTGATGATCGGACCAGACACGCTGCCGACCATGGGGATGAGGTATATGCCCTCAGAGGATAAACGAATGGCTCTAGACATCATCAGGAAGGGCGATCCTCGATCCTTCGTCACATACATTATGATCGGATGTCCAGCAATCTCGATCGCATCTTTCCAAAGTCATCTGATCCGTACCAGAGCAACTTTTTCAATTTCCAGAATATTTCATAGTCTCTGACCCAGTGGGCCTCAGAGAATGTATGTGGGCCTGAGAACAAGCCACATAGGCCCAAGTCCATAAAAATTGAAGGCCCAAGTAGAACAGAAAAGACTTGTTGGGCTAGAAACCTTAATCCACAGGCCCATAACTATTACGTGGACCATATTGATCTGGCCCATCATTCTGATAATGCGTGGTATAACGTCATTGATGACGTCAATCCACAGTTCCTCAAGCACTGGAAGGAGTTCATTAGGGCCCAACATGACTGGATATCTAATTGTAAATATGCCAAACCCAGGAGGGTAAAAGGGAAAATTTCATCAATCATGCTCTGCAATCTTGGTCCCAATTCCTCTTACTATGACTATTTAAGTACCATAGATCGATCCGATCTATACAACTGGACAAGGAAAAATGCTAAATTCTGTTTCATTGATCAACCTCTCTTCTCGCAGACGTAGGTCCAAGAGGAGGAGCAGCAAGAGGAAGCTGACTAAGTTCTGCTGCGGTTGCTGTGTCATACACAGCAATGGATGTAGGGATGGACATTTCGTTCTCCCAATTAATGTCGCGAGAATGCTTCATTTCAGATTTCCAGAAGGATCCTCTTCACTTTCTCACATTTCAGACCTCAACGACCAACTGGTCAGTGTTAATACGCGCAAATTACAACCTCCGTAAAGCATTCAGACTAAGAGCAATGCGTACAAGGGTGAGGATCTAGACTTATCATAAGCTGCAGGATGTCCCTGCAGATGCCATTAATACGAAAGTACGCACACTAGTAATGCGCTATAACAATAATTGCGGTATTATCAACCCAAGGGTAATAGAAGCTGCGTGTAGTTCTATTGTTGGTACTTGGATTAACTGTAATTGTATTACTTTTCACTACGAGTATATTAAGTTCCATGATGAGCTGTAATGGATCCCACTTTATTAATAAAGTAAATTATACTATGCACCTTGTGCATATACACGTACATGTATTTTTCTATGGCACTATTACATTGTGGGGTCCATTTCTTCTATCGAACTAGCACTATGCCTGTGCTTCTGTGATTGAGTTACTCCTAGACGAGCTTACCTCGTCTTCTTCCTCTTTGTCCTTCATCAGCATCTCCTTGACCTGATCCACTGCACGGAAGAGCTCTCCGAACTCCTTCACGAACCTTTCAAGTCCTGAACTCACAACTGCATGCATCTCCATGTAGACAGCAAGCTCCATTCCATCCTGCAGCACGACTCTGAAAAATTTCTCGTAATCCCTTCTATCTGCCATCTCATTCTTATTCTCTTCATCATCCAAGTGAACAGCCTTTACTTATACAGCAATATCTTCCTGGACACGCACTCTTGAGGTGGGTCCCATAATGACACGTGTCTGGATAACACTGGCTAGCTTCACAGCTGGCATACAGTGCCTCAGCACTGCTCATCCATCATTCAAATTTTGAAGCACTCGTTGCCACTTGCTTTTGTGTTAGTGGCCATGGCCCACTTGTCCTGGAGGGCCAATGACATACTGCCACCTGGCAGTACTTTTGTCGGTAAGAACTGTAGCTGATTGACATAAAGTAGATTGTCATACATCCTCTACAGGAGTACGCGGTGACAAATGGAAATGAAGTCGATGAAGGGGAACTGTTGTGGTTGTTGTTGTGCCGGAAAATGGGAAGTTGCAGTGCGAAGAGATACCTTCCTCCAGAGGAACGTCAGTGATCCAGTCGGCGCGGCGGCGTAAGCTGCTGTTCAGTCCACTGGTGGTGGTTCAAGTAGTATGACAGTAAGAAGATCGAGATTGTTTACTCGAGGTAGGAAGAGACAGTTTGCACAGACGGGTATTATAAATGAAATATTCGATCAGGATGACGGAATCGGACCTGATGCAGTGTACTCCGACTACATGACCATGCCATCCCTCGGTCAGGGACCAGGAAATAGGTACGGTAACAAATGTAAGGTGGGCTCCATCAATTTGGATGGGTCCCTTATGATAGGAAATGGAATCACTCCAATGGACGACGAGAAAATTGTTGAAATGTCAGGCCCAACTGATGGCATATTGGGCTTGTTCATAGTCCAAGATCGTGAGCCCAGTGATCAGCGGAAGACCACATTCACCAATGTGTTCAGTGAAATCAGTGGAAGCCACAGGTCAAAGGTTGACTTGCATGTGCGATTAGACATGCTTAGCAGATTTCGCGTGCTTATGCGCGAGAAGATTGTCGTGCTTATGCTGATGAATTGCTCGCATGTCTCAATTGCGGTTTCTTGTTTGTATAGAAACCGCAATTGAGGCATGCGGTTTCTATTTTAAAAAAACACCCACTGACAAGCCAAAAAAAAAATTTGAAAGAAAAATAAAATCAACAAAAAATTGCATTTCAGTATTTCGGCAACCCTATTTTTATACCCAACCCTCCCGACACCCCAATTTTCGAACGATTTCAATTTTTGACCATTTTCATAGAAATTGGCCGAAGATGTCCAACAAGAAGTTGGTAATTTTTCCTTAATTCTCCCAATTCTCTCAATTTTCGTGTCTGTGTTATTTCTCCCAGGTTGGAAAAAAGTTTTAAGAATGAACCCTTTTTGGCCTAAAACTAAATATATCCAACACGGACAAGAAGTGGATGGATACTTGACAGACTATATTAAAAAGAAAGAGTAAATCCTAAAGAAAAAAGGAACAAAGGTACGCTGCCCGATTGAGGTGAGGTGTTCACTGGTTCGCTCACAATCCGTACATACTACATAGAAAGGAAAAAAGGAAAAGGAAAATCAGAAATGAATGAAGGTGTGTAAAGGCGCCCAAAGGCCAAAAACCAAATTCCCGTATTCAGTACAAAGAATCTGCATTTGCAAAATGCTTCTCTCCTCCTCCACAAATGCAGCAGTTTAGGGGGCTAGGGTTTTAGCCCTTTGTCATCTTCAACTACACAGTAAAACCTTTCCGCTGTTGACTGGAAAGAACAACTCCCTTCCATGGATCTTCGTCCTAGGCAGAGAAACCCCTTTTCTGGGTTCACAGAAGATGAGGTCCCTTTTTTCCCCTTTAAAACTTTTTTCCCAAAATCTTGCTTTTTTCTCATCTGGGCTTGCACTAAAAGGGTCTGTTAATCAGCCATTTTTATATAGTTAGGTCCATTTTTGTTTGTAACGCCTGAGTCTGTGTGTATTTGTTTGTGTGGATGTTTATTTTTCTGAAGAACGCGTTGGTTGACTGCTGAAATGTATTGACCCCTGCATTGGTGCTTGGTCACTCGTTAATGTACTTGGTACCTTAATTAGAATATTGGTTCACTCTGCATTTTTGGATTTTGCTTCAATTTAATTATATGCTCTGCGAAAAAGTTGTAATCTTTTTTGTAGTTTCTCAATGGAGCAATTTTAAGTATTGCAAAAAGTTTTTAAGTAATCCATTGCAAGGACGGAGGAAAGGATCATGAAAATTTTCCTTATGAAACTAATGTGGCTATTTAATATTGTTGTTTGTTTCAATTTATTTGAGTGTCAATTTACAATAACGAATAGATAGTTTGTGTGTATTCTTTCTTTGTAGAGGAATCCAGCAAAGACTGTTTGTATATGTCTTGTGTTTCATCTTCGTTTTCAGCTGTAAAATTGGTCATGTACTGTTACATTATAGCAGATATGTCCCCAGTCAGTGAGTTTGAGGTAAGAATAAGTTCTACCACTTTGTTGAATAGCATCCCTTAAAGTTGGGCCTACACAGATTCTGTTGTGAATGCATGATTCTGATGTGATACTTGCCAAATTTGCCAAATTTGCTACTTTGCTGTCATTAACATGTAGTATTGCCAGATGATCAGGAAACAAGCTAATGCTGTTGCTTGTAGATTGAGGGATTTTGTGTGCTTCTTCTTGTCTGACTACTTTAGTAGGCCTGTTGTAATCTCTCAGGTTTCTAGACTTCTATTGGAGAAAAATGAGTGCTTCTGGACTATTATTGTTTCGAAAAGTTTGCTATCTGACATTGCTACTAATCCCTTTTTTGTGGTGTGAATGACTTTGCATTATCTGGTTAATTATCACTTTTAAGTTTCATCTTCTCATGCTATTCCAGCAAGAGTTGTCTTACATGTTTTTTGTTATTGTTAACTGATGTGTTTAGATTGAAAGAATGGAACATTTCCTTAAAGATGCAGCAGAACGATCTTTTGACCGGGATTTTTGTAAGAAGCTGGCAGGGCTTTTCAAGTAAGCTATAGAGTATATGTGCTTTTAATTGTTGGAGAAGATCAATTTGATGGGTTACTCCTTCCTTTGACATGCTAAAAATGTAGCCGTTCTAAAGGTCGTGCTGGAAAACCTGTTGTAAAGTGGATTGAGGTACTCTTGCTCTGCCTTCTTTCCATCGGGCTAGTGATCAAGTTGATCATGTTTGACGTGAATGTTAACAATACTTATGTCACTGGATGTGTTATTTAGGTCCATAATTGGTTTCAGAAAAGGCAGCAAACTTACCTCTCTGAAGATGTGCCAGGTGATGCAGCAAGAAAATTAACTCCTTCTCCAGAAGCTGGCACTTTGATCAAGACGAGTGAGAATTCCCAGATGCCAAAAGGTGCATCTTATCAATACACTTTGCTTTTGTGTGGAGATATAGACAACCAGTATTTATGCATGCATAATATGTTTATTTCACATGCAAGTGCTTTCCTACTGGGTTAGTCTCTCAAAAAGTCACCTTTAGATCTGATTGGCCTGATAAGAGGACAAATTTCCTGGCTACGTGTCGAACTAAAATTTTTTGTCTTGTAAGATGCCATTGTACAAGCTATTATATTTATTTAGCTTATAGATTTTAACAATGTCAAACAAATAATAAATAAATTCTAACAAATGTGAGCTTTACAGCTGATAACTTGTATTTCACTCCTTTGTTCCAAATGGATGTCCTAGATAGAGTTGGCACTGCTTTAAAATGGACTCAGATAACAATAAAGTTTGAAGCTTAAGGAAGAAGTGGAAACACACGGATTGCTTTATTAATTGAATTTAACAAATCAAGAAAGTTGGGTAAAAGCATTCAATGGTGAAATTGAGAAAATGGTTACCACTCTTTTTTCTTATTCCTTTTCATTGAAGAAAGTGAAAATGATTTTTGCATGGCACTAAATGCAAAGTTAGACATCCATTTGGCTTGAATAGGGTGTAAATTGGGATCTCAGTGGATCCACAGAATCTTTATGTTGTTGGATGACATCGAGTTTCCTAAGCCTTTACAAGTTGAGCTGGGTACCCCTTCCTTGACTAATTTTTAGGTATAGAACTCAGGTATATAGAAATTTATCAGGTACAGAGGTATATGAGGACACATTCTGATTTGATTGTATTTATCGGTTGTCTTGCTTGTAGAGTGCTAGGGAGGCCTTGTTCCTTCAACAGCATGTATCGTCTTAGTGGGTTATGATCTTTCAAAGTTCTTTGCCTTTTAGTGCTGTAAGTGAATGTGTATGAACTCGTCTTTTAGTAGCTTGCATGTTGATTTGCCAGCTTTGGTGTTGATTTGCCAACTTGCGGTTGTGCTATTAATTAACAAATCATGTTAGAAAATTCAATCATTAGTTGTCTTTAGAATTGTATCTTTACTTTAGTTCAGCAACTAGCTACAATGAGTTTGTACTCCAAAGATTTGACTGAAGTGTTGTAAAAGCAGGTGAAATGGTTCCAGATGTATCAAAGTTGGAATTTGAGGCAAGATCACCGAAAGATGGGGCTTGGTGAGCTTGTTAAGCTAAGTATTTCTTTTTTCCCTTGTCAAAGGAATGGGGACCTGTAACCAAGCTTCTCTCTTTTTTTTTTTTTTTTTTTTTTCTGGATCAATTGTTTCTCTTACTCATAGGGCATGTAGATTTTATGCTTGTGCTGAGTTTTCCTTCAATTTCAAGTCAATTTAATGTGAATCACAGTTAGTTTAATTTGATGAGTTTGCTATGTTATCCTACGTGATTATTTTGACTGTGTTATGAATGTACACACCTTCACAGTTTTCTCTTTTTCCTTGGATTTTTTTTCCCCTTCAATTGAAACTTTCCTGTTTTCTCTAAAACTATTTTCTGGTTGACACACAATAGTAACCTTTTGAAATTGATGCTTCACATGATCTTGAAGCAGAAGGCAGTGCATAGATCTATTTATGATCTTAGAGGGCTCAAATTGTGTACGTATCTTTTCTTGTCCTCTTGATTGTATGATAAGGTAGTGTTTTTAACAAGTAACCATATAGTTTGTTTGCATAGACCAGATGTAAATCTAACATGGGAAAAGAATTCCTCAGGTCTTAGGGTCATCTTTCTGGATCGGATGTTTCTTTTTTAATAAATGCCAATGAATTAACCTCTGTCAAAGTCCACTTTGCAGTTGGATGAGATTTCATCTGACAATGTAAAGGAGGGAAAATTCTGTACCCCCAAAACTGACAGTTTGTGGAATGCTCATATCAATAAGGCAAAACACAAAGGAGAAAAATACCAGATGTGTGCAGTTCTACTCTGTATTTACCCTGGTTTTTGAAATGCTTACATAAATAAGCCAAAACAGGCATACATGCTTATGGAAAAGTTGGTCCCTTTCTTTGTTTGGTAAAGGTTGTCATTCCTGAAGAAAAGGCTGCAATTTCATGTGTAAGAATTGTTCTAACCTTTTCTGATGCTTTACAGGTATGACATCGAGACATTTCTTGCCCACAGATTCCTCGACTCAGGGGAAGCAGTAAGTGCTTAAATTTGATCAAAGGATTCCTAGTCCCAATAATTAGTATATATTTCATTGTAGTGGTATATATGTCAAGTTCCCCACACATGTTAAACCTTCAGATAAATGCTTCATATTTTCAGTTTTGGGATGCAATGCTATTTGGTGCCAGCATATTTCTGTTGGTTCTTTTCCTTTTCGAGTCATAAGGCGATATCTGTCCTGTAATTCTGGAGCCATTGTGTGAAGCAACATTAGAGTAACACTTGGAAAGGTGCAAAAGCACCTACAAAGGTTGAATGCTTCATATTTATAGCCTATATTTCTTGCCTGTGTACATCTATATGATCCAATGGCAGAGTCCACGCTAAAATTACAATCATTATGCATGGGTTTCCTTGTGCCCAAGGTTTGATCTTTCTTGGTTTATTACAGGAGGTTCAAGTAAGATATGTTGGATTTGGGCCTGAAGAGGATGAATGGGTAAATGTGATAAAGTCAGTGCGTGAAAGATCTATCTCTTTGGAACACTCTGAATGCCACAAAGTGACAGTTGGAGATGTTGTACTGTGCTTCCAGGTACCTCAGTTTGTCACTGTTTGTTTGTGTAGGAGGGGTGTGAATATGGACAAAATACCGTGTCTATCACCACCTTCTCCATTACAATCCAGTCGGAGAAGTTCATGAACTCTGCCATTGTTACAAATAGTGGAACGATTTAATCCACAATAACTGGCCAGCAGGTGGCAACCTAAGATTTATATGTGGAAAATAATTGGTTATAAACTTTAATTGCACTTTCCTGTCATCTGAAGTCCATTACTTTTGTGACATTAGCAAAAGTGTCTTGAATGTCAAAAATCATGTTGAGCAAACAATGCAGAGAACATTCTCACTAGTTCAAAGGGTTTTTGATTTCATTAGCGTGTAGTGACGGGCTCACATTTTTTAATTTTTGCTGAATATCACCAGGAGCGAAAAGATGTAGCGCGATACTATGAAGCTGAAGTTGTAGAAATTGAGAGAAGGATGCATGACATTAGAGGTTGTAGATGCCTTTTCAAAATTCACTACACTCATGACAAAATTGAGGTAAGTACCATTTCCAGGCAGTGCCTGTAAAATCTAGGTTTTTGGCTTCCCTTTCTCTTTCAGTGAGATGACGTATGGTTTCTTAAACACATTCTTTTGCTTAGCTAATGTCTGCTGTAACTTTTTGTCCTCGCAGGAAAAAGTTCGTTTGAAGAGATTATGTTTCCGGCCGAGCATATTAGGGATTTCAGGAAAGCCTTAGCTATGAATTTGTGGTGCTGAAACAGGTATATTGTTAAGCTTTTCGAGAAATGGCTGACCTTTGTGAGGTTTTAGTTCAGGTACACTAAATAGACAGCTGAGACTGTACCTATTATGCATAGACTAGGTCTTTCTTTGCAGAGAAAGCTCTGGTAGTAGTTAGTGGAGTCTGATGTAAAATAACTGAAATTAGTCTTTGCTTTCGAGTCCATGAGGTGATGCGTGTGCAACCCTCATGTGTAAGTAAAGCTATGGTTTCTTGCTTATTTCTCAAAAACAACGTGCTTAAATGAAGACCACTAATCTCCAGAAGGCAACTGTTTGTCTGAAATTTGCTATTCGTGTTTCTTAAATTTGATTTTGTGATTGGGGTTGAGTGTTGAGTTATACATTGGTTGCAAAATCAACTGGATGCTGCTAATCTCTACTTTGTTAACTCATCATTTTTCATGTGCTCTTGTAAATAATTATGTTGTCAAGTAAACTTCCACCGGCACTTTTAATTTTGTCTGATTGGCGTAAATTTTACTTTAGCTTCATTTTTGCCTCATTGGTTTGCAATGTTTGTTATATCTTCCCCATATTTTGCCGCACCTATTGCACCCTTTTTTTTTTTTTTTCACTTAGAAGAGCAGCTGCTTATTTTTTAATGTTGATCATTAAAACAACAAAAATTGAAAAAGTTTTGAAGAGAGGTATAATTTAGACGGATAGTTGTGAGATAGAAAAAACAAATCCTTTGCCATCTGTGGAATCCTCCTATCGTGATGTGCTTTGGGAAGAAACTGTATTTAAGGAAAGCTATGAATACGTAGTGCCAGATTCACTGTAGCTAGAATCTCAAATCCACCAACTGCATAGTATTTTACGAGGACAATGCAGACAATGTGTATGCCTCGACATATTAGACAACATATATATGTGGATTGATTTATCTCCCATATTAAATTAAATCCTACCTAAATACTCTCATATTGTTTGAAAAGTATTTGAAAAACATCTGTTAATCTTGACAATGATCTACAGAAAATCGGTAAACAATCATGTACAAGCATTTTTTAGTTAGTGTAGCAGATGAACAACAGCAAGAGGAAGGGAAAGTAAATTGTTGCAATTTATGTGTTTTTGGGGTTCTCTTCTGTTTAGAACCTCCAAAACACTAGCAGTTCAATTTAAATTTCATAATCATTCTCACTATCAATATCATAACATAGTCAAACATAATGGATTATGATGAAAATACATAGTTTGCTCGTTAACGTAGAATGAATTTTATAATTTATTATTTTTCTTTTTTCCCTATTTGTTGAAACGATAGCATTTTGTATTAGTGCTTTATACATGCCATTTTCTATCAAGATGCATCTACAGTTCTCCTCCACAAAGTACTCATTTTGCCCCAAAGCTTTTTCAATGAAAACAAGCGTTTTGGGCATCACAGAGACCAGATATAGCAAAATGTCTATAAATAACGATCTTCAGTAATCATCACAATCAACATCTCAGGTTGTCAAATCATAAGGATACAACTCCGAACTCAGACAAGGACCCAAGAGTGAAGAAGGCCATCAACTGATAATATTAGGACTTCATTGTAAAATACTAATCACAAGTCCAATAAAGCCATCAGTAACACAGGCAGGCTGTGCGCTTGGAAAAAGATGATTATTGTTCCAAGACTATACAGAGCTACGCCAAAACCTAATCTACCCTATCCCAGACTTGACTAAATATCTAAAGCATGATTAGGATTGACATCTGATGCACATAAACCACCAAACAACCTGATAACGGGGCTTTTGCGTACATTAACTGCCTCAGATGATGAGTCAGGTTGAAGAGAAACAAGGCAATATATCTCTGAACAGAGAAGCCGGCACTATCTTGGCCCATGCAACAGAGCAGTCCCTAATGCCCGTAATAATTCCACAGCAAAATTGTGATATGCTTCAGGAAACAGTTCGCCCATAACACACGGATGCAATATAGAGATTCTTAGCCCATTTCTCCTGCAATAATATCACTATAATTCAGTACCAAAAGGGAGATTATCAATCAGAGGAAGAACTTAAAAGACAAACTAATGTATGGTCAACCTTGACATGTGTACTGGGAAAAGCAGAAGTTCGAAGAGTCTCTTGTGTCTCATCTGCAGGCTTTCTTCTTGGAACACTAAGAACAAAAGCAGCTTGATCCCACGTAGCAGCAGTAGCTGTGATGCGATACCCAGCATCCCATCTCCTATGAATACCTTCACTAGGGTACAGGAAGTCCAATTCCACGACCTGAAAACAACACAAACATAATTCAGAAATTACAAGTTCATCAGCCAGCAGCAAAATTCATCAAAAGACGCTGCATCCCACAAACCTGATCAGAGAATCCAGCACCACGGGACATAACAATTGCCCATCTAGTTCCAGCAGTTGCCATGGCAGTAACATAGAAACCCTCCCTCCATTTCTTATTTATCCACTTAAACGGAAAAGACTCACTCACTTTATAGGACTGCTGAAGATACTGAGTACCTATTTTTCAAGAAGCATGAACAAATAAGGCAAGTCTGCAGCACAATATTTATCATAAATTGGCATTGACCTTTAAAAGCTGCACTAACCCTTTGACATAACAACCAACGAGCTCCCATTGTTTGCCCCTGCTATTGCACTAATGTAGTAGTTCTTCTCCCACTGTTCCATAATCCATTCCTACACCAAGACGGTAAAACAGATCAGCATGTTGATGCCAAAATAATAGATATCTAAAGAACACAATTGACAGCGAAAGCATAAGATGGCTGCAAGTTCAGAAAAATAGGAAAGACACCTTGTGAAGAAAAAAAGGTGACAGCTCATAAACTTGAGCATTGAACCCAGTGCCAGCATCCATTATCAGGGCCCACAAGTTTGAACAAGAGGCCACACTGCTGATAAATAGACCATCCTCATTTCCTTTCTCAATATGCTGAGAAAGCCTCATATCTGCCACGTTATAGTGATACCTGCAACACCAACCAACCCCAGTTATACGAATTCATCACTCAACACTGAACCTGGAGCATTGAGACCTGAAATTAACTACCGTTGCTTCATTGGACGACGAGCATTGTAAACACTAATCCACTGGGTTGCCGGCATTCCCATCCGAACTTTCTTCTTTGGTTGCTCATCATCATCATCTTCAATTGTTAAACGGCCTCTCTTATGTCCAACTTGGAATATAAGCTTCATGAAATAGGAAAATGTTAGGGACATTCTGAATCAAGCTCCTTACCAGTAAGAAGTAATGAGAAAGCCAAGAGAAAACGGAGATTACCTTCTGAGCACCATCGGTATTAATCGGCCTGATGTCTGGATTCGGACCAACTATCCCGTCAAAGAGGGATATATACTTTGCATAGTTAGGCTCTTCATCAAACTTCAAGTTCACAACATACTCAACAAACTGCCGAAAAGGTGCAGGACAAAAGCAACACAAGGTATCTGGAGAAGTTGCCATCTTCTTTTTGCAGACAAGGAAGCCTTTATTCTCGCCCTATTTAACCATTTTGTAACAATTACAAGCATATAATATCATCATAGAGTTCTTTACCAGATTGTCATCATAAAGTTCTATAGTGGATTTACAAGCAGTCAACCTGGTATCCTTGCCAAGGAAGCCGACCACGAAGAAGAAAGATGAGAGTATAAGCAAGAGATTCAAGATCGTCCCTGCGGCTCCCAGTTCTTCCAAGATGAGCATGAACACTTGCATAACGTACGGTTCCTCTGCAACATTCAGCTTCTTTTAGCAACCGCAATGACACAAGAGGAAGGAAGAACATAGGCCATGGATCAAAAGTAAAACAAGTGAAACACTGCATCATATGATACCTGAAAACATCTGGTCGTTGATCATAATCAACATGAAGACCAGTTGAACTATCACGCCATCTGGTAGCTGAAGGGCCAAAAGGGAAAGAAAAAAATGAGAATGTATACACCCCAATTTCATGTGTTAGTAATCGATAGAGCACTGATACAGTTGGATGTTTACCTAGTCCAAGATCAACGAGAAACAGTTTTTTCTCATCAGGGGTTCCTGGTGGACCAAGCAAAAAGTTCTCTGGTTTTACATCTCCGTGCACGTATCTGCAAAGTTTCAACAGTTACAATGATAGCATACAAAATTAGCCAAGTTGGAAGGCATCAACAAAGACTCTAAACTTCAAATGGATATAGATCTTCCCATTTAGCTTCAATAAGGATGTGCATTAACACACAGCCTCAAATATTCAGAAATTAACACTTTAGCCAACCAATTTGATCAAGCCACACTACAATACACATTCACCAGTAATCATGCTAGACTCTGTACACTTTGCTACAAAGGAATACCATAATATAGAACCTTTTTTGATTACATAGTCCACTACAGTCAAATACTCAAAATTTCAATACCAAATCCTGGAAGACAACTGGCACTGAACATTCTTGTCCAGCATATTCCCATGTTAAACTATTAGCAGTTTCTTCCTGCTTCCGTGAAAAATTCAGTATCTCTAATTCGATCCAGAAATGAATTGCACAAAGCCACATTGGGCATGGTGCACAGCGTATTTAAATTGGGTACTATGGCAAGGAAAAAGGAAATACCGTAATACACATTCACCAGCAATCATGCTAGACTCTATACACTTAGCTACAAAGGAAGACCGTAATCTAGAACCTTGTTTGATTACAAAGTCCACTACAGTCAAATACTCAAAATTTCAGTACCAAAACCTGGAAGACAACTGGCACTGAACATTCTTGTCCAGCATATTCCCAAGTTAAACTATTAGCAGTTTCTTCCTGCTTCCGTGAAAAATTCAGTATCTCTCATTCGATCCAGAAATGAATTGCACGAAGCCACATTGGGCATGGTGCACAGTGTATTTAAATTGGGTACTATGGCAAGGAAAAAGGAAATAGCAGATCAATCTTTTCCCATGGAATCCAAAAGGCTAAAGATAACAGGTTAATGGCAGAAGAAATTACCCTCTCGAATGCAGCTTCTCTAATATTGAGATGGCTTCAATGGCGATACAAGCAACCATCTCGATAGACATTCTACAACCAACAAAACAAGAACAGGCATTATAAGCCACTGAATAACGATTCAGTATCAGAAGATAAAAATTATGACAAGCATTTCCAAGTTCAGGCCCAAAAGAGAAACTAACGTGTGAGAATTATTATTCCAGACATCCCATAAACTGGGACCAAGCATGTCCATAACCTGGGGAAAAAATGGAATTGAAGTTCATAGTTGTAAGTATGTACCACAAAAGCATTAGAAAGGAAAAAAATTTTCAGCTAGTATCATACCATAATGTAGTAGTCATTTTGCCGACCCTTGTAATGCACACGTGGTATGCCATGACTCCCGCCAAGTGCACTAAGAAATACAAGAAAAATCAAGCGAACAGATGGAGATATTATAACTACTACCAAAAATTGCAAATACAGTATTTCAAGAACTGAATAGATAACTTACGTGTACACCTGCCACTCATATGGTGGACCATAATTACAGCCTTTGCTGCTTCTGTGCTCAAATTTCAATGCAACCTAGAATTGGACATACAAATACACCATCATGCCCTCGCAAAAAGACCTACAAATGAATCTACTAAGCACAAAAAGATTGACACATGCTGTACCTCAACAGCTCCTGGACCCGTTCTCTCATTTGGATTTGACGGATTAATTCGACGACCAACATAGACTTGCCCAAATCCTCCTTTTCCCAACTTCCTCTCAATCCGGTATGATGGTGAGCCACTGACCTGGACCTATAGACACAAACCAAAAGAAGTAAGGATTTTCTAGGACAGCCTAAGATAACAGCCTTTGACAACTGACAGTATACGCACACAATTCCATTGTGAACTTATCAGTATATCACCACAAGAACTTCCAAGTAAAAGTAAAAAGCAAGAAGGTTAGGTTACATCAATCAGGTAAATTGAACTTTTTCAATATGACTAACTTGTCTCCCATGTGAAAAAAGAAAAGGCACTTAACTGTTCAATGATTATTCCACAGCAAACTCTTCTTACAGAAGCCGGTTAAGAAAAGTTCTAATCCTCTCAAAATATCATTAACCAAATGAACATTAAATTCTCAAGGATAACAACAGACTTAGCAACAAAAAAATGAAAGAAAAGAAGCCAAAAAATCAAACAGCCTCAGAAACCCCCGCCTCGCTCCCCCCCCACACAAAGGGGAGGTTCTTTCTAAGCTATGGTTGAACACATAATCAACAATTTCGTTAACACTGTGGCTTGCATACAACTCTTGCTACACCATATTAAACTCAGAGCTCAATCATTACCAACTCCTTTAGAGTCCCAAAAAGTTTCATTTCAAAGGTTCACATAAACTTGAAAAGAAAATCATAGAAAATCTATCTATCAACATCAAAACCTCATATTAGCATTCTTAAAGAAACAAAACAACCACCTGCACTAGCCTTTTGTTTTCTTTATCAGGGGAAGCAAAAATCATTTAGTTTTTTAACTTTCTCCTCAAACTGCATGTTTAAATAATCATCAGAAAATAAGCATCATCGCTCAAGCAACAAAAAATACCAACTTTACCAAAATTTGCCCAAAAAGTTGACAGAGAATTAAAGCAAACAGGATTTAACAGTATCAAGTATGATAAGTAACAGCAGTAGCAAAAATAAAGATTTACCCTCTCGGGTAAGGGAGCAGTGCTGCCTTCATCCTCCGCTCCCAGGCCCTTATCACCACTCCGGCCTCCGCTATCGTACTCGTCCATTATTTCCTTTTCCCCTACCTCTTCCTTCAGGTTCAAATTACCTACCTCGTTTTTATCCTCTTGTTCACCAAGCGAAGCCGTTTCCTTCACAGCATTCACATTATTTCTCTGCTCATCATCAGCATCATCATCCACCCCAAACACTGGCAACGGCTGCTCCGCCTCTTCCTTCTTAACCCTATTCTTATTTATATTATTAACCCTCCCTGTTGTTTTGTTCCCCGCTGTCGTTCGTCTCTGCCGAGTAGTCCTCACGGCTCTCTTCGCAGGCGCTGCAGCTCTCCGACTGTTGTTTCTCCTCTGCGGTTCCAAAGGCTCGTCCTGCTTAACGTTGGCGGCAGTAATCGGCGGTCCACGGCGGCCTCGTCTCACTCCGCTACGCAGTTGAGGCATAGCGATCGTCCATCAACTCTTCTTCTGACGTGAATTCGCTAATCCGACCTTCATCAAATCTTCTTCCGATCGGCTACGTTAAAATCGAAATCCAAGAAAAACAATAAAAAATTATATATGACCCAGAAACTCCACAGCGGAAAGAAAAAAGTTCGTTATTCCACAATCGAACCTCACTCGATCGATGAATCAGTTGAAAAATTAGGGTTTCAAAATTGGGAAATTAGAGATCTGAATTAGGGCAAAGAATACACAGCGAAAAAAAATTAGTGAAAAATGGCTCAAAGGAACAGAGAGAGAGAGAGAGAGAGAGGCAGGGGCAAATGCTTCTTTTCAGTCGCGTTGATTTTTCTTTAATAAATAAAGTAATACCCTTACCCAATCAATTATTTTTTGTTTCTAATTTTATTTTTGTAGTACCCCAATTTGGGAGCTTTTATTATTATCTTTATCATTTTTGTATTTTTGTTATTAATTTGGAGGAGGTTTATTTTGTGGATGCGCTCGTGTTTAACTAGGGCATGGATTATGATGACGTGGGTTACTGTCATTGGCTGGTTTTGATTAATTCTTTGTAATGTTTGTACGGTAACAGAGCTTGGGGGGATTTGGGGAAATATATATTCTAGAATGAGGAAGGTGAAGGTGTGAGAGGAAAAGAAACTGGGAGGGAATTCAAAATTTTTTGCTGTTTTCAAGAAATCTTCCTACATTTTAACCTTTTCCCTCCTATGTTTCCCTCCTATGTCCTAGGTAGTCTTTGATAATTGATGGTCACTAGTAACAAGTACCAAGTGTATTGATACCAGTTGGATTTACCTTTTATGTACGGATAGTATATTGATTTTTTTATATTAACGATTACGAATCTATGTTATATGTATATGATTGAATTTTAAATTTAAATTCATACTATATATATGGTATGATATGATCTGAATTTGTTAATATAAATAAAATTTTTGTGCACTGACAACGTATAAATTTACTTATTGTCATTAATCATAAGAGGACATCCACTAGCTAGTCACTTGAACCATATTTTTGACAAATAGAAGGAAGAAATTGCTAAGTGGCATGCAATGACTCATGCAACAAACTTATAAAAAGCAACAAAAATTGAAAACATGGTAGGTGCAACAAACTACTCTAATTCTAGCTATTCCTTGTTATTTGCAAAGCAATAGCTCTTGACCCTTGAAGTATATGCTTTTAGCTAGTGGAAGATGCTGCAAAGTCTCCACATCCCCCTTTTCTCTCGAGTATCATATAGGATTACACCAACTCTACTTAATTGCAAGGAAGGCGGATTTAGCTACAACAATCGTCAAGTCCTCAAGAAAGGCACAATTTTCAGCTGTAAATGATTGATCATCCTATTTGTTAGGGTAAATAGATAGTTATTCGTCAGATCTAGCAAGAATGCAGCACATATATAAAACATTTCTTTTGCATGGATTTTGACATGAAAATTCGTGGGGGCCAATTGATAGGTGATAGGGAACTTGAGAACTTGGAATCCAAGTACAATTAGAGTTGTCCTTTTCATGACATTGAAATAATCGACAATCCTTCTTTTTTTTAAACTTCAAATAATTGTGTCTGGATAATAGATTATTTGAAATAATTTTTTGAAAAAAATATTGTAGTACTTTTTGAATATGATGTGTGTGAAATAAAGAGACGGTTGAAAAATGTGTTAACGATGCAAGTAAGTAAATTTTGATAAATAATTTCCTATCCAAACAATTATGACTTAATTCTAATGGTCAAGTAATGTGATAAATTGTAGAGTTCTACTACAAAATCTACTAGTTACTTCGCAAAAGGTAAACGCAACTATGGGCTATTGCTTTCGGGCCGAACTTGGAGGCCGATTGCCAAGCCACTGATTGGGGCTGACATTTAACGGTCCAAACTGGAAACTCATGGACGGAAGGAAACTTGCTTGACCAATTGAGCTCAAATCTTTGAAAAATTGACTTCAGCTCAGCATATTTATTTCTTGTTCATTACATTGTGAAACTTTAATCTTACTTGGAAATCAGAAGTAAATTGACTGAACTGACCTGGACTTTTTCCCACCCTTAGAATTGGATCAAGACGATAATTACTTCAAGAGTCCTAAGGCAAATAAGCTTCGATTTATCAGCCGATTTGAAGAACGAATCCTAGGCCAACATTTCTTTAACTAAATCCTCATATCTAAAATGCCGGCCCACCTTGTTAAACTTCATGTGTTTTACCAGCCGCGGGCCCAAGGGAGCAAGTGGGATATAGTTGGGCCGGGGCATCAGATCCATGTGATGAAATTTACTCCACAGAGTACATCTCTGCGTGGCTTTGTTTTATTCTCTAGAAAAATGAAACATTTTTTCTTCCCCGCAACGATAATTGTTCTTTAGGCAAATGAAAAATAACTTAGTATTACAAAATTAAGGATTAATTTTGTATATACTAAAAATATATATATCATGCATGCGATTTAATTCTAATTTTAGTTCTCATACAGAAGCATGTATCTATGCCTGCATCCAGAAAGCCAACTCCTTATCTTTTTTTTATTTTTTTTTATTTTTAATATACATATAAGAAAGACAAACAGAACTTTATTACTGAGGTTGTTGGAAATCGTCCAACATGAATTGTTCGACAAAAATTGGAGTAGAATTATTATGCATGAACTTGAAATTAATTACTAATCAATTTGGTATCCAATTTGATAGTATTCATGCATGCCAACACGTCATAAAGGTGGTGTGGCATTGCTCAACGTGGCAAGTAGATTTGCATGTCCATCTGGCTTCTATGTGGTTTTGTTGAATGAGAACTGCAACGGTTTAAGAGCTTGGGAGACCAACATTTTCACCTGATGAATCTGCTCATTTCATTTTCTTCATCACTCATTAGTTTCCTCACTCAATGGAGCAGCCACTTTCCACTGTTTCCAAGCCCAAGTGGGAAGCCCAGGTGTCAGCAAAGCTAGCAAATGCAAGTGCAGACCAAATATGGCCATTTCTTGAAGATTTCTTTGGCATAGGCAGATACTTCCCAAGCCTTGCCACTTCCTACGGCATCCATGGAAGCAGTGGTGAGATCGGATCAGTTCGATACTGCGAAGGGTCATCAATCCCATCCCAAGAAACCAAAGATGAAGAAGAAGAGAGGTCAACTGTCATCAGCTGGTCCAAGGAGAAGTTAATAGCCATTGACCCTACTGAAATGTCCCTGACCTATGAGATCAGTGACAGCAATATTGGGTTCCACTCTTATGTTTCCACCATTAGGATCATCAAGAATCTGATTCCAGCAGGAGATAGTGATGTTCTTGAATCTGGTGGTGATGATGATGGTGGTGGTGGTGGTGGCCAGGGAGGGTGCGTAATTGAGTGGTCATTTTCAGTTGATGCTGTGGGAGGGTGGAGATTAGAGGACCTGGTTAAAAAATATGAAGTGGGGCTGCACCAGATGGCTCGGAAAATGGAGGATGTCCTAAGCAATTCTGGGGAGATTAGAACTCATAATTAGCGATTAATTATGATTGTGTCATTAAGTGGATGGTAGTAGGAATCCACTCAGCATTTCCAGCTTTGGTTCCTTTCCCATCTTTCTGTGTGGAGATAAACTCTTTTTGGACTGATCAGCATATTTCTTTTGGCTTGTATTCAACGCAAGGTGTAAGCTGTAAAGTTTTCTTCTATAATGGTAGCCCTGTTTAAATTGAATTGCTTACACGCATTAGTGTTAAATTAAACTTTCTTTTCAAGACCGGAAGTGTAATTAATTCTCGCTATAAGGAATTAATGTTTTTCGTGGCCTATCAGATAGTTGGAAGTCACAAAAGTCTTGTTTTTTATAACGTGATATTGGCACTACTCATAAAGTGTATGATTTTCAATTTACAAATAATAGAAACTACATTTATCCACGAGTAATAGTTGATTTTGCGACTTATGAATAAAAGTCATTGTTTACACAGTCACAATTAATATTGTGACTTGTAAATACGACTACCGCTTACATAGTCATAGTATTAAGCGGTTACCGCTTACATAGTCACAATTAAGCGGTAACCGCATTTACAAGTCATAAAATCAATTGTGACTCGTAAATGAATGTCATTTCTATTATTTGTGACTTCAAAATTGGTTTAATGTCATAAGAAATAAGGGGTGTTTCGTAAATTGTTTTCAACTTCCAAGTTTCAAATTCAATTATATTCATATATTTGTTTTAGGACAGTGGGAATGATAAACTTCTTCTATGAGTTTTCTGATTAATCACCTGTTATTAGAGAATCATCCTAATTGTCCATTCTATTCTTATTAAATCATCTTAATTACCCTTTTATTTTCGTTAAATGTAAAAAAAAAAAAAAAGAAGAGAAAACAAAGTGCTACCATTATCACTTATCACTTTATAATACCGATAGTAATTATGATTGTGGAACTCGAGCTAAAAGACTCCCAAGTCCTTTGTGATTTTTAATTATTTAACAAGTCATGAAAAGCATAAATTTCTTGTAGTGTGTTTGATTACTGAAAGTACTTATTCAATCTCCTTAATCTTTTTTTTCTCCTAAGCTATTTTTGTTATAAATGCTGAGCTTCATGGGCTAAAGTTGAGCATCGTACTGTGTAATCGTAATGTATGATGGCAGCTGTTATGTGACATTAAACAACACCTAGAACTAGTGAATTACTGGTTATCCGGAAATGGCACATTCAAACATTAATAGTTGACAAGAATTAGTGAATTACTGGTCATAGTCATATAGATTTTGTTTTATTCTAATATCTTATTCTGTTGGGCCCATTTTCCTCATATTTTCTTTCATTTTTCTTATACCAACTTTCAATGACTTTGTCGACAGGTCAACTGCTCATGATTGGTCACAGGCAATTAGGCATCGGACAATCATGTCGTCCATTTTTTAAAAATATTTTTTAATATAAAAAAGATTATTTCATTCAATAAAACTGCAGTAATTGATTTAAAAAAAACATATAGATCTAAAATTATGAGATTTAAGAAATTAATACAAATGAAGATAACGTTAATGCTATAACACACTTTTTCATCTAGATAAATAATTATAGTCCCATACATCCATGCATTGTTTTGTAACCGTTAGATTTGAATGAAAATTGATTCAAGTCCAATGAGAAGTTTATTTAAACCTGACAATGATAAATGAAGAAATTACAGGTGTTAGAAACTAGATTTATGAGATCTCGATCAGAAATGAATAAAAAACTAAAAGAAAACTCTCACATCAAAAAATCCATGGGAGTAGAAAAATTAGACGAACTAAAAATTAGAGAAATGGCTCCTCCTATTGGAAAAGATTACATTTATTCTATTTTTCAAAAAATGGGGCGCTACACTTCTCATCAAGAGCAAAGAAAATATCCTAGAGAGAAGGAAAGGAGTGTGGTAATTATGTCGTCCACTTTCATAATTAATACTTTTTAATATAATCAAATCTTGGCCCTAATTATACTAAGTTTGTCTGCAAAATACAGAAAACCTAACCATGTGCTATTAAACCCCTAATTATGGGTCAAACGAGGTTTATTGAGATCTAAACACGGAGGCCCTATTAATTGAAGCTCCGACACTAAAAGACAGACTTCCTAGTTTTCCGGTTGAAATCTTTGGCCCTGTCGCCGGCCCCATATGGAGCCTCATTAACAGTATTCTGCCATGTGTCCCAACTTACCAGGTTAGTCCCCTTTTCGACTAGTAAATTAGACGCGGCTGGTGTGGGCTCACCTCTCTTCATCAGCTTTTCCTTCTTATCATTGAGAAGAAATTTTAACGTGATTGAATCGACTTTGAATGCTTTGAGACCAAAATTTGGTTCAAATCAACAAGAAAAGAAGGAAAGAAGTAAAACCAAAATATTGGGATCCCAGGATTGAGGGCAAATACTTCGTGGAGAATTGCTCAACCTCCAAGAAATCCACCCCCGGGGGGTTAAGGAGTGCTGTTTTTAATTTCGCATAATTATTCCTTCCATTTCAAACTATTTATCATATTTCTGGATTCCAATTATTTAAGAATAGTTTCTTAATGGTGATGTTAGTGGATTTATTTTCAAAATTATCTCAAAATTTCAAATCTGATTTGAGTATGAAATATATAGATAAAGGTGACGATACTATTGGAAAAAAGAGATAAAAAGTAATTTTAACTTGGTAAGATAACAAACATTTTACAACGTTTTAAAATAGAAAGTATGACATTTTTAATGGGACAATTCAGATTCATATCCACAGCATATTTTCTCCACTCCTCTACAAAAAGATTGGGATTTTGTATGCATTTTCGAAGATTACAGAGTTTTGTGAATCATGGAATCAGGCCCAACAATGGGCGTTGTAAGTCCTCTTAGATTGCTAGTTTTTGGAGCTTTCGTAGAAAAAATATACTATAATAATTTGATATATGTGAAATAAAATGGTGACTGAAAAATGTGTTCACAAAAAATATAAAATTCTTTTTTTTAAAATGGCTTTCCAAAGGTTACGTTGCATTTGCCTCTGTTGAGGAATCTGCATCAACTCCAAGACGAAAGCCTCGCTTGAGAAAAAAAAATCTAGACGTTGCGGCAGATATTTGACAATGGGGCTCCACGGGGTGCTGGGGAAATGGACCCGAAGATTTCAAACAGCTAATTTCCTTCCCATTGAGCATCTCAAGATTGGGCGGCAAGTCATAACATGAGTTCAAATAAATCAAATCGCTTGCTAGCTACTCAAATTTGAATTCGACTCGAGTTCGAAAATATTGATTTCGAGTCGAGTTCGATCTCGACTCTTGACTCGATAACATGAAATGATTTGAATAGGTTCGAATATATATATATATATATATATTATTTTTTATTTTTTATTCTAATAGTGAAATTAATATATCCTTAATATTTTTATTATTTATTAACAAAAATAATTATTTTATTTATTTATTTTTAAAATAAAGTAATTATTTATTATTTTTTTCAAGTTTGAACTTGATTAGGCTCGAATTTAAACTCGAACTCGAGTTTGAACTTCATTTTTTGAACTCATTGACCTCGATGAAAAATGAGTCGAGTCGAGCTTAATAAGGCCAAAACTCGATTCGATTCGACTCGTTTGCAACCCTAATGTAGTATCCAACGTTGCAAAGTTGTAGCTCACTTTTCATGTGTAATGATTATATATATATATATATATTGAGGCAAAAAAACAATTAACTTATCAAGAAAAAAAGTGATTGACAAATGTATTCGTGAAAATGTAAAAATAAAAAAAATTGCAATCCAAACAATAGTTTTTAATCGCCAATACTGTTCTAAGTTCTATTAAGGAAGCAAATGCACATTGTGCTCCACCTGTTTCGGACAAAGTTTTAACCCACTGGCTTCCACCTCCTACAAACCATTTGAAAGTGAACTTTGATGGTCCAAAGCATAATGGTGTTTCTGGTGGAGGAGTTGTAATCCGTAATCATTTGGACGAGTTTATTGCTGGACTTGCAAAACAATTCCAAGGAATCTTGGCAGCTGATTTGATTGAAGCTCTTGTGGCCAGGGAAGCTCTTCTTCTTTCTGAGCTTTTGATGATTCCCTCTTTCATCATTGAGGGAGATTCACTGACTGTTATTAATCTTTTGCAAAGTAAGGATGAAAACTTTTCTACCACTGGTCCTATCATTGATTATATTAGGTCTGCGTTGTTAGTCTCTAATGTTACAGCAATCAATTGGATTCCCAAGGAATCCAATAGGGTAGCTCACGAATTAGAATCTTTTGCTAAACTTGGGTCTTCAATTGATTTTCTTTGGAATTTCCCTCTAGATTTTGTAAAACAATTAGTGCTGGATGATTTCTAACAAGTTTAGCAATAAAATATTCCTTTATTATAAAGAAAAAAAGGAATAAGATTGGTAAGTGTTTAAGCGCCAAAGTGGAATATTATCCTACTAAAACACTTCAATTATTACAAAGAATTTAGATTGGTTAGTTAGAATAGATTTCAGCACATTTTTAGTATTGGTGGCCGGCTCTCACAATGCCAATCCTTGGACAAGACACTCATAATCTCTAGTGGTGGTGGGGTAGTAGTAGAGTAGAGGTGCCAAATCTCACAGGTCATAACCATTTACCATGAATTAACAACATTCCAAAGAATCAAGAAAAGAAGAAGGCTGATTGTCTTTCTCTATCATGATGAGAATTCCAACTCAATATCCATGCAATGATGTCCTCACAGCCTCGTATCCCCACTGGACCACTCCATATACCATAGCTTCAATGTCCGTCTTTGAGTGGAATTCCAATTTGTTTTTGACTTAAATTCCACATTCCAGCTTTATGCAGCCTTTGTCGGTCACCGCTTAGCCAGAACTGCAGAACATTTTGCCAGAATGATCCCTCTGTAAAACCGGTGCTAATTTAATTACACTCAACGACTTCAAATGGCCCAACTCAGCTGATAGGATCGTTAATTAATTAGATGATTGGGAGATTTCTGGCCTTAACCCCTCCCTTTCCACATTTTTTAATCTTCACTACACCTAACGCATTCCTCAGAGGAATATTCCTTTGAACATAAATTATGGAGAAATATAAAACTAAAAAGAAAAAAAAAAGTCAAACACCTCACCACCAACTTAGAATAAGCATTCATTACCCCTTTAGCCCTGTTACTCTTAAAGAGTGATTGTTGCGCGCTTAAAGTCCGTTTGAAATGTTAATTTTTGGAGTTTTATTGAAAGATATACTATAACGATTTGACATATATGAGAAAAAATGTGATTTTTTTTTTTTTTGGTTATCAACACAAAGAGTATCCCAGCATTTTGTCGAACTAATCTCCTTGGGTCGGTGCACCCGTTCCACAAGGATACATAAGCGGTAGAGGGGAGATTTGAACACGTGATCTCGGAACCCAAGTAGACTACCCCGACACCATCTGAGCCAACCCCGAGAGGCTTTTAAAAGGGAGGGTGCAATACAAGAACTTTCTAGGGTGCACCCATTTTAGTACTACTCTCATCCAAGCATTCTTAACTTCGGAGTTCTAATGGGATCCGATGTATTAGTGCTGATCAGTTCTAATGAGATCCAGTGCTGGTATGATCGCATTCGAAATCAAAATATGATTGAAAAATATGTTTACGCAAAATGTAAAACTCTTTTGAGAAAAGATGACAATCGAATTCCAAGCAAGGCCTTTGTCTTTGTCTTCATTAGTTGTCATTCTCTTCTCCTTCTCTGTCTTGTTGCATTAAAATATGGCACGTATAAAGGTTTGGTCAGTCCCAGGCCCCCACAGTTTGTAGTACTGCCATATAAAAACCATGGTCCTAATCCAGGTCATTCAGTATCTGTTGCTGTACATATCTAAAGCTTTCTGGTCGTACTTATTCCTTCCTCCTCCCAATCCTCTCTGCTCGATTCCTCCTTCTCTGTCTCTCTCAGAATCTAACATGGCAGCACAAGAGCAAGTGAAATGGGCAGGCAAAGCTACTGCAAAGCTAGATGGGATTCGAGCAGAGCAAGTATGGCCTCTCTTGGAGGACTTTTGCAGCGTTGACAAATGGCTCCCCACCATTGATACCTGTTACCAAGTTGAAGGCATCAACGGGCAGCCAGGACTTGTTCGCTACTGTGCCTCCAGACCCCCTTCCTCAAGTTTCTCACCGTCGGACGATTCTGATGATGATGCTGATGCTGATGATGAAGACAAGAATTCTGGGATGACCAAGTGGTGCCATGAGAAGCTACTAGCCATTGATCCAGTGGTACGTTGTCTGAGCTATGAAGTTCTGGACAATAATCTGGGATTCAAATCTTACGTAGCAACCATCAAATTATTGCCACCAAAGGGTGATAATGATCTTGATAAATGCGGGTGTCAGATCGAATGGTCTTTCTTGGCTGATCCTGTGGAGGGTTTGACCTGTGATGTTTTATCATCTTACCTTAACTTGTCCTTGCAAGGCATGGCAGAGAATATGGAGAGAGCTTTGCACTCAAATTAGTCGTCAGATGATATATTGATCCATTTTTCATTGTATTTTTGACAAGCTACTATATGTTTTGCTTTGTTTCCTAGGACTTGTCGAGGATCCAGTTTATCAGAGCTAATTATGTTGTTGTTAGTTGCATTCTGAGAATCATGTGGTGTTGAAATTCTGGGACAATGGACAAAGCATGTCTCTTGTAGTTTGGTACGCCAACCACAACACATGATATGCAAGGTGATTAGGGGAAACTGAACCAAGTTTTCTATTTCCACCACCCCAAATTACCAAGGGGAAGAATTTAGGCTATCTTTGGATCATAGTTTTCTGCAGAAAAATTTTCACCTTTTCCGTGAACATATTTTTAATTACTTTTTATCTCAAATATATCAAATCGTTGCAGTATATGTTTCTACAAGAACTCCTATAAAAATCGCAATCCGAACGGACTCTTAATTTCAACCCCAAGTCATGCACTAACTTCTGATTCTTAAACATTTATGGCTCTTCGAATAAAGTGCTGGTAGAAAGATACATAATTAACCTCAAAATTTGGAGAAGAAAAAAAGTATGTGAGCATTGTGCAATGCAGCATGAAGTAAACTCTCTACCATAGTTATTAAATCCAATCCGGAGAGGCACCTGGCGAAGGAGGTAGTTCAATGGGTTACTGTCTCTACCATATGCAATTTTATATACCACCGGTACTAGTGCCCCATGTTGATATATGGGGGCAAGACTGATAAAGATGAATATTTCAGGTGAATGCCCTTATAGTTTTCTAAGAAGTTTTCCAGGCAAAGTGTAAAATCTTTACAAGGATTTGAGCAAAGATTTTAAATGTTTTAAGTGGATATTAAAAGACTTCACAGATTCAGGGGAACAAAGACTATTTTCTATTAGGGTATAAAAATGAAAATTTTCATTTTTGAAGGGATGCCATAGAATTTCTTAAGGCTGGGGTGTCCTCCCTGCCCATCTTACAGCAGCCAGTATTATATTAGATGTGATATGGTCTAATTTTTGGTGCCAGTGTTTCTAACGCCATTTCATCTTCATATTATACCACAAAGAAAAATCACCTCTAAAGCGTGATTTTTTTTTGGGGGGGGGAGGGAGTGTATAGTTTATTGTTGACTCTGATTTTTATGTTCATAACTTACCATATACATAAATCACGTCCAGAATTAACAATCATAATGACAGTTCCACAAAACCTATGGTTAAAAATTTATTAAAGTTCAAGTCTAGAAAAATATTTTTAGAATAATAAATTTTAAGTACTAACATGGATTGCTTTTATGAACATGCCAGAAAGAAGTCAACCATTAATATTTGAGACACCCTTAGCCCGGCTGCTGATGTATAATATAAGAATTCAAGAAATCGCTATTTCTTTTCCACAATTTAGGATTAGAATACACAGAAATTGGCATAAAATGTTTGCTCAGCGCAAAAAAAAAAAAAAAAAAAAAGAAAAAAGGCAATATATATGCTATTCTGGAGGATAGGAACAATTAAAAAAAAAAAAAAAGAAGCAAAACGCAATTAAGGGGGATGGCAGTGCATGAGCTCATTCTAGTTACTACATTATTATTTTGACCTGCTTAGTTATAAAGAGTATAACAATATGTTTCTGAAAAGTCACCAAAAAAAAAATTTTTTTTTTTTCTGGTTTGTTGTTCAGTTTGTAGTTTTAGTAGTCATTCGCCCCTGATGATTGATGTTCCACCAGATGCATTCAAGTCCAAGATCCACCTATTTATATGACGAATAATGTCTGCTATTGTATACCACTCAACAAATGTTAGCTTCCCAATGAGAAATGACTTCAAGTCTTCAAAAAATAAGAAACGTTTACAGCCAAAAAAATAAAGGTAAATACACAAGAATCAGAAAAATGGTAGTCTTGAGGACGAATTCAATGATTACACATCTTTGATTTTGACAGAAATAGGGGATATAAATGAGTCTGAACAAGATGAGCACTTTATTGTTCAAATATGTTTGATTATCTTAACAAGTTCAAAATTTTATTTAAGTTCGAATTATTTAGTTCTGGAGTCAAATTTGAACGAGTTTTTTATCGAATCGAAGTAGTTTGAACTTTTTACACGTAAATTTTGCTTATATGTTAATTGAGCCGAATTGAAAAGTTTATCAAACAAAAATTATTGTTCAAATTTGATTTGTTGAGTTGGCAATGTAAATATGAACGAGCTCTCTTAACAAATCGAGTTTGATTCGAATATATAGTAACTTGGTTTGTCTTTCAGCTCTGGATAGAAAAACTCTATCAGCTTCATTTTGCAAATGCTTGAGCACAACCAAAAGAACAATAAGACATCCATGATCCATCTAGTGTTAATTCATCAGGAATTTCAAAAAAACCCAAGGATAAGTGTTTAGGTCCTACTCCTACTGATAGGCCATAGCTGTGTATGTACCTGTCAAGTTTTAATCAAAATATCAGGAGTAATCTATCATTGTCCATTTCGCATCATATAAAGGCTAAATAGGTTCTTTAAGTTGTTTGTTTCTTGCGGGGATAGAGTTCTTGCTGGACTCAATCTCGTGGAGGCATTGCACACGTCTCTGAGCAAATATGTCAAGGTCAATGTGGCGTTTTCTTTTACGGCACCGTTTAGATTGAGGGAGTCGGAGGGAAAAGACAGAGAGGAATGTAAGGAATTTGGTGAGGGAAAGAAAAGGACGGAGAGGGAAAGAAAAGGATGGGAAGGCAAAGAAAAGTCTAATCATGTCATTGAGTTCTAGATTCCATCCAAAAGCAGGTGGAAAAGGAGGAAATGAAATTGAATTTATTGAAATAATTTAATTTTTTTTAAAAAAAATCATTTTTCCTCATCTTTTCCAGTAAATTAACATTTGATCTTTTCCTTCTTCAATCCAAACAAAAACTCCTAGTATTTTCTTTCTTTTCCTTCCATACTTAATCCAAACAAGATAGATAGATTAGTACCAACTTTTAATAAGTATCAAAAGAGGACAAGTAGATCAAAAGCTAAAAAACCATCTTAGCAGGCAATGTTTGACGCAATCCAGATGCCACCAACACAATGTGCAACTCTGACAAGACGAAAAATTGATGGATGGGAGTCATAAGCAGTCCCACAGCCAAAGCATGATAAATAGGAAAATCTCACCAAATAAATTACAATTCTTACAAGACATAAATCATGGTTCAGACATGAATTGTTTCAATACACCACTAGCTTCTCACTAAAACCTTTTAAGCAATAGCCACAGAACAGTCAGCACTAGCTTCTTGCTAAAAATTTTGTGAGATATATCATAGAGCTGACACGACCACTGAAATCTATATAGGCAGTAAGTGAACTAATTGATGTTTCCTCTAACAATAATTATTTACATTTTCAAGCTTCCCTAGGCTCAGTTTCTTCTCCATCCAATCAATAATATCCCTGCCTATTTCTTCGCGCTCGGGTTCAAAGAGGAGGTCATGTAGAAAACCATCATAGAGCTTTATGTCCTTGAACTCAGCAGCTGCCTCATTGTACAGATCTTGTGAAGCTAGAGGATCCGTGACTCTATCAGCAGTTCCATGAAGGACGAAAAAGGGAACTGTAACAGACTTGAAGTTACGCATCAAATAAGAAGAGATGCGCAATATCTCATGGCCTGTTCGGACCCTCATTGGGCCAGTGTAGACCAATGGGTCAGAATATTTGGCCACAAGTGCAGCAGGGTCCCTCGAAACTGGAATACCCCTTTTATGGGAACCTTTGAACTGGTACCTTGGAGCAACCAGTGAAAACAACGGAGCTACAGCCTGCATAAGAATAAAACCCGTACTTTTGAATTAGTCACTAGGGAAAAAAACATTTTCTGATAATAGTCCAACACAAAAGGCAAGCCAACAAAAATGATGAACTTACACCAACAATTGGATGTGCTGGCTTCACACGCAAAGCTGGTGAAGTCAATATGATTCCTTCCAACATCTTCTCTATTTGGGGATATGAAGCCGCCTGCTCAGAAAAGTAGATGACTCAAATTTTGAAACGGCAATCAGAGGCCAAAAATTCTAACTCATTTTTAGGTCTATTAAACAGACTTACCTTCAGAACCACAGCCCCCCCAGTTGAATGGCCAAATAGGAAGCATGGTACACCAGGGTGACCCCTGTTGATCTTTTCCAAGAAGGCTCCCTGTTCAGCAGAAGTAGCACCTAGCTTATTGATTGACCAAAATAAAGAAATTCACCTTCAAAGCAACCCCCCCCCCACCTTCTTTTAAAACCCAAAAAAAAAAGGAGGTAAACAAATCAATTTCTCTAATTCAACGATGCATATCAACCAGATATGAGGAAGGAGATGCACAAAGTTGTGAGGAAGTTGAAGCTATAGTGAAAAGGTAGTGAGAAAGCTAGAAGTAATATGACAAATATGGGCTACAATCCGACAGACAATAGACTTGACAAGGAAATAATTCCAAAGATTGGATGGTAAAACATTGAATGCATGACAGAGGGAAGCTGAAAGATCACTGGAAAGAAATCCAAGCGAAAAAACTTACAGTGTCAGCAACCACATAATCCAATGAGGGTACATAACCATGCAAACCATCACTCCCTCCATGACCTATCACAGGAATGAGCACCTCAGTCACCAAAGGCAGTGTTTTCTCAAGGACAGAGAACAAGCGTACATTTGCAACATTTAAGAGACATAACATGATAGTGTGCTTAGAAAAGTTAGCGAACAGAGTTACATGAAGATGACCAAGCCTAAAGAGCAAGTATGAAACAGAAATAGAAAAATCTTCAAAAATAGTTTGAAAAGGAAACTGTCATCAACAGGCGGCTATCGACGCGAATACCAAGTAACTTAGCTGCCATTTCAATGAAAATGCTCTCTACATAAGCACAACAGTATATTGTCAAACCCAGCCATCAAAAGATGGGCCCCTAAACTCTTGTAAATGAATTTCAAGGATGCAGATCTAGCGTTTTAGATACTACTCCACTATCAAGTCATTATCATCCATTAATGGGTTTGCGATCCAACAATTGTTACTCAGCACCAGCCTACAAGGTACACATATACTTAAAGTTATAGAGATCATAAACCATGGTTTGCACAAATACAGCACAACAGATACCAAATGAGCAGAAGATGATTAATGAGTTATCAGAGAATTACTGTTTGAAGGAAAGCTGCTAATAAGCTGGATTGTTCTATACTAAATTTGCAAGGGTACCAATATAAAGGACATGTCATAAAAGCAGCTACCTATCCAGTCCATTGCATAGACCCCGAAGTTGTAGGAGTTAAGTTGTCTAGCAAAATCAGCATAGCGGCCGCTACAGATGAAAAGAGCAGAACAAAAGCCTTAGTCCTGTCATTTTGACTAAATAAAATAAGTGGAAACCAGTTTAATTGTCAGGTCAAAAAGATATAAATTGCAGCCTGATTTGCTCGGCCCTGAACGCCACCAGCCCCCCATCTGTCTTGCCCAAAAGAAAGGCTATTTTCAAATTATATATACCTGTGCTCATTTAGTCCATGGATGATGACCAAGATGCCTCTGAAATAAGAAACAAGTCCATTAATACAGATGTCCAAAAAGAAGCAAAAAGAAAGTAGCAGGTGAAAACTGAGATCTGTACATGTTCTTGATGTGAGGAATGTAACCACAAGAATTCAAAGACTAGCAGCACCAGAGCCCATTAGTCCTTTCTTCTAGTTTAAATCCTGGTTATCCAGAATTTTATTAAGAGAAAATGAATTGTTGCAATGCAACGTTCGCTTAAAGTGACAAAGAACCAACGAGAAAAAAGGTGTCTCTAAAAGAAGAAAGGATTGCCATATAGCCATGGAAAATATTTAAACAATACACAAGATATTAGATAGTGCAATGCACACAAGAACACTGGCAAATAAGATGCAAAACAAGTATAACCTATCAATTCAGTCAAGAATTGGCTACTGGAAAAGCAAGAGCTGCAATTGATTTGATACACAACACAATGCTTTCCCTACAAAATTCGACAAATCATTTGGCAGACAATGAACATGATACAGCAGCTATCTAGGACATTGTTAACATAAACGCCAAAAAACTAACTTCTATCCAGTTGTTAAGATGTCCATCTTCATGGTCCTAAAGAAGTACATGAAATTGACCATCCCAAAACTCGTACTCCCTCCATCCCATTGTTAATGTCATTGTTTCACTCTTTCAGTGTCCCAAAATTTGAATCACAATTGAAAAGTCAAACCACATCCACCAAATAATTTCCGTTTATACCCTTCAGTTAATAATGACAAGATTCTTCAAAATACACTAAACAATTGAATTGGACTACCATGGCAGGTCACCTCATTCATCCATTGCTGTGACTTCCATGGGTAGTAGCAATTGTTTATTGTAGAAAGGAAGTCCCATCAGCAAGTCCATACATTTAAACTAAGGGCAACACCGGAAGAAACCAAAAACCTGAGCCCCACTAGTTACTGTACATAAAAAGTGCAGTTCCCAAAAAAAGCCCCAATTTTTGGGATAGAAGGAGTATTTTTTTTTCAAACTCTTTCTGCATGAACTTTGGATTGCTACTAAAACATGGAACCACATTATCTACCACCGACCACATTGATGCAACCAGGAGACTGCATGATAAATAGGTGGACTCGTACTTCAATTGTGGTCCAAGCCGGAAGATGCCCTCATTTCCACTTATCAAGCATTATTTCTTCCCCCCTATTTTTGGTATACCATAAATAATCTTGTGAAAAAGATGTGGACAAGTAGGTGCCCCAAAATTTACGTTTGAAAATGCCCATAGTATATACACATATTTGCTATACCATAACCTTATCATTAATGATTAAAAAAAAGAGCTAGTTTAATGAGACCCAGGAGTGTATTACTCAAAAGGTAAAGGGGACCACCATGGAAAACAGATAAGTCTACTCATAACATAAATTTGCAGTACAATCCCGGAGGATAGGATGACATATATGATATACCACAGTTGCTAGATCCCAAATATCGGCAACGCTGAAATATTGGGATAACTAACTGCAGACTAGTAATTCAGTTTTCAAGTTTGCATGCTCAAATTATTCTCTGATTTCTGCTTTGCATTCTCAAATCCGAACTGTCCACTGATTAATAAAGTTCCACCCAGAAGACAAAGAAGCAAACCACTTACATTCAGAACGAGAAGAAGCAAACCGTTACCCCTATCTCTCACAAGATTTCAACATCAACAAAGAGTTGATTGCCTTCCTCAAGTTTTGCCAAGTCCTTAACGAAGCACCTCTTACTAACTAAATTCCAGTACTTTAGAGCAAATCATGATGGTGACTTCGCAAAATTAATAAAATCACGGGAAATGAAGATGCCACGCAGTTCGAGATCACTAGGAACCACATGCTTCCCGCAAAAGAATATTATAAAATTCAATTTAAAAAAAAAAACAGAAAACCAAGTCCGGGTTTTGTTTTCCTTCTTTAAATATTGTTAGACAACTCTTAACAGAAAAACAAAATCCCAACTACCATAGAAAATTTGCATTCTCCAGCAAATCCATAATTCTGTCACTGAATATATCAACAACTAACTTTCCGTATCAAACACGTAGACAAGGAAGATTTGAAGCTTCAAACCGCCATCAGGATTCAAAACAAAAACTACACGGAAAACTCCTAAGACTGCTTATCAGATTTTAAAAAATAATAATAATAACAATAATCACAAAATAAAATGAGAAATTGGAAATTTGAGACCGTACTTCAATTCACGGGAAACCGGAAGCCACGAGCGACAAAACAAAGCATTCCTTCGAACTCCAAAGAACAAGGAAGTGCTCCAGAGGCAGTGGCTACTCCCATTTCCGGAATCGCTCTCGGACTCCATACCAGCACCCGTGTCTGCCGCGACCATTTGCAAGGCCTCAGCTAGAGCTCTACGACGAAGAGTATCCTCCTCGTCTTTCCGAAATTTTCTCTTTTTCATCACCCACGCCTCCGATGCGGAGTCCGCCACAGACGACGGAGACGTCGGAGGAGAGCGGTGGCGATGGGGGAGGAGGAGGAGAATCATCCATAAGAAAAGAGACTGAATTAATATCAAACAACGCCGCACGGCGTCGTACGAGAAAACCGAGCGGCGGAGGTTTTTAAAAACCGGAATTATGCGACCGCTCGCACCAGAGGTTAGCTCCTCCACCTGCACCGCTTCCATTTCGATAATTATTCTTGATTAAACAGATAACAAGAAAAAAAAAGAGAGAGAGAAGAAAAAGAATGAAGAAAATGAAGGAAGAAGAGACGGAGAAAAAAGCTAAGCGCGTCAGATGGTAGGACTTTATTTATAACGGGCGATTTAATAATGCTACAGTGGATACTTGCCTTCTTCATTCAGTAGACCGTCTTGATTTGACCTGGTATACCGGTCTACCAGCATGGGGATTGACGATTAACTATATGGAAATAACTACAGATCAAATTTTAACTAATTTCATAACACTCTAAAAGTGCGTCTTTTCTCCAAAAAACAGTTTGCCAAGTAATGAAATTGGATTGCAATTTGTCTCTAAAAATTTTTATATTTTTTGTGAATATATTTTTGAATCGCCATCTTATCTCATATACATCAAATTGTTGCAGTGCATTTTTTCTATAAAAACTCTAGGAAATAGCGATCCAAGGACGGTAATGAACAATTTTTTTTTTTTTGACATTGCATAGAATTTGGTATAAGTGAATCAAAGATAGTTGATCTTATGTTTAGCTGAACTTCATCAAAGTGGGATTCTAAAAATAATTTTAAGTTTGTTTTTTTTAAAAAAAGTAGTGGAAATCAACATTATAAAAGTTCGACTTTATTATACCTGATTAAATATAGGTATTCAACTAAATCTTGACCATATTACCAAATGTGATAAATAAGTTAAAACACGTCATCTAATATTCTTTTGAAACTGAACAGCATAGGGTATGTTTGGATAAAAAATTATTTGAAAATAATATTTAAATTAATTTTCATTACATTTTTTGTGATATGATATATAAAAAATAAAAAAGTAGTTAAAAAGATAAAAGTGTGATCAGAAAAAAATATTTGTGACGCAAGTATACAATTTTGTTACAAAAAATGTCCAATCCAAATTTATTAATACTTGTACTAATACTATATGCGTTGAATAATTCTTCGCTTTTGTGGTGATTAAGTATTTGATGTTTGTTCGCACTTAAACGACACAAGTCGTGGAAGTACGTAAATCAAAGGTCTGTATTCGAATTTAAAACCCGCTGACAATTGAAAATGATGCACTGGGGAGGCGGTGGAGTAGAGTATCATTAATGTGGACGCGGCAAGAATTGAAGCAGTTGGTGGTTTCCCGGGTGGTTCCGGGACGGGGAGGGAGATTCCGGGTATGTGCCCCGGCCCCGGGGGAAGGACTTTTTGAGTCTTGAGATTTGAAATTTGAGTCTTGTGTCTTAATTCTTTGCACATGACTTGCTACTTTGTTGGGTACTGGTCAAACCAGCCACGCGGCTTGGCATGGAGTTGTGGTTGTCAAATATTTGGGGGTTTAGATTGGAAATTTGATTTTTGATATATAGAGGAGGAAACAATTTGAGAGGCCTCTAAACTATTCTCTTTAATCAATTTTGGCCCCACAATTTTTTTTCTTGACATTTTTCTTCTTCTCTTCTTCTTCTTCGTTCCTCTTCTGGTTTTTTCGGTACTAATTCGATGAAATAATGAGGGAACAAGGCCATTTACTATAGTTCCTTTGGTTGGGTATTGTGTTCAATTGGTTTTGCCCTTTATTCTGTCAAAACTAATGTTTGAAATTGACAGAAGTCCTTAAAATTGACTTTTTTTTCCCTTTTAGGGGCTTGTTTCATACATTTTATATTTGAGGGATTAAAATTGAACAAGGAGAATAATTTAGAGGCCAATTGGATTACTTCCTCTGTACATTTTCATAATACATAAAAGGCGCAATTCTAATAGAGAGCAACAAGATTACCACTTTATTGATATCTAAATACAATCATTAACTTAAAAAGAGTAAGTTTGATACTACACTTAAGGTAAATCTTTCATATTCTATCAGTGTATACACTTGCACATGTAGATACATGCTACATACATAAAATTAAGACAACACATCATGCATTTAAACTTGCTAGTACATACATTAATAGCGTAGGAAAAATTAGTCCATATACTTATAACTTTAAAAATTAATTTTGACAACTAAAGTGTATGGAATTGTCCATCTAAAACTTACTAACCCTGCCTATGTGTTGTATATCCAAAATTTGGGCAGGTTGATTGTGCTATTATCAGTTCTGAAGTTATTGAACTTGCTATAATATACAGTCTTCAATCACATTAAATTGTTGCACTCAATAGATGCAATATATTTTTTAGGATTAACTTTTTATACACTGTCAGTGTAGTGTTTTTTTTACACTAGCAGTTTTGGATGCATGCCACATATGCATGATTTAAATTTAAATTTAAATTTGTATTATGTGGCATGATCCAAACCTGCTAGTGTATGAAAACTTATACACTGACAGTGTATAAAAAAGTTATCCTATTTTTTAATGTACACTAAAATTTTCTCATGTATAATAACATAATCTAATTGTACATCAAATATATGTAAAATATTGTTTATTTGCCTACATCTACCCCAAATCCATTATTCAGCATCTTGAAAGAAGAGATACTGTATTGTGTAATTAAGTTCCAAAGTACTTTTCAGAACTATGCTGTCTAATTCCATAACGCAACAATGCAACTACTTGGGATGTTAAGGAATCACGGAATACTAGACATATATAGTTATTTTAACCGTTTCTTTATTTCCTTTTCTTTTTAGCGAAAAGCAAAATATATCTACTTCTTTATTTTCTGAAGCCTTGAGAACATATTTTGGATAGAGGTTATTTATTAAATTTTTATTTGCTTATATCATCAGCATATTTTCCAACCACCTTTTTAATCTCACATACATCACATCAAAATAATGTTACAGTATTTTTTTCACTGAATTATCCCAAAAAATCTACTATCCATTAGCTTTAATTATGGGTTTGACCATTCCATGAATTGCAGAGAAATTTCTTCCTTCCTTAAAATGGATCAAAAACTACAGCCGGAACAGTTGAGGAAAACAGTGCACAGCTAAAAATGACTAGTTAACTTTAACTGAATGAAGTTGTAGCAAGAAGAATAACACATAAATGCAATTATATTATACCATACCTTAGAGACTTAAAGCATCAACTCTGCTATGCATTACAGTATTAGGACGTGTTTCCCTATTGAAAAAAGCAAATCCAAACTGTGACAGAATTTTATAATATAATATGCTACTTGTTTGGCAGCTGAGTTTTTTGGGAGTTTGTATAAAATTTTACTGTATATTACTGTAGAAGTTGTAGAAAAAATTTTTAGAAGTGAAGTTTTTTATGTGTTTTGGGGATGTTATATTAAAAACTTTGGAAGTTTTTTGAGGATTCATGCAGATAATGTAGGAAACAAACAAGTTTTATACAAACTTGCTAACAATTTGTATTAAAATTTTGGAAGTTTTTTAAAGTTCATGTAGCAAAAGCAGATAAAAAAACTAGCAGCATACAAACCTGACAAAAAAACTCACCTGCATGTGAATGAGATCCAGCAATCCTCCTGTGCAGAGTATATCGCAGGCTTCCAGGATTCATCCATTGCCATTTTATTCGCATTGACTGACATCTTCAAATTCAATATGGTCTGCAGTGGACTGCTTCAATAGATATAATGAATGCGAGGGGGAATGGCAGAATGCTTGGCTACTGTTCTGCAGTTTACCAATTGGCATGCCTTTTAACAGACATTGGCCTATCTGTGTATTCAGTATCTACTTTATTGCAGCATCAAGAGCCCATTTGGAGTCCTATTTTTAGTAGTTTTTGTAGAAAAATCTATTGTAACGATTTGATGTATGCGAGGTAAAAATGTTGATTGGGAAATGTGTTCATGAAAAATGTAAAATTTTTCTGCAGATATATAGTAATAATTAATACTATGGAAGGTTATTCGAAGAACTAATCATAAACTACAATTGTTATTTTTTTTTTAAAGATCAAAGGAAGTATGTAATTTACCTCGAATAAAACAATGAATCATTATATTTTATACAGGCATAAAAGAAACAAATTATAAGTGAATTATTTGCCCCATGGAGAGAAGACAGAGGAAGCTAGCACAGCATTGAAAATGTTTTGACAGTACTACCAAAATTTATCTTCAATATCATGTGAAGTCTTGCTATTATTAAGAAAATAAGAAAAGATATTGCTATTAACACCAACCAGTCTTGACTTTGTTTGGTTATGTATTTGGGCGTAAATTGACCGGAGGAGGAAGCTGTAGACTTGAAAGGTACCTTAGCCCAAGTCAAGCCAGATTGCTTTAGCCAACACGCATAATAGAATCTGAGAAAGTTGGCTTGGATAAGTTTGGTATATGGCGAAAATGCTTATGCTCCTAATGTAAAATTGTTCTAATGAATGAAGATGGTAACCTTTTGGGTCTTCAATCTTCATACGTCTTGACTAATGTGAGAGTGAATGAAGAAAAATAAACATCTATAGGATTCAAAATTTGCTATTTCCAAGTGGTTTTTTAATTTTTTTATAACCAATGATAACAGTTTATTCTAATCTACAGGAATGGGGAGTCCAACTGGGTTTGTATAGGGATTGATGCGGGATGGGGAGCCCAACTAGTCTTGTACAGGAGTTGGGAACTGAACCACCAAACCAAACCAGACAAGTAAAGGAAGTAGTGAATGATAAGGTGTATTTTATCGGTATATTTGTTCCTATTTCGCTTTCTATTTATACCAAATATTGTTTTAATTGCTTGATTCTACTTATATTTGGTATTTTGTGTCAATTGTAGGAATTGGAGCAAAAATGGGCTTAATTGGTGATTTTGAAGGATATTCAGGGTGGACACAAGGAAGTTTCCTAATCCGAGTTGAAGTCAAAGAGCTATTTAAATTAGGAAAATTCCACTTTGTAAAGAGGCTAGTAGTAGTTGGATTAGGATTGTTATATTGGAAAATTAGAATTAATAGTATAAAGAAAAAAAGAGGAAAGCAACGAAAAAAAAGAACATGATTAGTACTTTAGGTTTATTTTCTTTTTATCAGTAGTGGACGTCTTCTTTTCTATTGGCTATTCCTTTTCTTCTTTGTTGGTCAGCCCGGGAACAAAAAGAAACACAGGAGACGACAAGAGACAATCAATCAATCAATTGTCTTCTTTTCTTTGTCCTGTCGTCAATTGGAAAACAATTACAAAGCTTCCAACGCATTCTTCATGGGTTGTTCTCCATTAATGGAGAACTAATTTCTTATTTCTAGTCAAGGAAACAAGCGAGGTTTGGTTCAACTATTACTGTGAGATCTAATCGATTTTACTTATTTCTTCTATTCATTGGTATTTGCATATTTTACGCTTTTTATTGGCTATGATTATGGTGTGTGATTAAATAGGTGTACAATATTTAATTATTCCGCATTGATCCATTTGCTAATTAGAGTAATTGAATCCGTAATTGTTGATTACTTTAATCCGGTAGCAGCGGCATAAGTGGGTTTGTGTCGGGAAATATATAATCTAATTTAAATGAACCCTCGTGGCGTGTTTGTTAATTAGAGCGGGGTTTCTCTAATTTTAATGCAATTAGGGAATTAAATCCTATGGTGGTACCTAGGGTTATTCACGGATTAGGGAAATAGTCAATGGTATTGCCAGCTGCTCGAAACAATAAGGAGAGGCTAGCTGTCGGATCGTATGGCGTTGAAAAACACTGTTTATCAATGAATGTTGGAATTATATTTGCATCAATGATAGTTATTTGAACCATTTAAAGTGTATCCTTGGCTGGGGTTTTCTCATTAATTCTCTCTCTTAATTCTTAGTTGGTTAGTTAGTTAATATATTGTTAGCATACAATTGTCAAAATCCCCCATTTCCTGTCATTTGAAAAGAGTTAATTTTCCCGTATGGAGGCGACCCTATTTGCTTGTATACAAAATTAACTAATTACGGTATATCGGATCAAGTATACTCCTTGGAATCGGGTGAAACCGGTAACCCATTGCACATCAGGTCCACGCTCCGATTACGGGATTAGCTTTTGGTTATTTTTATTGGCATTAGGTCTATTAATTATTATTATGCAGGGCTCGACACTGTCAATTTTGGCGTCGTTCAGGGGGGTGCTGAATTAATTACTCCTTTTTGAGTTTATTTTACTTTATTTTATTTTATTTCTTTTTTATTTCTTCTTGTTTTTGTTTGTTTCTGGTATTTTTGCTAGTTTATGCCTCGTTCTTCCATACGGGTGAATTGATATCTGATCCGAGGTTGAGAAGGCAGTAGCGTGGCTAAGAAAGAGACTAGACAACACTGAGGAAGAGCGTCGTCTGGCATCCAGGCTTAACTTGGCAATTGGATTGGCGGAATCTTCAAGCGATTCCTCTAGTGATTGAGCAAGAGGGTACACTTATGGCCAATACTAGGACACTTTCGGGAGTTGGCTGCCCATTTGACTCAACAACCCCTCATAACTTTCCCAAATTTGGTGAAAATATCTCATTTGAGTTAAAATCGGCTTAATTCACCTCTTACCATCCTTTCATGGACTCTCGGTGAAGAACCCACAAGCACCTCAAGAATTTGATGTGGTTTGCTCGAGTATGAAACCACGGAGTTCTTGAAGAACAAATAAAACTTGAGCATTCCCATTTTCAGAAGGATGCGACCAAGGGGTGGTTATACTACCTACCATTTGGTAGCATTACAACATGGGCAATTGAAGAAAAGTTTACGGAAAAATATTTTCACCTTCCGAGGCTGCTAGTCTCTGAAAAGAGATATCGACATAAAACGACATCAGGAGTCACTGTATGAGTCTTGGGAGATTCAATAAATTGTGCACTAGATGTCCACAACATCAAATTAGTGAACAATTATTGATCCGATACTATGAGGGACTACTCTTGTGACGAAACATAATTGATCTTTGCAAGTGGAGGGCATTAGCAAATAAGACCCTAGCCAAGCATGGGTGCTAATAGAGGAAATGGCAGAAAATTCACAACAATTTGGCACCCGTGAGAATACTTCCATCCGAAGGGTAAATGAAGTAGAGGCGTCTTTCATACAACAGCGGTTATGCGAGCTAACATCCTTTGTTCGACAACTAGCTGTAGGAAATGCTCAACAGACCAAGGTGTGTGGGATTTGCACAAATGGAGGGCATTCCACCGATACATGTCCAATGCTACAAGAAGATGGGCTGAACGGTGAATATGGCTGGTGGCGTGCCCACGTCCCAAAGACAATATGACCCATATTCGAACACATACAATCCGGGGTGGAGAGATCATCCCAATTTCAGCTATGGGAGCAGGCAGCGGGTTCATTTTGAAACCCTAGGATTTCAGCAACCGTACCAGCCAGGCCTCAACCTCCCCTTCTAATTCATCAAATCGTCTCTTGAAGATATAGTTAAGAGCCGGCTAGCACCTTACAGTTCAATGACGGACTCCGGTATACAAAATCTACGGATGCAAATGAGTCAGTTAGCCACTGCTGTCAATCGTTTAGAAGCCAAGGTGGATGGGAGATTACCTTCACAGCCTGAGGTGAATCCCAAGAATGTGAGTGCCATGACCCTCAGAAGTGGGAAAGAAGTCGAAGGTCCCAAGCGGTGATTCCCAAGGACAAAATGAGGATCAAATTGAGAGGGGCATTAGAAGAGGAAGGATTGGGCAAGAGGCTCACGAGGTAACTCGACTCAGTTATCAAAGTTAAGACTACTCCACCACCCTTCCCTAGTAGATTGGAAAAGCCAAGGAAGCAAGAAGGAAAAGGAAATCCTAGAGGTGTTTAGTAAAGTACAAATAAACATCCCTCTCTTGGATGCAATCAAGCGGTGCCCAATGCATAAATTCTTGAAGAACTTGTGCGTCAATAAAAGAAAGTTAAGGGGAGATGAAAGAGTTGTAGTGGGAGAGAACGTATCGGCAGTGTTGCAAAGCTCCACCTAAATGTGGTGATCAGTATGTTCATCATCCCTTGTAAAATTGGAAATTCTAGAACTAGAGGTGCCATGCTAGATTTAGGGGCTTACTAATGTCATGCCTAAATCAATATTTGATTCATTAAACCTAGGCCCATTAAAGGAAGCGGGGTGATAATTCAATTAGTGATTACAAATGTTTATCACGAGGGTTTAATTGAGGATGTTTTGGTTCAAGTTGAAGGACTAGTTTTTCTTGATTTCTATGTGCTTGATATGGGTGACGGGGAATTCTCCAAATCCATCACTGTTTTTGCTAGGGAGACCATTTATGAGTGCCCAAACTAAGATTGATGTTAGTAAGGGTACACTCACAATGGAATTTGATGGAGAAATTATTTACTTCAATGTTTTTGATGTAAAGAAACATCCCCTGAGTATCACTCCATTATTTGCTACCGATGTAACTAACCCTGTTGTGCAGAGGCATTTGAGTTGAATAGCGGGGACAATCAAAAGTTATGGTGGCCAAACATGAGCAATTAAGTGAAGTATCCAAGCCATTGTTTGCCCACTTCGATCACCTTGAATCAAAAGAGTAGCCGCAGTTCATGAGTTCAAAGACTACTCATCTATGAGGGCTATCAGAACAATTGGAGCAAGCCGTGAAAAGAATTGAAAATTTTTACCCTCCTTGAGTAAAGATGGTTATGTCTAGCCAAAGACATTAAAGAAAATTTGTTGGGAGGCAACCCAAGGATTCTTTTATGTTGTTAGTTATTTGAGTTTTAGTTTAAGTTGTTAAGTATCAATTAAGTAAATTTCTTTTGGTGGGAGGCACTTGGTTGCAAGTACAAAGTGGTGGTCATTCTTAGTTTTGACTTCGATGCAATTTGGTGGGCAGAAGACTTCGCCTTGTCAGGACGTGCCCACGTCATGAGTCATATGGCCATTCAGAATTTTTCAAGGTGCCCAGAAGACTCTTGATGTCGGGGCGTGCCCGTCATTGACACTGATCGTTTTCAAGAAAAATTGGGTCGACCGAGACTTTCCTTGGTCGGGCGTGCGTCAAGAGTCAAAGCCATGCGGGTTACTCCATGCCCCGACGAAGACTCAACCACTTAGGGCGTGCCGATCGGAAGGATCTTTTCTTAAAAAAAAAAAAAACTCGATTTTATTATTTATTTATTGTGTTTTCTCTTTTATTTGTTTCCTTTTCTTTATCTGCTTTCAGCAATTTCCAAAAAAAAAAAAAAAAAAAAATCCCAAGCAAAATCCGAAATCCTTAATTTTCTTTCTTTTTCTCCTTTCTTTCTTTTCTTTCCTTTCTTTCTTCTCTTCATCAGCAGACTCTTCCGATCATCCTTCCTTTCAAAGCGATCCGAGCATTGACCGGAACTGCGCCTCCGCGTGTTCTTGAAGTCCTTCCGCCATTGAAACTCGACGATTCGCGTCGACTCTGCCGTTGAAAGCTCCGTCGACCGCTGGTGAAGCCCCGCCGTTGAAGTTGCTGCTTTCCCCTCTTTCTTTTCCTCAAGCTTTCCCTTTCCGATCGGCTGCGCCGTTAATTATTGCTCGGTTGCAAAGTTGTTCCTCGATTCGCGTCGCTTCGTCCGCGTTCGTGTGCCATTGCTGCCAGATCGACCGCCACCGGCCATCACCGCTGCTCCAGTTGCTGCTATCTAAGCTGAGGTCGCCACTGTTCTTCGAATTTTCACTGCTTGCTGCTGCCGGCCGTTGCTCTTGATAGTCCGTCCCATTGCCCATCCACGCCGGCCGATCACCGTGGTGACTTCCAGGTTCTAAGTTCCTCCTTCCCCAGTAGCTGATGCCAGAATTTTAAAATACATAGCTGAGGCCAGATTTTACTTCCCGTAGCTAATGGTAGATGTTCGGTGATTTTTGGGTTTCTATGCTTGGCATTCCTTTGTGCTATTTGGTGTGTTGCTCTTGGAATTGACTGCTAGTTTGGGGAATTACTAGTTTGAAATTCTCTGTATATTTTGATTTGGTTCCATAATTTGGAATTATCTGGTCGACTTTGCGTGGTCTAGTTTGAATTCTAATTTGGGTGTGTGACCTTGATTTCGCTTGTTTTACTATCTTTACCACCTAATGGCGAAAAAACAGGACAAAAAGAAAGCCAAACCAGCCTTTCTTCCCCAACCCACCATTGAAAAAGCGGTCCCCATCCACTTTGGGACAACGGTCTCGGCTTGGTAAGGATAGAGATGTCCATATTTCTTCCCCGTCACATTTCGGTGGTCATTTAACATTTACAGACTCTTGATCAAAGCGCTATGAGACCTGTTGCAAGCGCTCTATCATCCCGTGTAAATTCTTACACTTCCCGACCCTTGATGCTTTGAAAATTACTGATTCCGTTCGGGATATGTTTGCTGCCATTGGTTGGTCAAAGTACATTACTATTCAATGTCCGACTTTTGTTGAGTTGACTTCGTGAATTCTATGCTACTTTTGAGTTTGATCGCCTCATGAGTATCACGACTCCCAATGTGATTGATTTCGTTTGTTGGGTAGGGAGTTTAGACAGTCACTTACTGACTTTAATCTTGCCTTTGGATTTATTGATCAAGCTTATTCTGAGTCTAGGGAGTATGTGGATAGCCTTTGTGATTATGTTGAACCCTTTTACTCAACTAATGTTGGTCTATGGCAAGAATTGTGTTGATAAGCGGCGTTATGACCCAAGTGTATCTAAGAGCTCCTTCCTTGGGACCCATCGGCTATATTCAGCGTTTTCGCTTATAGCTATTCGGTAGGAAGGATAGCTCTCGTACCTTTGCCAAACCTGAATTCTTCTTTTGTGGTGCATGCTCAATAATATAAAAGTTAATGGATCTGGCTTGCTCAACAATTCCAGTTTGTACTTTCTAGGAAAAGTAAACCTTTGATTCTTGGTTCTTATATCACTCATCTAGCTGTGAATTTGGGTGTCCTTGATCTTTCTGATCATGACTTGCACCTAAGCTTGTCCTATGGAGCCATTAGATTTGCATTGTTTGGAGAAAATGGGGTTGTGGAGCGGATCAATGGTGAATTTTGCTTTACCCCACCGACCACCTCCAGCCGCGCGGTCTAGAGCTCACGGTGGTCCTCCCTAGGCCCTCTTGGATGGCTTGGTGACATCCCGAGACCTCTACTTGCACCGTCATCTACTTCTTGGGGCCAAGCTGCAACACCTTCGTCACTAGATGGGCACCATGGATGATCGTCTCTCCCTTTGGAGCTTCAAGTGTCCCATATGGCGAATTTGGCACAATACCTTCCAGCGTGGGCTTTCCTCCGCCTTTTCCCCGACCCTTAGCCGCCATTTCCACCCTCCGTGATGGGGAGTATTCCTATCCCCCTTTTTCTCTTGTTCTTTGCTTGTTCCATTGAGGACAATGTCCTGTTTAGGTGTGGGGGAGGGTTTTGATTGGCTAGCATGTGTGCATATTGCTTATTTTTCGTTGTTAATTTCATTTACTATGATGAAATGTACAATCAAGATGCGAGTTTGAGTAGTAAGTCCAGGCTTGTTAAATTTCTCATTCTTCTTGATGATTTATTTGGGTGATAAATGTGCTGAGTTTGACAGATTTAAACCACCTTGTGAGCTTTTGAGCTTTGTGATGAGCATTTTTATCATATCTTTATTCATATTCCGCTCTACCTTCGTTTGTTGTGTGGTTAGCAGCTCATGGTTTGTCATTCTAGAACTTGCTCTATTATGCATGTCGAGGCCACATTTTTGTTGAATTTGATGCATTGAAATGATAAGGGCACCTAGGAGTTAGCCATTTTGACTTTCTTTGAAAAACTTCGCCTTATTCGGTTTACCCTAGAGACCCTTTGAGCCTTAACCTTTTTCTTCTAAAAAAAAAAAAAACTGCATTTATTACCCCATTACCTCTCTTTTGACTTTCTTTTGAAGCCTTATGTCAAGGCAATGTCTTAGTTTAACTATGTGAAACTCCCAAGTTGTAAATTGAAGGCAAGGAAAGTACCTTAGCAAGTGTTGAAATGTGAGTTGGTTTTATAATGTTGCATATGATGAAAAGTCGAAAAAAAAGAGGATGAAATGAAGTGAAAAAAAGGGGAAACAAAAGTAAAAAAAAAAACAAACAAAAAACAAAAAAAAGAGAGAAAAAAAAACAAAAGCATGCTAAGTACTTGCCAAATAGATGGAACGGAGTTGTGCCTTATTATTGTGAATTTGGAGTTTTTTTCACGTAGTGAATTTTGACGTTTTCTTGACATATTTTCACCTTATCACTTACTTTTGTCCTACCCTTAACCTAAGCCCCATTACAACCCTTTTAAAGTCCCTTTGATCTTTGTGTTGAATTCATCTTTAGTGGTGGAGATATGATATAGGAGCAAGCATATGGTAATGTCGCTCCATGGTGTCGTTTTGAGAGTTAAAATTCCCCTATATACACTTGTGAGTGATGAGTGCCTATAACTTGTGAGGACTGTTGAATTTGGCATATTTTGACTCCATTTAAGTTGTTGGGAGTATAAGTTATTTATGCTAATTTGGGTTACTACAAAAGACTTGAATTCTTGATTGCATTTCTGAGATTGGCTATGCTTGAGGACAAGCATGAATTAGGTGTGGGGGAGTTGATAAGGTGTATTTTATCGGTATATTTGTTCCTATTTCGCTTTCTATTTATACCAAATATTGTTTTAATTGCTTGATTCTACTTATATTTGGTATTTTGTGTCAATTGTAGGAATTGGAGCAAAAATGGGCTTAATTGGTGATTTTGAAGGATATTCAGGGTGGACACAAGGAAGTTTCCTAATCCGAGTTGAAGTCAAAGAGCTATTTAAATTAGGAAAATTCCACTTTGTAAAGAGGCTAGTAGTAGTTGGATTAGGATTGTTATATTGGAAAATTAGAATTAATAGTATAAAGAAAAAAAGAGGAAGCAACGAAAAAAAAGAACATGATTAGTACTTTAGGTTTATTTTCTTTTTATCAGTAGTGGACGTCTTCTTTTCTATTGGCTATTCCTTTTCTTCTTTGTTGGTCAGCCCGGGAACAAAAAGAAACACAGGAGACGACAAGAGACAATCAATCAATCAATTGTCTTCTTTTCTTTGTCCTGTCGTCAATTGGAAAACAATTACAAAGCTTCCAACGCATTCTTCATGGGTTGTTCTCCATTAATGGAGAACTAATTTCTTATTTCTAGTCAAGGAAACAACTGAGGATTTGGTTCAACTATTACTGTGAGATCTAATCGATTTTACTTATTTCTTCTATTCATTGGTATTTGCATATTTTCTGCTTTTATTGGCTATGATTATCGTGTGTGATTAAATAGGTGTACAATATTTAATTATTCACGTGATCCATTTGCTAATTAGAATAATTGAATCCGTAATTGTTCGATTACTTTAATCCCGGTAGCAACTGGCATAATTGGGTTTGTGTCAGGGAAATATATAATCTAATTTAAATGAACCCTCGGCGTGTTTGTTAATTAGAACAGGTTTCTCTAATTTTTAATGCAATTAGGAATTAAATCCTATGGTCGTACCTAGGGTTATTCCTGGATTAGGGAAATAGTCAATGGTCGTACCTTGGCTATCGAAACAATAAGGAGAGACTGCTGTCAGATCGTATCGGCAGTGAAAAACCTGTTTATCAATGAATGTTGGAATTATATTTGCATCAATGATCAGTTATTTGAACCATTTCTGAAGTGTATCCTTGGCTAGGGTTTTTCTCATTAATTCTCTCTCTTAATTCTTAGTTGGTTAGTTAGTTAATATATTGTTAGCATACAATTGTCAAAATCCCCCATTTCCTGTCATTTGAAAAAGGAGTTAATTTTCCCCAGTCCCTGTGGAGACGACCCTATTTGCCACTGTATACAAAATTAACTAATTCTGGTATATCGGATCAAGTATACTCCTTGGAATCAGGGTGAAGCCAGTAACCCATTGCACATCCGGAGTCCCTGCTCCAGTACCTGGGATTAGCTTTTGGTTATTTTTATTGGCATTAGGTCTATTAATTATTATTGTACAGGCTCGACACCTGTCAGTGAACCCCTGACCTGGTGCACAGGAGAACTCTAAAAGGGTTTCAAGTGGTTGAAACATGTATTAATAAACATCTATAAGCTCCACTAATGTAAAGGTGGGTTTGATAAAAATAAAATCTAAAATCCGAATCTATTAAATAATTGAATTATTAAGTATTAAATTTAAAAAAATTTGAATGCATATTATATTGAGTGATAAGTAAATAAGTGTTGCCTAAAAGGTTCAGTATCCCTTAATTAATCTAGATGCTGTATTTAGTTTATCACTTATTTTTTTCCCTAAAAAGTTCAGTATCACTTAATTAATCTAGATGCTATATTTTCTGTTATCAGACACGTTGAATATATTAATATTTGAACCTATTAAATTTGAATGCTGAATTGGATTATTAAATGAGTCTAAGTCATTAATGCATTAAAATTCAGAAGGTAAATAAAAAGCCAACTGTAGATGAATTGACTAATGCTAAGACCTATATGGCTTTATTCAGCCAAATTATGTGTCAATAAGGAAACAGAAGGTTGAGTAATGTCCAACCAATCAGTTTGGCAGCATCCAAAAACTGATATCAAAGTCCTCATTGGTTTGGTCACTGAAATTGTCCCAATTCTTCATTTCTTTGCAATTGTCCATTCATTCCCTTGCATATTTAAGATCCATGAATAGCAACAAAGTTGGAAATCATAGATAAGGCTCATCTTTGACTTTATCAACCCCACATCCTGCCATCAAAATTGTTAATTTCTGTACTTTTCGTTGGATATGTCATAACTCATATATGTGGTGTTAAAGCCTAAGGAAACGTGGATGATCTCCATTCGATTGTTACTTGGACATTGGCTTAATCAAATTGGGTGTTGTTCAATAGCCTCTATTTTTGGTGGATGTACAAATTCTTGGCAATTTTGCTTTTCGGTCTTGTTTTTCTTTATTTAATAACCTTGCTTTTTAATTGAGAAGTCTTTGAGGATCTTTAGAGATGTTTAGTTTATTTCACTAATATACAGGACATAAACTCATATTAGCATAAAAAATATGGCTTTCGTGACACGTTTTAAAAATTGTATATTTTAATAAGAAATTGGTTTTTATCAAGTCATTGTTATATAACTATGTACATCATGGAGGAGGGGTATCATCGACACAAATTCTAATCACCTTTTTATCTCACAGTGTAGTGTACAGTGAGAGCTTTTTCTTCAGTACATGGCCAAATAATTACTGTTGGAAGATCTTTACTTTTTCTTTTTTTTTTTTGTTTTACAGGACAAATTCGAATCACCTTTGTATGTCACAGTGTAGTTGTACACTGGTAAACTTGTCTTCAAAAGATAACAAAAACAATTATTTGGCCATGTACTGAAGAAAGGATGATGGAGATGATCATAATAATTATATTATGTTATGCAATTTACTTTGGGCACTCTTCTGGTTGAATCTCTTTTGAACATTTTGCTTCACATGTGGGGCCTGGGCTCCTGGCGCATGTTCCTTGCAGTCACTACTTTTCTTTCTCGAAAGTGTTAGTCCAGCCCAATTACATAACCGAACTAACGCAACACCTTCACCAGGCCCAACCAATTTTTATGTTCAAAAAATCATTTTTCGTGTGAAGTCCTACCAATTATGCTAACCACAAAGGATCTTTTGTTCCACTTTTTATCTCGGATATGAGCTGACCAGGATATGTTAGTAATCATCAATATGTTGTAAATATTTTTTGCGATTTCATAATTCGTAATAAGGTTCTAGTATTCTATTGTTCTTCACATCTATTCGTATATGTTAGTTGTAGCAGAATTAGTGGCATAATTATGAGTCTTATATTTAATTTTTGTTTGTTATTTTGGCAAAATCATGTCCATGAACTTAGAATTGTTCTAGCCCTTTATTCCCTACAAAAAATAGTGTTGATGACACAAACATTTAGTAGTTAATTAGTTGTAAAACTTGTGTGTGACTAACTTTATGCAACTTAAGCATTAACTCCGCTTCTTTGAAACCTAGATGAGACTTTCATTAATTCAGAATGACAATTGTTGAAACCTCAAACTAGAGTCTATCGGCAAAAAAAAAAAAGAGAGAAATCTATATGCAATAATACTAAATTACTATATCATACAATTAAGTAGAAGGTTCTGACTTCAAAATCTCTCACATACAAAAAAAAAAAAAAAAAGATCCCTCATTGGAATTTGAAAAGAAAAATAAAATTACCTATCTAACTTTAGACACTCTCTACTTTGTTTCGGCCCATGCATGCTTGCATGAGTAAGGCGCACATTCCAATTTGGAGATTGTCTCCAGCCATTCCATTTCAAGCATGGCTGACGCAGATTCTGCAAGACACGCAAAACCATGAAGCCACCCTCCCATTCAGATTCTCTACATGAAAAATTACTGGTTTGAAACTCATCAATAAATGGAAACTGCTGCTCACTTCTTCCTGATTTACCAGTCTACTTCAGGACAATCGCTTCTTTCTTTTCTACCTTCA